>JANVCC010000014.1:745192-1111799 GCA_025345505.1 Todiramphus chloris collaris
GGAAGGAAGGAAGGAAGGAAGGAAGGAAGGAAGGAAGGAAGGAAGGAAGGAAGGAAGGAAGGAAGGAAGGAAGGAAGGCAAACAATGATCAGAATATTGTTAAAGAGAAGAAAGGTTGAAAGGTGTCAAAACTTAGCTAGTAAAACAACCGTGGATGAAAAGCTTTACTGTCAGTAAATATATTTTTTTTTCAAAATGCAAACATTTCCACAGTGCTGAAAATCTCATCCCAACATCCTTGTTCAACAGCAAAATTTTCTGCTTTGTGAACTGGAAGTGTTTCATTTTCCTATTCCTTTCATTTTGACTTTGTAATCATCTTGGAATAGCAAATTAATTATTACAGTATGTTTCTACTAGATGCTGCTGATACTGATACCTGTAGGACAGTGCTTCAACAGTATGTATGCTTCATGCCTAAGAATCATAATTTTTCTGAGAGGAATTTGAATTTTTTTGTTCTGATTCAGCATGAAAACAAATGTTGAAATGTTAGCATTTCCCTGAGTGTGGAAATTCTTAACAGCTGTAATTATAATCATCCTAAATAATTTTGTTTCTGAAGCCAAATAGAGCAATGGCAGCTAGAATATGCAAGCTTACATATTGTAGTCTATTTGTATTCACAGCTTATGCTTTTCATTTGAGCAATTTTCTGTAATTTTTATTTTCTTCTTCTGTGTGTGACTTATGCAAGACACATTTATTCTAAAATAGCTTTCAGTCATTGAAATATTTTGCTCCATTGTTCCTAGCATCAGACATCTCAGCACTGGGATATTAGCAAAACATAAAATGTCTCTAATTTTGTAAGGTAACATTTGTTTGACCTGTTCCCTTTTTGGTTAGGTTATGAGAGTAGAGAAAAATAGACTACTGATACTCAAAGAAATATATATATGGAAAATTAAAGATTTTTCCAGCAGACTATTCAAGTATGAGCTCAAATATTTATTTTTGTATACAAGACATTTTTTTCTTCAGCATTGCCTCCTTTTGTATGAGTATGTCTAGAAATATTCATGCCTGCGGGTGAGAGATGAGAGGATTTAAGAGGAAGAACATGCCATCTTGAACATACACGTTTACAATGTGATTTAGCTGTACCTGCCAGCTCCACAGCTTGGCTTGGGCTGTGCAAGTTGACTGGCATTTTTCTAGCTGCTGTCCTATAGAATTTACAGTTCTGCCGGCCAAATCCACCTTCCAGTTACACCTCTGCAACCTTACTAACAGTTAATGGTGTTGTATGAGGGTAGTTAAGGATATAATTTCGCCTGCAGTTACGTGGAATCACATGATGCTTTTATTTCAATATTTTTTTTCCTACAGTCACTTTCTGGAGCAAAACCACAGCTTAATTACAGGGGCACTGTGGTCAGTCAATAAAACTGAGACTCAAAGGTGGTGTTGTAGAGATCAGTGATAAAGCAGAACAACCCCAGGTTGGAGGAGAGATCCTCTACAGCATTTACATTTTAGTCATCACTGCTTTTATTCTTGGGAAACCTGCCCCAAAAGCAGGCTGGTCACTCTGAGAGCTGAAAAGGCCCCCAAGGATTTAGAAGATGGAGGATTGTCTCTGAGGTTACCCGAAGAGACTGCTGGAGAATAACAAGGCCTTTTTGTTACGATCAATGGAGAGAATTGGTTCTGTGTTGAGAGGTGATTTTAGCTGCTGTTTTGCTTTCTGTTTGTCATCTGTTGTTACAGACCTGAAAGGGTGCTGGGTGTTTCCAGCCAGCCCTTCCTCCCCAGCCTCCTGTCTTCAGTATTCTCAAATATTCTGCCTAGGTCTACCCTTTCTTTTCATTTTTCAGTTGGGTGTCATGTCCAGGCAGAACCAAAGCCTACTGAGATACGTTCCACAGACTTTGCTGGGATTCGAGTCTTGCCCTACATATGCTACCAGAGAAGATTCTTAGTCTGGGCATTTTATGTACTTCTTGTAAAAAAATATTAACAGCTGCAAATTAGCTTCTGATAGAAAGTTTGCAGTCTGGCCATTGCACCAAGACTTTCATGAAAATAGTTGTCAGTATGGGCCATGAGGCTGTGCAGCCCCCCTCTCCATCCTTGAGCTGGATTGTATCCACTGCTGGGGTTTTCACACTGTGTAACTGAAGTTGAAACTTCATGTTAAGCCTTTAACTTCTCATCTCCCTTGCCTATATACCCTCAAAGGAACGTGATTTATGATACTGGCTTTGCCCTCCTTGCTCTGCTGTGAGACAAAGCGATGCCTGACAGGGGGTATCTATCTTCATTGCTGCTATTTTGATTGGAATTTGTGGGTGCTAAAGATGCAGGAGGCAGTAACGGTGCCTTTTGGAATATTAGGAGGTGAAGAAATATGCTTGAGGAGCTGGCAGATTATCAGGGAAAAAAAAGAATCAGGAAAAAAAAAAACCCAAACTCTATTAGGAAACCAGTGTTTGTTTGCTGACTATACTGATTAGTCCATAGGGGTTTTGTCATGCAATTGCCACTAATCTTAGTAGATACTTTTCCTTCTAGATTCATGCTAGGGCTTATTTCTTAGATTTGTGTATTTTCAATTAATTTATTTTGTAAGGAAAAAAAAAAGGACACTGACAACTAAGCAAAGCCTAACATTTGCAAATGCATGAAGAATCACAGAATTACTACAGGAAGATTTATTTTGCTTTCCAGACTGCCAGTGATAATGCTGGAGCTTGCTGGCAGTCAGGAGTGCTTGGTATTCCAGTAGTGACCCTCCTCCCTCCCCATCCAGCTCCTCAGAAGAGTCCCTGCATGGAGATGTGAGAACATGAGTTCAGGTTTCCGTAGAAATGTCAGAGGTGGCAGCCGTACACTTGAAATGCAGGTACAAGGCAAAGAAGAAAGGTAAACAAAAGCTTTGCAGAAAGTGGGATGAAGCAAGGAAACAATTCAATAAATAAATGACTAACTAGATGAGGTGCCACGCTTTTTTCTCATTTCCAAGCTCTTCCTAGGAAGGCTGGTAAATAAAATCAGTCAATCTGTGGAGCAATTCCTAGACAAGAAAATGAGTTAATGAGCATCAGAGAGTGGAGCTGATGGATAGAATCTGTGTACACCATCACTACCTGCTTGCTCCTTTTCCCCTGAAACAAATATTTCCTATCATCATAAGTGATAATTTGTGGAGATGCTGGACAGACATGATTAAAACACTTCACACTTCAGATATGTGTGGTTTTTAGACACTAATAAACTGGATTAGGTTTTGATCAGTGGCTACAGGTTATCAAGAAATTTATCTTCAGGATAGTGAAACCTGTTCTCTCTCTTGTAAATGTGGAATAAATTTGAAGTCAGTAACATGCCACTGATGCATAGAAAGCTTAATTGAAGGTAAAATGATTTCTATTTGCAGGCACAATGCTAATACTGAAAGAAGAGCAAAGTTCCCCTTTGTGCAGGAGGCCTGAATGCACAATCACCTTCTGAGCACTTAAAGTTATGTACTTCTTGGCCCTCACGAAAGGGATGAATGAATTTTGTTCAAAAGACACAAACCAACCACATATAGAAACATCCAGTTGGTTGGCTTTTCTACTGGAACCACTGTGGTATTTATAAATGGAAATTGGTTGGCCTGGGAGTGGAAAAAACCCACCCAAGCTCAAGTATGTGTACAAAGTAAGACCATCATCCAGTGCAATGATCAGAAAAATGGCTCGAGGTTATTAAGGGAAAATCATTGAAACTATCAACCTAGTGCATAGGAAAAAAAACCAAACAAGATAATAGATTGCAACAGTTTGCGCTATGTAAACAAGAGAATAACAGAGAGCATGTCTGATTCTTCGTACATGGAAAAATGTATTTTTCTGGGAAAAAAAAAGAAGCATCAGGTGTGTTCTTTTTCACATATGATACAGTTTTCATCTTGTGTATCAAGGTATATGTCAAGTGTTTGCTTATAGAAAATTGATCGATTTTTTTATCTTTTTAGAAGAAACATTGCAATACAAACTACAAACACAGAGAATGACACAGCCAAAGCAAGAGAGAATTAATCAGCATGGGTTTACCCCCCAGCAGGAATAAATCATTCTAGCTATAAATCAAGGAAGTTATTACAGGGCTCAAACAGTCCTGAAAATTCCAAGTAGCAGCAACACATAATTAAAGAGGAAAAGCTGAGACCAAGCCTTGTATTTAAAATGTTTTAAGAACTCATTTTAAGTACCTTTATTTCTTTTCTTTTTTTTTTCATCTCTTACTCCCTCTCTCAAGTGGCAAACAATAGTAATCGGAAAAAAGAAAGTGCAGGAAAAATACTACTTACAAATTGTCCGGAGCAGCATAGTGGTCAAATTGCTGAAGGGGTGGTGTTGTCCCAGAGTATGGCACAGGAGAACTGTTGTGTGCTGATGTGAGAGCAGATGCTATCGAAGGCATTTTGTAGCATTAGATGAGGTTCTACCTCATCTCTGTCGGCAGTACCAATATCATTAGTCTCAGCATGGGAAGAGATTTCACCCTCTAAAGCCAGGGCTGAGTGGCTGTCATCTCGTGCGCCAGTGCTGGAAACAGCCAAGAGAGCCTGGGAGCAGAATTTTAGAAAAACATCCAGTGCAGTTGTCATCTGTATTTTCATATGATCTCACAGTTCAAAACAGGGAAGAGAGCGGCACGGTATGACTAGCCAATTCTGTGCAGGCCTTAACAAGAACATCTCTTGTCTGTGGTTCACTTTATACTCACACTTTAATCTCTGCCTAGTTTACGCTTGCAGTTTCACACTGTAAATGTATGAAATATTCTTTATATTGACACCTTCTTCCACATAGCACTCTCAGTTACATTAATAAACACTCCATAGTACACATTGAACAGGAGGTGTCTAAATAAAAGTTAGCAGATTGTGTTGTATTGTGAACTCCCTTTGCAGAGACATAAAAAAAGTCTTTTACTGTAAACAGGAAATGAGTAAGCAAAAAAGCAGTATATAAAATAACAAGCAGTTTAAAGATAGACTGAGAATTTTGCTTGTCTGCCTCATAGTACAGAAATAAAGGGCTATGTAATGAAATCAGAAGGTGGTAAATTATAAAGTGTTAAAATATTTTGTGACAAAATGCATGTAATTGTATAAATAAACCAGCACAACTTGACAAGACTTAATAAAATTAAGAAATAATTTGCAGACTCATCTACGTATCAAATACATCTAAAGAAACAACTAATGGCAGCAAGACAAAAAAAATGGATATGAAATCTTCAGAATTTTAGTCTAACAGCCATTACTAAATATCAGTATAGTAGGTGGACATGAGAAGGAAAGAGATTACCATGTAGGGGGTTGTGTACGGAGAAGATTATAAATTTCCCTCTGAGATATCTGGTCCTGGTCATTTTAACAGATACATACAAATCTGTGCTGATCTTCTGTCTCATCCGCTGTGGCTGTTCTGTGCTTGATCCCATCCCTGAATTACAGATCACACATTCATCCCTATGCATTTCTGAAGCTGAGTAAAATTTTCTTGCATAACATCACGATTGAAATTAACCTTTTGATTACAGCAGAAACAGTTAATAACTAAATAGAGGGAAAATTAAATCTGCAGATTAAAAAAGCCATTTCTTTGGGCCTTACTACTGGCAAATTTATGCCCTTTTCTGTAAATAAACTGTATTTTGATTAAGCAGTCAAGTTCTCTTTTGTTTTGTACTCTCCCTGTTTAATCAACAACAGCAAGAGAGATAGAATCAGGTCCTTGATTGCTATTGATGGCTTATTGTAAACAGTTGGTTGCAAGACAATGCAAAACAAGGGCATGATTGATATTGTGACAAACAAAAAAACTAGGAAAGACAGATGCAAATGCAGTTTTTACCTTGATTCCTCCTTGGAAAAAAGAAATTAAAAAAAAAAAAACAAACACCGTAAATTGTCTGTTAATAATTTCACGGTTAAGAAGCAAAACCCCAATAAAAGACAGGCTAGCCACGAGTGACAAGGGTGCAAGACCCAACAGGCAAGTGGCAGGAAACCCCCTTGTTTTGCAATTACAAACCCAGGCAGCGAAATCATGAGCGTAAAGCCACTCATCCTGTACATAATGTATGGTTTTGGTTGCTTGCTTTTCTTTAATCTGGAACAGAAGTAAAGGCTCCCGGGTTTACACTTCTGATAGATAAAAACCTGTTCGCTAAGGCTTGCAATTTAAACATATGGTTACCAGGAGAATTTGCTGTCTACCTATAATTTTTGTGTAACAAGTGCATGTCATAGCAAATATAACTCTTCTTTAAAGTAGCAATGATGCTGTAATGTGATTTATATAGAAAAAGATCTCTACTTTTCAGAGTAAAGAAGTAACAGGATAAACCTTTACAAACTTCCCTACTAAGCCCTGCATGCAAGAAATACCAGTCCCTTACACACACTTAGTGAAATTTCAAACTGTTATATTATCTGTCTGCGCATGTAAACATGCATATATGTTTACAATATAGATGTATATTCTGTTTTCTATTACAATAAGTTGTCTAAACTCAATTTAGTAATCTAGACCTTAGAGAAATCTGCTTTGAGGCTAAGTCAGGGAGTAGGAAAACATCTTCGAGCTGGGGTTGTGGAATAAAATGCTCTGCAATACTGAAGCAATTTGTCCTACATTTATCAAGCAACAGTCAGAGTGACATGTAGTGGGTCACTGGGTGATGGTCTTTTGCAAGTTTCTACAATAAAAATACCAGCCTAGCTTTAAAAAAGATAGCTTTAGAGATTGCAACTCTTCACTCGAATTATTGGGTAGTTTGGATTAAGGCCTTTTACTAGATGAAAAATGCTTGTTATAAAACAGACTTAAATCTTAGTTTTAAAAGCTTCTTATGCATGTGAACTACCTGTGTCATTTTATAATCTTATGATGGTACTCAAAAGCATACTTTTACACACAAAAAAAAAGCCCAAACCCAGAAACTAAAAATATATCTAACATATACACAAGCAGTGATAACCGGGTTCTTTATGTTAGGTTTACTGACATTAAATACTGATTGTAAATGGCTGATATTACTGAAACAGCAGCAGCAGATTAGAAACAATACAAACCCAAGACTAATTCATAATCTAAAATGCATCGTTTCTAACCACTGCACCTCAGAATGCAAATATTACCTATCAGGCTCGAGCAATCTCAGCTCTCAAGGCAGCCAAAGGACTAAGAAATATCCACTTTGTTACATATTTGAGAGTCTCTAGTGAAAGATTTTTAAAAATGGCTGGTCTTTCATTTTGCACTGTCTCAGCAGACTGGGAAGTGATGATGTTGTTGAATTAAACTGCTGTCTTAATAGACTTGGAAATTAAACTATCATAAGTAACGTATTATGTATAATTGAAATAGTTGATTACCTCTGAAAAATATGAAGACTAATATATGCGTAGTTGGAAGCAGACATCTTTAGATAATTCTGAAAGAGTTTTCTTAACAACTGTCAGGATGAGCCCTTGGCTTTCTGCAGCTTTAATTTTTATCAGCAGAATGAATTGTGTTTGATAATTTCTAGTGCGTATATTCTAGGGGGTCAAACTGCAAATCTGGAGCATTTTATGCTCCCTCACAGACAAGGGTTAAGAGGAGACAGTGTAAGGTCTGAGCCCAGCTGAATCTTCTCTGCAGTTGTTCTTGAGGCAATTCAGCACTGATCACACTATGGTTTGCTTTTATACTGACAAAAATGAGGTGAAGAATGAAAAATAAAGCACGGTGTTTACAGAGACTTGGATCACCTCAAGGACAAGGAATGAGAAATGGTGTTTCAGCTGTCTCCTCTTACCTTATTTATGTCACATGTGAATTTGTGCTTAAGCATAACAGGACCTCTTTATTCTTTTCTTTAACTTTTCCCTTTAAATTTAAAATGTTGAGTCTGTTATTGGCCTTGCTAGCTTTTTATACAGTTGTTTTGTGATTAGTAAATCAATACAAGGCTATAGAATAGCCAAAATCCAAACCATTACGGCACAAGCCAAACATAAACAAGTTATATAACACTGCAATCATTCATTTAGTAAAGTAAGTGGAAAATTCGAGGTGTACGTAATCTTTTTGGACAACTGACAGGCAGGTGTGATCAAGAGAATGGGGAATCCAGTGATTGTAGGCAGATAGAGAGACAGGTTTGTCTGGGTGATTAGAGAGTAAAGTGAGATGGAATTGGGAAAAATGGGGAAAGCATCATCTGTCCTGGGACAAGGAGAATTAGTGCAGAGACTGCTGAGGAGTTTAGAGGAACTGGGTGCAGCAGTCATGGCTGTCTGGGGAAATTCAGGAGCCAGAACCCATTGAAAAGAGTGCAAAGCAGCCATGCTAGAAAAGTGGTAAAAAGAAGTGCAGAGCAGACTGACGGACCCTCTCTGATTCTCAATAATCCCCCAGTATATTCGATATAGAAGGGAGAAAGGTAACAATGGGCTTCAGGCACCTCCCAGCTCAGGGCACTATACACATCCCTCCTGTTCATGGTCCACCTCCCCACATTACCTCTGAGCACAACTTTGCCTGGGGTCAGTGTGGGGCAGCTGGCCCCAGCCCAAGCCCTGTTGCAGGATTGATGGTTTTACTGCATCCAGCTTTTCAGCTCCACTTGCTTTCAGACATCCTGACCCCACAGACCAGAATATAGCCCATCTTCATCCTTCCTGCTGCATGCCACGATCTGGGTTAACAGTGTGCTGGATCGTTTTTTGTCAAAATTAAACCAAAGACAAACCATCCTCTAGCCTTTCTCACAACTCCTATTTTCTGTCATCTGCATGTCTTCCTTTGCTCGGCATTTGCATCGTGTTTTGGCCTGATCTTCTTTCCTCCAGCTTGTTATATGCATCTCTTTACCCATCACTGCATTTGCTCTCTCATATGCCACAGACTAGAGACAGGCAGTCGGAAACATCCCAGTCAGTCTTTTAACAACAACAACAACAACAAAACCAAGAGATGTTCTTCCCATGATGAAGTCACAGAGCACTGCAGTCAGGAACCTGCCCTGAAGGAGCACAGGAAATACATGCAGTTAAGTGCAAAAGCAGTGTGGATCCTAAAGACAACATGTATTAGCTCCAATCTAAGAAACAGGAATACATGAGGAAAAGTATCTTCACACGGTTGTGAGGCACACACAAAAAGAGCAGGGCACAAAGCCAGGTCCCTTCAAGCTGTATGAAAAGTTCACAAGAGGTAAGAATTGCCATCTTTAGGCAGCAGAAGATGCATTCCCTGTCTAAAACTTCAGCCGCATCCCTGACCACACGGGCATATCTGTATGGCACAGTCTTAGCCATTTCTGTACTGCTCTGAAGATCTTGACATCCAAACTCCCATCTCCCAACTTCCTTGACCTGGACACGCATCTGTCATCAGTATGAGGGCTGCCCTGCTTGTGGTGTGAAGTCACCTGCTTATCTATAATGAGTGGGACTTAACACAGCTGGCATGCCTAAAAACAAGGCTTCCAGAGCTTTGTAGGATTTGGTCCCACTGCTTCCTGAGGCCATCCAGCTGCCAGGGATAGAAGTGACTGTAGTCTTCACAGAAGTGTCCACAGACAACATGGATGAGACCAATGAACTCTGCTACTGAACCTTTAATACTTAACAGTAGCAGTGTTGTTGTGGCCCTGTTTGGCTGAGGATATGGGCAGGGTTACTTGTTCCTGAAAGCTTCTCTCCTATGTTCTCCCCACAAACCTTGCCTTGTGTAATATTGTTGTACGTGGTACTGAAGTATCCTTGCAAGCAGATGGAACAAAAATACAGGTGCAGATCAATTTGTGATATCCAGTTTGTGAGAGGTGATTCTGCCTTTTTATTTCCTTCACATTAGAATGGTGCTAGTCAAGTTTCTGATGAAAGATGTTATTATCTTACAGTATTGCTAAGGAGGAGATCAAAGACACATGGAGGACCTGGTGTCATGGAAAACTCTTGCTTTGGACCATAATCTTGTCTGCTGAACCTCAACAAAATCCTCTTAGCTAGGGGTTGGGCAGTGTTGCACAGCGCATGCCACTGGTGCTTGCAGACGTCACTATACAAACACGGAAATAACCACACAGCAATTATCGACACTAGACATTTTTTAACACAAGTGAACTGTCAACAAATCAATTTCTATAGTTGGCATAATTAATTTTTTTATGTTTAATAGCATTATTTTATCAGTGTTGGAATGTTGCCAGGTCCACCTCCTTTGTTTAATTCTGTCTGAAATTCCTCTGTTCCTCTTCCACCTTAAATAACATTGTGCCATTTTGGTGCAACACCTTTTCCCATGCCCCATCCAAGACATTAAGGGACATATTAGCCAGGGTTGGATGTGGTGTGGAACCTTGATACTCTGATCTTAGTTTCTCTGATTTCCTGATGAAAGTCAATCATTTTGTTTTGCTCTCAGTTTAGCGTGGGGTTTCGTTTCTTTTCTTTGGATTTGTAAATACGCTGGGTCCTATCCTCTGATTGTTTAGCAGCCCTTGTATGCAGGATCTTGTCAAAGAGCTTTTGAAACTACATGTATGTTAATCCATCAGTTTATGTACTTATGGACATTTTCAATTTGCTACATCTAGAATTTCCACATTTTGTTATCTTTCAGCCAATTCACCAAGCCAGGTTGAGTTTTTATTATTTTTTAGAGTGGTTTGAGATGGAAGGGACCTTAAAGATCACCTAGTTCTAACCCCCCTGCCATGGGCAGGGACACCTCTCACTAGATGAGGTTTCTTAAAGCTCTGTCCAACCTGGCCTTGAACACAGCCAGGGAGGGGGCATGCACAGCTTCTCTAGACAACCTGTTCCAGTGCCTCACCACCCTCACAATGAAGAATTTCTTCCTATTATCTAATATAAACCTACCTTCTTTCAATTTAAAACCATTACCCATCATCATATTAGTACACTCCTTGATAATGAGTCCCTCCCCATCTTTCCTTTACAGGCCCTCTGCAGTTACCGAGTAGTTTTTAGGCTGCTAATACCCCTACTCAATTCTAAATAGATTTACTATTTTTAAGATTTTTATGACATAAGTTGTTTTTAGCAAAAGGTCTCGTATTTTTGTTGGCAGCTCATAATCTGCTTTATACTTATGTTCCCGCAGAAGTTTTGTATGCAAATACATGTGTTTGGAGAATTTATTTTAATTTTAATTTTAATTTTTACCTTTTATTTCTGTTGTTGCTTTTTACTCCATGCCTTTGTCTGCTTCTTTGGTTTTTGAGTCTTGACTAAACTGCAGGAAGGATGCCCAGATCTTATACAATATGGAGTAAGGGTATACTGGGGCAGAGAGGATATAAACCCAGACCCAATTACTCATGCTCCAGGATTTCCAGACCAGATATATCCTGAAAGTGTGACTGAATACTCAGGTGCAAAACCAGAATAGTTGCTGCAGCAATGGTTGCTTTAAGAAACCTAAATGATAGTAATAAGCACACTATGCTCCTTGCATAATAGCTGAGTGGTTTGAGAATTTGTCTGGAGAGCGGAAATTGTCCCTATTCCAGAACTCTATTTGTATTTACCAGTTCATATTTCATCCTGTTCTTCTCCAGTCTAAAACGCGTAGGCTCTTTGAGGAATATGGATTGGAACTCTGTCCCCTCATTTCCATGATTCTAGGCTAAAAGCCCTCAGATTTCATTTCTTTACTGTTTTTCTGGGCTTCACATCCTTATGACTATAGCCACACTGGCAAGGGTCAGTTTTTCCCCAGTGAGACTATTTTCTTGAAAAGTGAAATAGCTGAAAAAGACTGAGGGGGATCAAAAGCTGTCCCCCTTCCTGGGCAGATGCCATAGCACAACTTCTGTTACACAGAAGGTCGATCTTACATTCATCTACTATATATCTCCCTCAGTGTTACTAAAGAAAAATAAATATGTTCCATCAGATGATGCCCACAGCAGAGGAGCCTGCTCTCAGTCCCTGGGACTTCCTACAGCATAGGGTGCGGATAGCTCTCCCCTTGGCAAAGTTTCTTTCCCCTTCCATGTAACCCATCCTCTCTAAGCTGCTGCGGAGGTTGCCTAAGAGCTTACTGCTCTGTACAGTCCTGCTATAATCAGGTGCCCAGTATTAGGCAGGATGATGCCTACTTTGTGGGTACCCAAGATGACTCTTCTTCTGCACAGAGGGGGAAAAAAAGCATATGCTTCAATGTCAAAATTGTCTGCAGGTGCTCAAAACCCCACATGAATTCCAGCTGCAATCCCGACTGTTTCCCAGCACTACCTAATCTTGTGAGCACCTCCCTGCTGAACCTGAAAGTTCCTCGGGCATTTAACTTTAGTCACCCACACATGTTAAGGAGATCCTGTTTTGGGAAGATAGGCACTTATCTCTTGCCTCAAGTCCCACTGCAATCCAGCTTAGGAAGGCAGGCATTTAAATCCCTTTTAGAAGCCTGAAAAATTAGCAGCAGTCAGAATTCTGTCTGGCTTCTTCCGGCATGGGCCAACAGCTTCGATATACGTGCAAAACGCGGAGAGCACGTCTCGAGCTAAGCACGGAAGTGTGCATGTTACCTTTTGAGAGGGACTGATGTGACACAGATGACATCTTACGAGACTGCCCCAACTACTATGACGTGCTTGGGCAAAAAGCATTGACCTCTCCATCTGAATTTGAATCACCACGTGGCAGTGTACTGGGAGTTGTTGGCTCCAGTTCTCATCTCAAGGAGAGAAAAACTGAGGGGAGCAAACTCCCATACCTGGAAAAGATGTCATACAGGGGACTGTCATGGAACATGCAAGAAAAATAGGGCATACTCTCTCCTCCCTGTGCCAGAGAGCATCTGAACTGCTAAGCTAACCTTGGGTTCACTTTTGTCTGCTCTGCTGTGGCCCTGTGCCTCACACATTCCTGGCTGCACAGGCTCTTGGCTGCAACACCTACCATCCGTGCTACCTGATGGCTGCTGATTATGCCATTCTGCTAGGAAGTTTGAGCTCAGGGCTTAATTAGAGTCTAGAAACATCACCCACATCCTTTCTTATGGCTTTATGCATCTTTATGCAAAATGTGGGTGGAAGCACTGTGATCACACACTGCTTCATTAGCATCAGTCCTGCAGGAGGGACAGATAGGCGGGAACATGTGTGGATGGAGCATTACTAGAGTTTCTGACAACTTTCCAAGAGGATATCTGTGCTCTAACCGCAGGCTGGCTTTGCCCATTGGCACTGTGAGTACACTCACAGTTGGTGGAAAGAAGGAAGTGCTCACGGTAAGCACCTCAAAGGAAGCAGTCATCTTCTGCAGGTCTTCAGAAGTGCCTCGCTCTGTCCGCTACCCATAGAGCAAAACTGAGGCAAGTAGATTGCTCCTTTTTTCCCTTCCAGGGCTCAGACACATACAATTTCATTGAAGCAATAACATCTCAGTGAGGTATCTAGAGTAGATGGATGAGATTCCAGCTCAAACACTCAAGGCTTCACGGTTAATAATTGCAAAAAAGCCTACAAAGTATCAATAAGTAAAGATGGTGGCTATTGAAAACGAAGGAAAAGCAAGTATCAATGAAAATTAGGATGTATTATAAGGCACTATTTGAAAAGAATCAAAGACTTTTGTTAATATTCCTGTTTCTCCTCCATGCCTCACTAGCCTGTAGAAGAAATATGGTGTTGAAACAGGTTTTCCTCATCCTGTCTGTGCAGACGCACTTATGAACCGTGGAGGGGGTAAAAAGAATTTTAATACCTTGAGAAAAAAGTAGTGGGACCAATAAGACCATAATGTTAACCCATGGTTGTTCCCCACTTAGCCTAATCCTTTGGATAGAAGACGACAGAGGAGTATTTAGTTCCATAGCTTGAATATGCATTGAGTGATTTTATTATACTGGAAAACCTGAGAAAGCACAGTATATTCATATACAGGCCGTGTAAATACACTGTAGGCAAGTTTCACAGTTCAGTGTTGCAAAGGGCTTTCATTAATGTTGTAGTTCTGAGAAAAGGATGCAACGCAGCATAAAGGAGTCGAGATTTGATGTTTACTGAGATAAGTTGAAAGAATAATTCATCTTTACTGAGTGTCAGTGATTTTTCTTTCATGTATTTTATGTGAGGCTCTTTCTACTTCTCCGTGCATGGTTAAGAACAATATACATTAAGAATGAATCCTTCATTGATGTGACTTCATGATGTTGTTTATTATTTGTTTGCATAATTCCATGTGTTAATAAAAAAAAAAAAATCACCAGAGATACATAAAATTAAATGGTTTTGTCCTGGAGCAACTACACACTGTGCTTTTACTTTATGCATATTTCTGATGGAAGACAGAAAGTTCTGCTGGGCAATATGATCAACATTGAAAAAGTATGTTGTTAATTGCATTTTTTTTCTAGAAAGTGTGTTTATCTGTTTTATAAGGGGAGGAGATTACATTTGAGATGCACTTTCAGAACTTTGCATGGCTCCCCCATCATCACCAAAGACAAAATGTTACCTAAGGAGTTGAAATTGAATATATAGGCCAATGTGTCCTCTTGTGAAATGACTGTTCGTATTTTTTTTTTTGGTTTGTATCAACATTGAGGCTCATCAGCATTTATGAAACACCACCGGTTCTGTGAATGAAAACCACAACATCTGGGGTAGGCGCTGTATTTCCCGTACCCGAAACCAGCCATCTACCAGAAGAACTGGTAAGGAGGACACGCTTTTTTGTCCCGAGTACTTGGCATCTTAAAAATGAAGCTGAGGATTTAAAACTGCCAAAACTTGTGAGAAAAGCCATATGATACACTAAGTATCACTGTAAAAAATGCGTTCATCAGGCTGGTATAGTTTAGGTGCCTGACATAGGAAGGCTTTGTACATAGAGCTGCATTTAGAGAAATCGATTATCTGCAACTGCCAGAGCTGCGACCACGAAGAGGAGTAAGCTTAACACATGCCTGAGGCAACAAGGGCCGTGCCCAGCCCCGAGTGATGTCCACGGGATTCAGCAGCAGCAGCAGCAGCCCCTCACCTGTGCCAGAGAGAAAGGAAACCGGGAGGCAACTCAGCGCTTTGAAGCCACAGGATGCCGAACAGAGCCGTGTGCCTCATCCCCGCCTAGACACCGCCGACTGCTTGTAGCTGTAACACACCTGGCAGCGAAAGTCGGGTTCACCCCAACCCCGGCGGCCTGTCACACCGCCTCCCACTCCCGCCGCCCCTCGCCGCTGAGTGACACCGCCGCGGAGCGACACTCCCCGCCTCGCCCCCTCCCCAGCTCCCCGGGAGCCCCGGCGGGTGGCGAGCGGCCGCTCCGTGGCTGCCGGAGGCCGGTCCACGCGCCGCCGCCCCTTCCCTCCCCGCGCCGGCCGCGCCGCGGCCCTTCCCCCGCCGCACATGCCCAGAAGGGCGGGAGCCGCGGCGCGCTCGGGCGCTGCTGTGACAGCGGCGGCGCTTTCCCTTCCGCTGGGTGGGGACAGCGCCGCGCCCCCCCCGGCCCGGCCCGGCGGCGGAGCAGAGGCACCGTGCCCCGCACAGCCCAGCCGCTTGCCGAGCTCCTTCCCCGCCTCGAGCAAGCTTCCGCGGGGCGGGAGGCGGCCATGTCGCTATTGTCTACGCTGGTGCCCTTGCTCCGGGTGTACCGCATCGGCCTCCTCGTCATCCTGCACCAGCTCCGCCACCGCCTCCGCCCGCGCTGCCCCCCGGCCCCAGGTGAGCACCGCAGCCGGCGCCGCGGGGCGGGGAGGGGCGGCTGCGGGACGGGAGGCGGCAGGCCCCGCCGCAGAGAAGGGGAAAGTTTGCCGCGCTTCTCTCTACCCGCTGGGGAGGGCGGCTGCGGCCGTGCCGCGGGGACCGTGGGGCCGAGACCTCGCGGCTCAGCCGGAGGGCCCGGACAGGACAGGACAGGACAGCCCAGCCGCGACCTTGCCCGCAGCGGACGGTCACCCGGGCCGCGCCGCGTCCTCCACAGCGGGGCAGGAGCTGAGACACCTCGGCGGCCTCGACCGCCGCTGCGCTCCTACCCTACTCCCGTCCTTTGGCCGGGGCCCACCGCACCGCCTGAGGGCAACGGCCCGGGGAGGTTGCGGCTGGCGGGCCGCCCTCCCCGCCTCCGCCGCGCCGGGCCCCTCCCTCGCCGCCGCCGGGGGGGTGGTGGGCCCCGGCCCCTACCGCCCCGTCCGGCCCCCAGGCCGCAGCCGCCCCGGACGCGGGGCGGGGCAGGGGGCCGGGCCCGGGATGGGCGCCTGGCTGCACGCTGGCCTAAGTGCGGCCTCGGGAGGCGGCGTGGGGACTCTGCGGGCCGGGGGTCCCCGCTTCTCCTCTTCCTCCTTTTTTGCTTTCTGGCGGTTTCGCCTCAGACCTTGGCTCAGAGCCGCGCGGGCGCAGCCTCCTTCTGCCCAGGTAGGTGCTTGGAAGGCGGGTAGCGGTGGGCAGACTCCCGCCGGCCCAGGCGCTCCAGCCGCCGCCGCCCGCCGTTCCCCCGCGATGCCGCCGGCCCCGCCGGCCGCTGCTTCCGCCCGCCGGGGCGGCTGGGACCGCCGGCTTTAGTGTCCCTGCTCCGGCCGCTCCGGGAGGGGAACGTACCCGCCCCCCAAAAGCTTAGTCTTTGATAGCGCCTGTCGCTCACTGACAGCCTTTAAGCTGACAAGTGAGCGACAGTTAGAGTTTTCTCCAAGGGGCTTTGGATTAGTCATTTGTTGGAGAAGTTACATTTTTGCACTTTTCCGATTTGGGTCTACAGCATGTTTAATACTGACTAGAGGAAACTTTGAGTTTGCCAGAAAGCAAAGATCTGGATTTCCTCTTTCTTCGTGTTACTCTTGGAGATTGTGAGGACTTTAAAATGCTTCTGAGTTTATAAACTTACAGCAAACTACAAGTCCAGAAGGACGAGTAGGATATTACTGGAGCTGAGCATACAACTGCATGCAAGTCAGTGCTTTCAACTTTCTCTGCTTTGCAGCAAGTGAGCCTTTGTGGCTCTATCAATCATTTTAACCAGAGGAACAGTTAAAGAAAGAAAGAAGGTAGGAAAAAAAAAAAAAAAAAAAGAAAGTACTGAGCAGGCATAGTGTTTTGGTAAGGAGAAGAGGCAGATGAAGAAATTGTTTTAGAGAATATCTGAAGCACCAGTGATGAGATGGCACAAGTACACCACACAGTAAGAATGTATTTGTGCATTTCATCACACGTGGCTTCCTTGGTAGCGTTTTGTCTACTTTTTATTCATTCCTGATACTTCTGCTATAGGCTGGGATTCTCCTTTCTTATTCTCAAAATAGAGATAAAACCCCCAAACAGATGAAGGAATCCTGGTGACAAAAAGGGCAGATGCGTGTGCAGTTTGAAGTCATCTGAGCATTTTTCTAGCGTTAGTTTTTCTTGGCAGAGTAAAGCTGGGTATTGTGCCTAGGGTGTGTAACAGTTTCCAAATCTTTTTTAGAACCAGAGAGAAACAGTGTGATGAAAATGTGACCCCAGTGTTTTGTTGCAGTCCGTTCTTAAAAAAAAATAAAAAAATGTGTTCAATGTGGAAATGCTGGAGGAAGGCAGTTGAGGATCCAACCTGGGAAATGTCAGCTGCCTGAGTAGGACCAGGGCAGATTTGACAGATGTGGAAAGTTTTCTTTCCGCCCTAACTTGAGGTGGTTTCTTCCAAGGACAAGTAGTTTCCTCCACAGATAGTTGTTTGCACACAGTTGCCTCTTGGCAGTTACCTGCTGCCTTACTTGGACTCACTGTATCCAGCTATTGCTTAAAAAGTGAATCAGCTTGTCAACGGGAACTTTTTTTACCCAGATTAACCTTGTTTCCATAATAACTTCAAAATAGCGACGGCAGCGCAACAAAAAGCTAAAGTATTGGTTAGAACATGCTTTATTAAAGCTTGGATCAGTAAACTGGACTTGCTGTTGAAAATGCTAAGTAACTTTTCCAGACAGTAATGTAGAAAGGTGCGTATGTTTACATTTTTCTGTTTCTTTTTGAGAAGGTGTCCATAAGTTTCTTTCACAAGTGCAGGCTTTTTATTGGGTGCTGTCCTGGCAAGCGGCTGGAGGGGGGCGGCAGGGCTGGGAAGGGCAAGGCAGCCAAGTCAGCCATGCCTCTGATCCCGTCTCCTTGGCTCCAGTTCCGCCGTCAGAGTTCCCACTCTTCAAGCGGCAGCAGTGCAGCTCTCCAGTGGAAGGTTTAAGCCGGAGGGATGCTCGGTGGCTTGTCCTTGAGTTCTGTGGGTGAGCCAAGGGGTCTGGTGTTAGTGCAGCTCTCTGCCTATGAATTCTTCATGAAAAACTTGCTTTCTTGCACTTGCCGGGAAGAAGTATTTAGGATTTCAAGCCAAACAAACCCAATTAGTTTCATTTTTCTTTTGTTTTTTACTATCCTAACTCAGAGTTGCCTATTCTTGGAACATGTTCTTTCACATGGCTTTTAAAAGTGACCATCTGTTCTGTCACACCCTATTGGGATTCACCTAATTTTTATAGGTGGGATTCAAGACGGGGTTTTATTTTTGAGAAAAACGGCAACTTAAGCTCTGACATCTAGATTCGGTTCAAAAACTTGGTAATTGTTTTGAGTTGCAGACTGAAGAGCTAGTAATATTTGCTACCAAAGTGAGCGTCCCCCCAGTAGAGCATCGGGAGGTCTGAAATTCTGATCGTGAAGGATAGTAGAGAGCTGGGAGGATAGACGAGGTGCAGTCAGTGATTGCTTCTCAAACTAAAACCAGCGTGCAGAGGTAAAAGGAAACTTATGTTTAACTTGTTAAAACTTTTTTCAGGTATTGCATAAAAGGTGTAACTACCGATAGGTAATGTAAACTGTGTTAGTGTTCAGTGGTCTAAACAATTAATAGTTTCATTAGAAATTGCTGCCTGAATGTTGTTGTCTTGGGTTTGGTTTTTTTTTTTTTTGTACGGTGCTTATTTGTACTAATTGGAGAAAAAGAAAAAAGCCGTGCGTGACTAAAGATCTTAATATTAAGAGCTCTTTAAAACCAAAAATCTAATCAGTGGATTGAAAAAAGACAAACTAATATTAATTGTGACACCAGGTTATTAACACTGGAAATGTGGTCACCGAAAGTAATCCCACTGATAACAAAAATGGTTCCTATAATACTACTGCTAATATCTTTCGGTATTTTAAAAGCTTCTCAAGAAATTTATTTGGTGTCTTCCTCATGCATTTTCTCTTCTACTGTACATGCTTCCTTGAAGTTTGGTAGGGGAAGACTAAGTGCTGAATGTTTTGTAGTTTTGAAGTATTTGTAGTTAAATTTGTGTGTGATGTATAGAAGACTGGCTCTAAGGAAGGTAGTAACATGGCTCAAGTTCAGAAGAACTCAGAGATTACTCCTTAAAACTGATTGAAATTTCATATATGTTTTTAATTTGCCCCAGTTTCTAGTTATTCAGTATCATCATTTGTAGCCGGTTTCTTTACAATTAATTGTGAAATATTAATTTGGGAATGTGCATCTCTTAATTTTGATTCATGTATTGAGGGCTTTTACTTTATATGAGTAAAGCATAATGATAGACTGGCCGCTTCCTGCTCAAAGCTGTGTGAGCACTAGGCTCTAAAACATCCAGAGGTGGGCAGAGAAACAACCAGGTAGGAAGGATTGACGGCAGGCAAAAATAAAGTGGCATCTAACAATTAAATCACTCTCCTCCATGCACTCACCTGAAAGCGTTATTTAGGTAGTTTCAGAAGGGGAGGAAACGCTTGTTTTATGGCTGCCTCTGTGCTGAATGAGGCAAGGGTTGTGTGACAACGATACCTACCGTGTAATTAGAGAGGGTGCCATCGATGTGCGTGAACAAGGGGGCAGAGCTAAGGTTGCAGGGTGACTGCATTCCCCGCATCCCCGTGCTTAGTTTCATAATCCGAGTGACTCTCGTAGAGTTTTTAAGCCTATTTTCTTCACCGCTGGGGGAACTGAGCTCTGCCCGGTGGAAGGATAGCACTGCTGCCCTCCACAATGCACATTGTTGCTGGCATTCCAATATTCTGGTCCAAGCCTTGCCCTGGAGAGAGGAGTCGTGTGAGGATGAAGTCTGTGCGAGAAAAGTGAGAGGGGTCTGAGTGGTGTGAGGAGGCAGCACTGCCTGCCCCAGGGAGAGAGGGAAATGAAGTATGAGGGCAAGGAAACGTGGGAGACCCTTCCTCCTCCTCCTGCGGCAGCTAAGTGTGCTGTGAGGCCAGCAGCACATCCTGGCTGCAGGCCCATCAAAGCCTCTGCCCTGGCACTGGCTGGTGGTGTTGGCCAGCTGTAGCAAGGGGGCGAGGAGAACAGCAGCTTCTCCAAAGGTGCTCTCCCTTTCAGTGTGGGTGGGAATTCAGGGGAGAAAGGAAGAGGCACGTTTGTAGCCTGAAGGCTTCTGTCTGCTGAAGGGGTTTCAGCCAACCAAAGTGGCAGTAGTTTCTTGTTTGTTTTTTTTTAATCATGGAAAGTTCGACAAGCTAAAAGAGAACGTTTCCATCGGCTGCCCTTGTAACAAACTGCGTTGCTTCCAAAGGCAATGAGTTGCTTCATTCCCAATGGATGTCATTCTGCAGGGTGCTGGTGTCTTCAATTTCACTCGGAGTTGAAGGTGCTCTAGTTTTTGCCAAGCCCAGGCTATAAGCACTGTTTCAGTGAAAGAGGGAAAAATTTACCTCTTCTTAGAAACATGAGATGTGTGGGGTTTTTTTGTGGTTTTATTTTCATAATGCCAGTTATGCTGTATAACAGTTGAGGAGAGGCAGGGATGATCAGCTGTTTATATTCGAGCTATTATGACAGCTGAAGTGTGGTTTACAGCATTATAATAAAGGCTCTTATACTGGCATATCCTGAACTGTGGCAGTGCTGCCCTGTGCCACTATTGCCAAATGCCAGATCCACCTGAAAATGATGGCAAAGCTGTAGCACCATAAGAAAGAACCACAAAATCACAGAATGGTAGGGGTTGGAAGGGACCTCTAAAGATCATCTAGTCCAACCCCCATGAAGGGTGAGGTCAGTCTGTAACATTCCCTGGCTCTAAAATAACTTGTATTTTATCAGTCTGTGATGAACTTTTTATGATCCAAGGTGTGTCATGCTAATTTTAAAGATGCATCAACTCTTTTATTACAGTGCCTTCCTTCTTGCTTTCAGGAATTGCTACATAACTGCAGAGGAAACTGTAAGATTTAATGACATACCAGAAGTCTCTATACTTACTCGAGGCACCATGTCATGGATTGAAGAGGGGGGGATCTAAACCCACTAATAATGCATACTGATCAACGTATCTTGTCAATGCTCAGTCTGATGTTCTGACAGGATTACATCATTATATGATATACCACTTCACCTTTCAAAATCATCAGGTTTTGTGGGATTGCATACCATGGTGCTGTTGATATGCGCATCTTTGGAATTAGGCAGCATTACCATGTTTCATCAGTAGTTAATCCTGGCAATTTAAAAGGCACTGAATGAATCACAGTTGAGGGAGCGCTAGTACTCAGAACATTGCCCCCTTCAGGAAAAAAAAATAAATTCTGCACCTCAAACTAAATCTTCAGAGCAAATCCAATAAAATGCTTGCCCTGCATCTCTCATTCTGCTTGTAAACCAACAGGTTTGTTTAAATACATATGTTTAGTCATGGGAAACCTGTCTTTGGTTTTTTATTCAAGGCATCAGAAACTGCTGCAAAATACCAGCTATAGTTCCGAGAGAAAATGTCTTTTCTTGTGAATGTTCATCAACAGCAGAAAGCACACTGAAGAAGCTTTCATGCACATACTCTTTTTTGGCTATCCCCTTGCAGCAATATGAAAAAGTCAGATTGTTTCTTCCTCCACCAACCAGCCAGTCTTGCCACCCCAGGGATTTCTGGGCTTGGCTGCAGGTGCAGGGCCTGATGAGCAGAGAAGGAGCAATGCCATTGCTTTCAGGCTGGCTGCAGGGATGCTCTTGATGCTCTCCTGCTCTCTTCCCTTGGATTTTTTTGTGGTGAAGGTTACATCCGTATTTAACTGATGGCTTTCTTCTCCTTCCCAGTCCTGGCCAGGCCCCTGCGAAGGCCTTGTTGCTGTCACGTTGGCTTGGTTGGTGGTGGGGGAGAAATGAAGAAGCATCATCATGGAGTCATGCTGTGCTGTGGCTTGGCTTTTTGGTGTAGCAAAATCAGCTGCGGTGGGTGCTGCTTGCTGGTGCTGTGCACAGAGACTCTCTAGGCCCCCAATAATACTTGCATGTGACTGTTCATACAAGGAGCTGCAAGTTTTCCTGTGCAGACATTGAGGTACAGATTGCCAAGTCTCACCTTATCACCATGCTCATCTCTAGAGTGTCACCCCCTCCTGATTTCTGTAGCCTTTTGAAGAAAATACAGCAAAATTATTTTCCATCTGATCTGGGTAATAACATTTATTAGTGCTTCCCTGTCTGCTTTTCCTGTAATTATAATGCACTGTTATTCCAGGAACCACAGTTGTGAACTAGTAGTTCAGGAGATGGGCTTTAATTTCAGAAAGAAAAGGACAGGAAAGGTGTCAGACACATATTGTTGATCTGCATGTAGGTTCAAACTCCTTTTCCTTTTATTTCAGTCAGAAAACATCTTTGCATTTCTGAGGAGCAGATTAATTCCATGATTTGCCTCACAGATTTTCCATTGTGTTTAGTTTTTAGTTGGGGTTTGGGTTTTTTTTTTTGGTTTTGGGGTTTTTTTTTAAAGCAAACACTGGAACAGTTAGATTGAGTTAACAAAACTTCTTTCAAAATAAACTAACAATAAAACCTTTGCTCCCTCAGTGTCAGGTTTCAATTGAAATAAATATGAACAGTGAAATTCAGTAACTCTTAGGCAAGAGGTTGGTTTAGCTATAACTATGACTTAAGAGGTAGGAAAATGCTATAGCTATAGCAGATGACTGATTTGTGTGACAGTAATGTATCAACTCTGTGGTGGTGGTTATGCTTTCTCTACCCACAATTATGCAATTCCAGAAGCAAGATTTACTGAAGTCGCCCAGCTCAGTTTCCCAGCAGAATGAGCTATCGTAAAACCCTTTAAAATTTTTGACATCCCAATGGGCTTCTTGTAGGTCACACTTCTTGAAAATCTCATCTTTAAATTTGCAAATGTAATTAGTAAGGTAGGTTTCTTGATACGTTCACAGAAATGCTGATTTCAAGTAGTTAAGTGTGGTCAAACTTGTGCTTTCTCATTGTATCTTTATCTTACTGCCTTTATCAGGTACTCATTAATGAGTGAAGGATCAAAAGGTGGGACGGTGGCCAAGAAGCAATGGAGAATAAAAGTTTAGAAGGTTCCCCATCAGACCTAAAGTTAGTGGCTCACCCGAGAGCAAAGAGTAAAGTGTGGAAGTACTTTGGGTTTGATACCAATGCAGAAGGATGCATATTACAGTGGAAGAAGATCTACTGCCGTATTTGCATGGCACAGATCGCCTATTCAGGAAACACGTCCAACCTTTCCTACCACCTTGAGAAAAATCACCCCGACGAATTCTGCGAATTTGTGAAAAGTAACACTGAGCAAATGAGGGAAGCCTTTGCCACTGCTTTTTCAAAAATCAAGCCAGAGTCGTCGCAGCAGGTTGTTCAAGATAGCCTCATCATGAAGACCTACCAGAGCTATGAAAACAAAAAGCATCAGGAGTTGACATCTGCAGTCATCAGCTTAATTTGCGAGGGCATGTATCCAGCCTCTATCGTTGATGAACCCACCTTCAAGGCCCTCCTGAGAACGGCGGACCCCAGGTATGAGCTTCCGAGCCGGAAGTACTTCTGTACAAAAGCTATTCCCGAAAAGTACAATGCCATTAGAGAAATTGTGCTGAAAGAGCTCACTGAGGTTCTGTGGTGTGGCATATCCACGGACATGTGGAGGAGCGAAAACCAGAACAGGTCGTACGTAACCGTTGCGGTTCACTTTCTCAGCAGCAGTCCTGCCAACTGCTTGGCTGTGAACTCACGGTGCTTAAAAACATTTGAAGTACCGGAGGATAATACTGCAGAGACTATTACGAGAGTCCTTTATGAAACATTTATTGAGTGGGGGATCAATACAAAAGTCTTTGGTGCTACAACAGATTACAGTAAAGACATTGTGAAAGCTTGCTCTCTCCTAGATATTCCCGTACAGATGCCTTGTTTGGGGCACACTTTTAACGCAGGAATACAACAAGCCTTTCAGCTCCCCAAACTCTGCAGCCTTCTTGCCAGGTGCCGAAAACTGGTGGAGTATTTTCAGCAGTCTACAGTTGCGATGTACATGCTGAGCGAGAAGCAGAAGCAGCAGAATCTTCTCCAGTGCATGCTGGTAAGTGACCGTGTTTCCTGGTGGGGAAGCACGCTCGCTATGCTGCAGCGCCTCAAGGAGCAGCAGTTTGTCATTGCAGCTGTTCTGGTGGAGGACAGCAATAACCACCACCTCATGCTGGAAGCCAGCGAGTGGAATACAATCGAAGGGCTGGTAGAGCTGCTGCAGCCTTTCAAGCAGGTTGCGGAGATGATGTCTGCTTCAAAGTACCCAACGATAAGTATGGTGAAGCCACTTCTTCACATGCTCCTGAATACTACCCTGAACATCAAAGAGAATGATTTGAAAGAAATCAGCATGGCAAAGGAGGTGATTGCTAAAGAGTTGTCAACCACCTACCAGCACACGCCTGAGATAGACATGTTTCTCAATGTTGCAACTTTCTTGGATCCCCGCTACAAAAAGCTGCCTTTCCTTTCAGCCTTTGAGCGTCAGCAGGTTGAAAACAGAGTGGTGGAAGAAGCAAAAAGCCTGCTGGAGAAAGTAAAAGAAAATACTTTTAGGACCGAAGAGAAATTCTTCGCTGTTTCAGAAGAACCCCCTGTGAAAAAAATCATCATCTCCTCTACTCCTCCTCCTACCAGTGTCATCAACAACATGCTCGCAGAGATCTTTTGCCAGACCGGAGGTGTGGAGGACCAGGAGGAATGGCACGCTCAGATCGTTGAGGAGCTGAGCAACTTCAAGTCACAAAAGGTTCTTGGTTTGAATGAAGACCCTCTGAAATGGTGGTCTGACAGACTAGCACTGTTTCCAGTTTTACCAAAGGTTCTTCAAAAATACTGGTGTATTCTGGCCACAAGGGTCTTCCCTGAACGCCTTTTTGGTTCTTCTGCTAATGTTGTAAGTGCAAAGAGAAACAGGTTAGCCCCGGCTCACGTAGATGAGCAGATCTTTTTGTACGAAAACAGTCGGAATGGGTCCGAGGCAGAACCGGAGGACGAAGATGAAGGAGAGTGGGGTTTGGAACAGGAACAGATTTTTAATTTAAATGACTCGGTAAATGTAAACAACAATTTCTTTAATATCCGAGACAGTGGGTTCGTTTAACAGGACTGCTGCGGTACATTTAATAGCAAAGAAAAAAGGTATTTGTCTTAAGTTACCAAAAATACTTCTGGTTTATGCTACGAATGCTGTAAATATTGAACAGTTGTAACAAACTTGATTTAGCTTCCATTGTTTATGTTTTTCCCACTGTCTTAAACCATGAATGACTTGTGATTAAACAGCACTGAAATGAATGAGGAAATAAATGCTACAAAGACCGTGATTTCTGACTGTGGCCCAGATTTCAGAAAGCACTTATCCATGTACTTTCTTTCCACTCGCTTCAGTGGGAGACAAACACATGCTTACGTGCTTTCTAGCTTAAAAATGTTTTCCTGCATTAGGAACCTGAGCAAGGGAGGTGTTTTTTTTTAAGAGTTATGCCTCCGTTTGTAAATCCTGTGTGACTCAGGATGTTAGCTTTAAATTTTGGATTTTAAAGCATTTTTAAAATCCGTAAATCTAAGCAGTGAATATTTTTAGAGTATGTTGATGCTGTGGAATGAAAAAAAAAAAAGATCTTGAGCCTGATTTTCTTTTTCACTACCTCATGTCTTAGGCCTGGTCTATGCTAGAAAAGTTCAGCTGGTATAATTCTGTCAATTAGGGGACTGACGTATTATTATTTTAACTGATACTGTGCTGGCATAGGCTGTAGTGTGGATGCACTTATACTGGGCTAAGTTATTTTCCTTTCCAGTGTGGTATAGATGGTATGAACACTTCTAAACTGGTGTTGCTGTGTCCACATTAGTACCTTAGTCTGGTTTTGCCATTTAACTGTAGCAGCTAAATGGCAAAACTTGTTTGGTTTTTGGTTGTTTTGTTGTTTGTTTGTTTTGTTGTTTATTTTGTTTTGTTCGTTTTAAATTTTGTGTGTGTGTGTTGGTTTTTTTTTTCTTTCCTCCCTCTGTGTGTGTGTCTAGGCAAGCCCTGATTGTAGTCTCTTGTGCTTTTACAAAGTGGTAATAAAGCGAGCGGGGTCGAGGCGGCGTTGTTACCTTCACTTTGTGCCGATGCTACGGCTGATGTCACGCGGTGCGAAGCAGACAAGGCATCAGGCCCCTCGGCAGCACAGGGAAAGGGGGAGGGAAAGAGAGGGTGAGGAGATGTGTACGGGCCACGGGTCTAACAGAGCCTGCCTATGTTATAAAATATGTAACCTCTTAATTTAAATGGGGACTTTGCCCAAGGTAGCTAGAAAATTTTTTTGGCAAGAAAAGCAAAATAAAAAGCTTTAATATTATGTAAATATATTTAAAAGAAGGGGGCCTCTCCATTTCCCCACAAGTATTTAGTGAGTCGTTAAGATTGTTTCTTGTGTTAGGACTTAACATTTGTTTTTTCTTCTGTCTCTTTTTGATTCAGTTTATAGAGTAGGCTGTAGTCCCATCCAGTCTAATGTTTAAGTACTGTTTCTGATTAGTTATTGTGTATTGTAATTTCTCCCTTTGTGTCTCTACACCTAAATATTATAAGCCCTTTTGAGAACGTGGCAAACAGGAAAAAAAAAAAAAGAAAGAAAACCTACCCCAAATACTCCATCTCTTATGAAATACTGCAGGTCATAAACAAGATTAGAGTTCACACTTGGCACAGAGTGGGCTGGCAGCCAGCGTTTTTCCCTAAGGTGCAGAGGAGGACTCTTGGCATTGTCTGGTTACAGTCAAGTTTTGCTTTGGGTTTTTATTTTTGTTACTGGTGTTTTGCCCCATTCCCTCCCTGCCCCACCCCTTGACTTTAGACCACAATTACGTTGAGCACAATCTTTCTGGAGAAAGGTCTGTCAAAGACTGGCCATTATTGTTCTAGAGGAAGAAGGTTGGTTTTTTTCCATCACAGTGGTGCCCATGGATGTTTGGCTGTGGGAAGGGCCCAGACAGGAGAACGTACAAAGATGAGAATTGTGATGGAATTAAACCTGTTGCCAAGCTGCCTGTTTATGTTTTGGTTTAATAGTTTTTTGGAAGTTTGAGGCCACTGTGCTCTTTGTAGGTGGCAGTAAGGGGTGGGTGTTTGTGAAGGAAGGACAGAGGTTAGGGCAAAGGAGGCAGTGAAGTAAATAGTAGTGAATTACCTGGCATGTTTAAGCTTGGAAAATAGGCATTTAACAGGTGTTGTGGCCTGTGTTTGGATGTCAGTAAGCCTGGGTTTTCACTCTCCAGCCCCCTGAAAATCAATTTGCACTTGTACAAAACACACGCACTGTGCATCCTGATGAATGTTGCTACTCTCCATGTCCACTGAAGAGGTCTTTGTCATTGCCCGAGGTGCATGGGCTTGGTGTAAACTCCTGCAGGTATGTAGGCTATCTGCGAGGGCAGCAAAATCAAATTATGGAAGAGAGCACAACACAACCGGATCCTTTTTGATGTTGCCTGAACTTCTGTGACACCCCTGCAGTCTGCCAGGAAGACCTTTTGGTTTTTACGTCCATTGAGTACCAGCTGGTGTCAGTTGAGTCTGCTTGCACCACCTCCACCCGCTGCCACCACCACTAGCCTTCAAGGAGCTGCGCAGATGCTGGTGCGAGGCGTGCGGATCCTCTCTTACACGAGCATAATTCAAAGCCACGCTCTGAGAACCAAGGCAGAGCCCAGAGCACCGCTTCCCTGGTCCGCCTTCAGCCTACCCCTCTTGGCAGCATCCATCTCCTGTTTCCATCTTCATCCTTCTAGGGCTAAACGTACGCGGTGATGCTTACAAGCAGTTTTACTGAGATTGGTGCAATGCACTACTCTCTTCCTTCCAGCTTCTTTTTATTTTTTTGGTATCCAAAATAAAACTGTAGTTGGTTCTATTATTGTGTCTCAGCATTGTTTTAAAAAAAGGAGAATAAAAAGAAAAAAAAAAAAAAAAAGAACAAAACCATTGTTAGTCCTACCCATTGTCTGTGAGATTTTTATTTAATGTTCTAAGCCTGGAATATTGTTAAATAAACCAGAAAAATAAGTTAGTTACTAGATTATTTGTCTGATGTGTGTTCATATCTGCAGCACTTTATGACTTTGAACTCTTCTGCAACAAGAGGAGGTTATATTCTAAGGTTTTGAAACTATGCATTTATTTTCCTTTGAATCCTGTAAGTTATTTTAAAAAAAAATGCTGTACAAATCTTTTGGATTAAAAAAAAATATGAAGATGAAAATATCAGAAGTTTAGATGGTTTCTCTCAAATATGTGTGGTGTTTTTCATTTAACAACATAATTTTCTCTTGTTTAGTTGGGTGGAGAACCAAAGTTGCAGAGCTGTTTTAAATATTGCTACAGTGTGAGTTAAACCCTGATGTTATTGCCAAGGGTGGGCCCAGAACACATTTCCAAATTACGCTCTTAAGTCAGATTTGTGTTTGTCTTTCTTGACAGCTAATTTGAATCCACAGCCTAATCTTTCCTTTTCTCCTCAGTACAGCTGAGACATCTTTTTGGAGGGGCAATAGAGGAACTTCAGCTTTTGAGTGTTTTCATTCTGGAAAAGGGGATTTGTAAACAGGCTCCCAAAGTATGTGCTTTATGTCAAAAGAAGAAGAATTGCCTTTTGCCACCAGCTAAGTATTTCCAACTCAGGATTAAAATTCGGTGGGCTAGGCAAGGTTTCTTAGGGTTAACAACACACCTAAAGGGAGTTTTGTGTAGCTGACCAACCTTTGCACACATTTCACCTCTCCCTGCTGTCAGGGATTACTGTGAAGACAAAAGGAAAACCCCAAGCCAAACTGAAGCTGAAAAGGTGATTTTTTTATTTTTTTATTTCCCCCCCCCCCAGCAACCCATGTCTGAGATGCCTCGGTTTAAATTGAGGGAATAAAGTTCTGGATTATTTGTGGAAAGAACATACTATTTTAAGTTTCTACCACAGCAGTGTATTAGATTAATTTGGAGGGTTTTCTTTAATTAATGTCCTGGTTCTCCAATTAGCTTTACAGGAGCAGGCAGTATGCAGGCAGGAATATTAAAAGCAAAAGAAAAACTAATTGGTTATTTGTAATATGATCTAGGACTTCTGAAAACTTTAAAGTGATGTGTAGGTCATGATTTTGTCCTTTCTGAGTATTAGCTTAAAAAGAAGGGGCTGCCTGAGGATGGCATTTCTGAAGGAGGGGAAGCGTAGGGATTTGAACACAGAAGTAGCGTGTTTTACATATTCCATGACAACAACATAAAGGAAACTCCGTGTTGGAAAAATTTGATTTTGGTCTCTGCACACCATGCTCCTTTCGGTAGTCTCCATTTCTGAGTGTTCTTCTCAGAGGATGCTGTCTTTCTGAAGGTCTGGCGATCCTGGTTCTGGTGGTGCAGTGCCATCCAGTCTAGGCTGTCCTTTCGGTTATGCTGAGAAGACCCTTGCGTTGGATCCTGGTCTGTTAAGTTCTGTGGCTTTTTTGTGTTTGTTTTGGTTTGATTTTTTTCTGGGCCACGACTATGTGGTCTGTCTCGCCATCTTTCTTCCAAATTACTAGTCTTCTGCTAAATTCAAGATGTGTGTTATTTTGGGGGGGTGCAGGGAAATCACAGAAACTAGTCTTGCTTTTTTAATATTATTTGGTGCTGTAGAGAAAACTTAAAGATTCAGTGTAATTTTATGTCTGCCTTAAAATCACATCCATAAAGCATGTCTAATAACTTGTTATTATTTAAACTGGAATTTCAAAACATCCCTACAATTGCTGTATAATGCTGTCATTTTTACATACTAAAGAATTTCCTTTAGGATGAACAATAAAAATCAATTAAATAGATTTTTACTGCTTCTACAGTCATTTTCAGTGCCCCTGCAGTTCAGTTAAAATGCCAAAAGAGAATCAAGTTTACTATTAAAAAAACGCAAAACAGTGGCATTCAGCTTACTTTGTGTTTTAAAAACTTCTGTAGCGATAAAATTTGACTTACAACTTTTTAAAAATGCAAAGGCTGTTGCGGAAACTGTTTTCAAATGCAAGTCCCTCAGACTCAGAGATGTTGGTATTACGATTTCTGAGCGTTTATATTGATGTTTCCACACAGGGTGATATTTATTTCCCTTGCTGCCAGAAGAAAAGGATAGTGTTCACAGAAGTGGTGCTGCTATCTGCGATGCTTTGAAGTGGTGATCAGATGTATCTTTTTTTCAGAGATGTCGAAAAGACGATTACCTGGTGCACACGTGTGCTGGCTTCCATGCATTACAATGAGTACTTCTTTCCAGTGACTTGAATTTGCAAAATCTGATTCCTCTGTCTTGTCTCTTCTCCCTGTCGTTGCTTGGGCAGAGCGCCGAGTGGAGCAGCAGGGAGGAGAAACCCTGCTTCCAAATGTTTTATTCTCTTACAGAGAGACTGTTCTTTGAGAGCAGGTAAACTCGTTTTCAAATGAGTTTAAACTAGGTCCTTATTGCAGTCCACTGGGACTACAGCACCTGTGCCATGCTGCAAAAAGGCAGAGCCAGCGATTCCTCCTCACAGAGTGATGTATGCTTGAACACATTGCTCCGCTGGGCCAAAATTGCCTATGTAAGGGGGAAGATGCAGGGGGACTGGCCTCAACACAGCTAGGAAAATACACTCAAAGTCAAAGGCATAACAAGCAACAGTAGTCTTTATTGCATGTCAGGGTAGAAACAGGATCTGTGCTGCTCTGGTTGTTTGGGTTTTTGAGATAAGTATCGTAACATGATACTTGTGCTCTAGGCTGAAGCTGTGCTTGGGAAATTTTTTGATTATTCAAATAGTTATGTGTTTAATGCTGCCATAGAAAAGAGTGTTCTGTGGCATTCAAATAAAGATTTAATATAACAGGTAAAGCTACAGTTCCTATTTGATTGATAGTTTGGGAATAACATCTGTAGTGGTTTTACTGGTTTAAATAACCTGTCCAGAGGTGCACTCACATTCAGCTATAATAAGTGGTAGTGTAGCAGTAGTGTTTTTATGTGTAGCAGAGAGAGGAGGGAATACATTCATTTGAAGTAAATTGAGTAAGAAATGTAGTCTTTAATGCATTTAGGTAGAACAGTAATTACAATGCATCTGTAAATGTTTGTGATAGTATAATAATTTGTCTAGATGTATCTGTAGAGAATGAATCCCTTTGATTTACTTAATACACTGACAGTGACTGTATTTGTCCATAGCTGTACATGTGTGATGTCATGTTCAACACTGGTTCCTCAAACAATGCCAAATAAGGTTATTTTTAAAAAGGCAATTTCTTTGATTACACACAGTTTTCTGAACAAGTTATTGTCCCTGAATACTTGCAGTCAGGGATGAGAAATTAATCTTTTATTTCTCTGCTGGATGCTGCTTTGCTTTTAGATTTGAGACATATTGTGTGTCTGACTCTTTGTAGACATCATGATTGAAAGAGTTTCATTATTTATATGCTTTTTTTCTCATGAGTCATCAGTGATGTTTACAATGATAGGAATTCCGAGTCATTACAAGGAAGATGTCAAGTCAGCATCATGAAAGCTCATGCCAGAAACATCCTGTCCCATGTCATAAATGCTGTACTCCAAGGGAAACCTTTCATCTTCTCAAACATGTTTCTTGGTGGCAGGGTGTGTGTGAGAGAAAACTGAAGCACTCTTGCAAACAACACACAGTTTTATAGGTGGTAGCCCAGGTTGCTGTGAGTTTGTGCTCTGGGATGCACTTGGTAGTTTAGCACCAAATTTGAGTTTCTCAAGCACTCAGCAGAACTTCCATGAACAGAAGGAATGTAATAACAGTTAAATCCGCGAAACTCAGTTGTTTCATGGATGAGAACAAACAGGAAGTGGGTCCATGTAGGAAAAATACTGAAATTGTAGCAGGAGTCTACAACTCCTGTCGAAATCCTGACAGCATTTAAAAATACTAAATGACAAATCTTCCCATAATCTGACAATTCAGAACTGTGTGAAACAAGTGTTTTATGCACTTCTTGGTATTTTCATGCTGCTGATGGTGAGCACTGTTAGTTTCAACAGACCCAGCATTCCAGACAGAGCTGAACCTCGTATTGCTCCCAAATGTCCAGAAAGGAGTTTTCGGTTGTAAGATAGCATGGAAGAAAGAACAAGCTCTTACTGTAACCTGTCCTCTAGTGCCATGGGAGCCTGAGCTGAAATGGTTGTTTCTGACTGATATTTCAACACGGCCTCTCTGATCTGCCATAGATACACATTCACATGCAATTCAAGAACTTGCCACTGATCATAAATCTGGCAGGTCCCAAGGGAACAAGTGCAGTGGAGAGAAAGAGCCAGTCTTGTGGATGAGTGGAGCCTTCTGTGCGTGGTATGTATCTTTCCTTGTCCCTGGTTTTAAGCCCTGTTTTATTTCCTACATACACTAACGTAGCATTTCCTTTAGTGCTGGTCTTTGCTGTTGTTATTTGCTGCTTGGCTCTTGTATTCAAAGTGTAAGAACAGGAGAACATTACCTGCATACTTTCAAGATGCGGGTGAGAGTAGGCAGTAGCTCACCTGTGCTGTATGTGGTTTGCATGAGCAGTAGGTTGACGATGATACTGAGTTTACCCTGTAGTGTTGTGAATGTGAGCTGGCGTAGCAAAATCAGATTTCTGCATGCCTGGTCAGAGAAATGAGGTGAGAAAAGAGCAGCCATGTGTATGTTGTAACTGAAGGAATGATGCAATCCCCAGGTAAACTTAAAGCACTCACAGGAACTAGTTCCTTTGTAGTCTTGCAAACAGACTAGCTGCCTTGTTCATGCCCTACCTGCTCCACCCCACCTCCCCTTCATGACTTTGGTGGACGTTTGCCAAATTTTCACAGTTCTTTTTGAAGAGATAAATTCACGGGTAATATAAGAAACTATTTGTCCATTGTTAAGAGCATTGCATATGCTTTTTGTGCCTTTTTTTGTCAATGCATATTAGAGCTGATGGAAGACAAATGCTTACTTTGATTTTTTTTACTTAGAGACAGGATCCCCACACGTCATACATAGTTGGTTGTCATATACAGAGACTGGTAAACTCTTCCTGCACTAGGAGGTTCAGCTCAGTCTGGAATGTTGGGTCTGTTGACTATACTTCTTCCCTTTCTGTAAGCTGTTTAGGAAGGTTGCTGTGCTCTGCAGAGAGGAAACGGATTCCTCCAGAGTGTTTTCCCCTGTGTTTTTGTGTTGCTGGGGCTGCTTTCTGGTCCGCACATGCCTGAAGGAAGGGGATGATGGGCCACGGCTTTTCCCCTGATCCTGCTCCTTCCCTCAGCTGGTTGACCGCCCTGGGAAGAGGATTGTGCAGATGGTAACACTACTGGGTAACAAATTTGCAAACACCAAGGCTACGAAATGATTAATTCATTTTATGCTTATTTTTAGGCGAAGATTAAAATGATACAAAATGTGGTGGATTTAATCTCTAAAACCAATCCATTTTGCATGCTCTGCCTTCAGAACCTCTAGAAATGCCGGCTTTACATGTGTATCTCTTTAAATATCTTTATAATAATGGCATTTTGAGGTGGGCTGTGTATGCAATGCTTTTTAAAATACAAAACACAAATTTTCATTTTCCATGTATCCATTTTGTCTTCCACTTCAGTGTGTAGTATCCATAGGATCGTTCTGTCTAAAGTGAACTATTCAAACACTTTAGCCCCCAAAATGTAGGTGTGTTTCAGAAGTAAGAGAAATATTTTCCCCCACAGCTCATAAGCTGGAAGTCTTAATTATTCTGTTGTTGGGGAAGGCAATTGCAACTGTGTTTTGTCAGAATGTGAGAGAACGTGAAATGTAAATACTGACCTTTTTTTTTTTTAGGAAAAATTCGGAGATTAAAAGGCTTAAATGGAAGCACCCCATTATCTGACCTGGTACCTGCATCATAGCAATATGGAACTGAACCCATGATATTGCAGTGAGCGTACAAGTGAAAGAATAACCTTAGTTATTATTGTGCTAGCAAGGATATTTCAGTTTAGATGATTTAGTCTTAACAAGCACAAAATCAACACTTCCAGCAGGTGTGAAGGAGCCTGTCTATTGCTTGGTCCTTCCTTTCATGATAAAACAGGAACTTTTACACCTTGTTTATGTAGAGCAAAGGAAAGAAGGCAAATGGGGGTCCAGTATTATGGATGGGAGGTTGGGTGTTTACTTACTGCTCATGCAGCTGAAGCACTGATGGATTTCAGAGCTGAGCGATGGATTGTGTTTGTGCCAGTAAGGCATTTGGATAGGAAGATGGGCAAATGGTATCTTGCAAAGGATACATGGCCTTTGCTTTCAGGTCATCACTCTGACAATAAATGTGATACTTCACCCTGAACATTATCTGATTATGCAGTTAGGAACTTCAGCAGTCGCTCTGTATCTCTGCTCTTTTGGGGCTATTTGCAGTAGGATCTGCTTGTTCAGCTGGCAGAGCAAACTCAGCATTAGAGATGCTGCAACTCAATAAAATGATCTATAAAATGTAATTGTTCCTTTCCATCATAAAAAGAGTCAGATGAGAAATGTAGAGTTTTACTGCTGCTGCAGTTGGGTAGGTGGAGGTCTTTAGTCATGAAGGACCTCGTGTGGAGTCCACCATGCGGCTGCCTGTGTAGGATAGGTTACACCAACAGAAGTCTTATTTGGCTTTGGTATGAGCACTGAAGCAGCCTCATAAAGTTTTGCAAGGCCAGAAGGAAGTAGCTATTGACCCCGTGATGTTATTTTTAGAGACAGTTTTGTAGTAGAGTCATGTCAGTTTGCTTAGACCTTGCAGATACTGTCCCACCACAAATGTTCTACCTGGGACTTACTTGCTCAGTGCTGGAGTACTTTTGAAATTACATGGGCACTGGGATGTAATTCTTGATTCAATTCAGTTACGGTAGAGCTTTTAGTGCACTGAACAAATAGAGTCTTACAAATACTTTGATATCTGTGTCACTAAGATTATATGGTTTTGTCTTGACTTGCAGACAGGGCAAGACTTTAGATTTGGGCAGTTATGGAGTAGAAATGTTATCATTATATATACACACATGCAGACCCCTCTTGGTGTTTTCAGAAACAGTTCCAGTTCCAAGATTCCCATCCTTGAATTTTCTAAATTACAGATGTTATTACAGACACAGTGATTGTGGATTCATGGATTTATCATAGTCTATGAATTATAGCATTAAGGTGCAGGTAGTGGTGGCACATAGCAAGGTCTAAATGGGGTTGACACCAGCAAGGAAAGAAAATAGTTCACAGCTACTATTCCCAAAGCAAATAACCAGAAAAGCGGTGATATTTTGCTTCACAGAATTGCTTTTAAGAAAAAAAAAAAAAAGTGCCATAATTTTGTAATAAGATTATGACATTTGCTTTCCTTTCACCCTATTTGTGCTTTGGTAGGAGAGATTCGATGCTTCACAGAAAATTCATTGGGCAAGAAAACTACATTCCCCATCCTACCCAAAACACCCTCTTGTGTAAGAGTCCGCGGCTCTGATATGCTTCTGCTTTTTGCAGCATGACTTTTTTTTCCAGAGTATGCTTTCTGAGACATGCTTCGCTGTCTGAGGAGATGTCTAACCATGACTGCTAACATTGCTCAGTGTTTTAAAAGAGCCTGGAGAGAAAAAAAAAAAAAAAAAAAAGACAGTTGGACCTAAAAATACACTGAACTTGTTTCTGGAGGAGGACCTTGAGTTGAAACACTTTTTTTTTCATGTTGACACATTGGTAACATGGTGATATAACCAAACACCCTCCAACTCTATGAGGAAATGCTCATCTCCTCCTGTCAGCTCTGCCCCAAGTTGTCCTCTGTGACGTTAGCTTCACCAGCATGAGAAAACAAAAGTCATGCCAGATGAAAGGAAAGCTCCATCACCTCCTGACCTCACATCTCACGCTGGCACTTCTCATGCACACAAACTAGGGATTGAAGTTAATGAGCCTTATGAGTGTTCAGTGAATTTGGGATTAAGTTTTTTAATCTGCAATGCCGCGGGTAAGGGTTTGATTGCCAACTCTGGCTACCTGAGTGCCATGTGTCGCAGAGGGAGGCAGGTGATGCTACCGAAACAACCTATATTAGGGCCTATATGCCAAGTGCTTTACAAAGGCAATGCAGAAGATGGTCTCTGCCCTAGGCAGGTTATTTTAAAAACAGAGGAAGATAGTTCTGTATAACCGTATTTTAACAAACATGTCAACCTGTCCTGGCTAAGGAAATAATAGATGAGTTGGCATCAGATCTCATTCTGTAAAAACAGTTCAGTGATACCATTGCAAATGGCTTATAAAGGATGCAACAGTCTGGGTGTTACACTGAATGAAAGTGACTTTCTAAATAAAACATTACTGGCACTACACTTTCTGCTAACCAAAACTGACACAGTGAAGAGATGAGCTTGTCATTTTTTCCTGAATGTATCCCAGTGATCAGAGTGACTGCAGAGCAGTATATGCTGGCTTTTTGGCAATCGGCTATAACCTGGAACTGGAAGTGAAATGTTGGTGCTATGAAATGCTTCTTACAACAGATATACAAAGGCTTGGACTTATTTTTCCAAAATAACATCTTGTTAATGAATAAAGCCATCCAGTACGAATACAGATATCATCTAATCCGCCTGTTGCATTGCTTTTGTGCCAATTAATGCCATCACCTATATGCCAGTCTTACCTGCGCATTCATAACTGGAGTTGCTGCCTTGCATGGCGTACGATTTTAACATTAAACAGTCTGCTGAAAATTAGTAGCAAAAAGGTCAAGACATGCAAAATCCATATTCTCTCGATGATGCTGGGCTTCCTAATTACACGGTACAGGTATTTAAAGAGCAACTAACTCGAGTCAGAAACAAGTTTCAAGAGCTGCAGACGCTGCTATCAGTAGTGCCTGGTAGGCACTTGCACAGTTACTTGCACTTAGTTATAGGCATGTAACTTTATTCCTCCTGTAGTTTCTCATGGGTTCATTTTTGGAGTTGATCTTTTGGAGTCATTATGTATAGTCATCCAGCACAGCAGGGAGGAAAGGGCTATTTGAAGATACAGGGTAGAGAGTGTAAAACAACAAAATAGGTTGTAACCTGGATTTCAGCTTGAGCATAGCTGTTAGGGTTATACTACAATGGCACATGGACTTACTTGTTTATGCACTAATTTAATCACCTGTATTGGGATTTTTGCTATTAAGTGTAGCATATCTTCTATCTATCTCTTCCACTTACATTTTTCAAGTGTTTTTTTTAAAGCTGTTTTCTTTTTCCTCAATATTTACTCAGAAAAACCAATCATTAAATATTCTAGCAAGTTTTTTTCTGTCTACTAATCCAATTTTCAAAGTGCTCTTTATTTTTTTCCCTAAAAGAAAAGCATATACATGTACAGAAAATTATTGTAATTCAGTGATAAGGTCCAGTTTATTCAGTTCAATTTATTTGTTTTTTCCCAAGCTGCCACCCTGTGCTGTAAAGGACAAAGATGTATTTGCAAGTGCAGTGCAGCTGACAGCCTGCGCATGGTTTTGCTGAGGGCTGCGGCAATGGGATCTGAGGCTGGGAGCTGTGGGAGCCACACCACAGTGGCTCAGCAGGCAGCATGTGGCCAGTAGCCATTCTGACAGCAGCATCTCTGCGGGTGTGATCGGTTGCTTCCAAATGCATTGAAGTCTGTGTCAAAATGGGTTTGCAGCATGCTCCTCTAGTTTGACCGGTGGCAGTTTGGAGGGGGAGATGCTGAGACCTCTTCTTCCTGCCCATCCCCAGTGTGTGCAAGAGCAAAAGGACTGGGGAGATGTGAGGCTGGCAAACTGCCTGTGCTCCCTGGAGAAATGTCACTGGTGTCACAGGAGAGTAGGTGGTGTGATTCTGGCGAGTTGTTCTGGGTGTCCGCCTTCATATTGACATCACTCCTCTCTGCCTCGGGTTTGACTGTTAACTACTGCTGTTTTTTTCTTGAATGCTTCTTGTCCCCAGACTAAACCAGCATAAGGCTGGCTTTGCTGGTGTACTGCTGTGCTGGGCAAGGCACTCCTTATAGAGGTACCACATAGATTAGGAGAGCAGTACTTGCAGTAGAACACCTTACTCAGTAAAACAATCTCTTTCTGTTTCTCCAGGTGAAATAAGGAGTACCAGTAACCGTGTCTGGAATGTGGGCTTTTGCTGGTACAGTGCTGGTGCCACGCTTCACCAGGGCAGCCACTTTAGCCAGATGCTGTAGTGTATCGTGGGAGGGAGGTGGTGCTGTGGCCAAAATGAAGGCATTGTGTCCTCAGCACTGATGGATTTTCTGTAGAGAAAGTTGCAGAGCTTCAAATGCAATATGATAAAAGCTGATGTAAGGACTCAAGTAGCTGCTGGTCATGAAGAAGTCAGTGCACTGCACAAGGTGTGTGCTTGAAACACAAGCCTGGTGTGTTTGTAGAAAAAGCCCTAGAGAGAGAAATACTGGAAACAGCAGAGAGCTGCTGAACAAGCCAGTGCAAGCTCAGTCTTTTATTCCTCAAGGTCTCCTTCCCCTGTGCCTCCCCCCCCACCTTGACATGTTTAAATTGCTAAATTCCTTTATGCTTCTCAAAAAAAAAAAAAAAAAAAAAAAAGATAAAAAAGCTTCACTCAAATGTTTTACATTATTTTGCATCACACAGAAGTTAAATTTGTAGTAGTAGTATGAGGTGTGTGGATGTGTAACTGCTGTCCATCAGCTTGTCAAGGTCTGACCTTTGACAGGTGGCTCCAGGTATATCAGCTGCACTGGAAGGTGATTGTCATCTTGGTATGATGAAAATGGGACTATAAGACCTGTCATAATGAGCAAAGTGCCTTTTTCTCAAAAAAAACCCCCAAAACCTAACTGTGCCTTGTAAGAGTATTTCACACTACACGGGCTGTTGCAGGGATTTGAGCTAGATCCTTTGCTGAGGTGGGACAGAAAGCAGGCATTAAGCCTGTTTGGTCTAGCACTGATGCCTGAAAAGTGCTGGTATTTCTGTCTCATGTCCTTAGGAGGACTGACAGGGTGCATTGTGATTTATTGGCCTGTTTGAATTGCTGGTGAGATCAGATAGTTGCGGAGTGAGGTCATAGCCAGTCTGTGATCACAGGCGATGTGATCCCTGCAGCCTTCACCTCCCTTCTTTGCAGGATGGCTGGGAGGTGTTCATCAACAAAGGCACACATTTCTATATGAAATGAGCTTTTCCCTTAAAAATCTGGAAAGCTATTTATAGGAGTTAATAAAATGTAGAAACAGAAATAGGCCGTTTCTGTCACCCCAGAGCATTATCGATAATGGGACTCGCTTTGTGACGAGTTGCGTTTCTTCACAGGAGTGTGTGATACTCTCTAATTGAAATATTAATAGCAGATAATGACACTGTGGAATGATGGTTTCTTGTACAGAGACATACTAAGAGAGCTTTTAATCTGTGTGGTAACTCTGCATATTAAAAATCTTTGACAATTTTGATGAAGAGCAATTACAGAGCATGCACAGTAGCTGCTCTTTTAAGTTAACTAATTCCCTGCGTCCCATGAATCTGCATTAGATTAATGGCATATAAAATTTCATTCAAAAAGAAATTTTTCACAGCGTAATAGAACAGTCTAATTTAAAAAAAAAAAAATCTCAAAACAATTAGCTGTCTCTGCTGAAAAGCAGCTTGTGAACCTTCCTTGTGAAAACTTTGGTACATATTTTATGAGGAACAAGAAAGATGAAAATCAAAAGGAAAAGTGTGAGTATGAGATCACTTCAGGATGTGTTAACAAATAGGAGTCTGAAAAGGAATCAGTCTTTTTCTGGAAAAGGACTGTTGTGAGAGAATTATGTAATTATATATAGTACAGTCAAGACCTTTCTGTACTCACATTTCATAGTCCATTTGAAACCCCTGACCTGCTCATGTTATCGAAGAGGAGAAAAATGAATAAAATCCCTTCTTTGGAAAACAAATGTTGTAGCTGGCTTGAAGGCAAAACATGTGCATGCCCTTTGTACTTTGTCGTTCCAAGTTAGAATGGATTTTCAAGCCGTTTTACATATAGAAAACAGCTCTAAGCAGAGGCTCAGGGGGCTTCAGTGAAATTCCCATCTTTAAAAAAAAATAACTCTTTCCCCCCCCCAACCTCCCCAAGCTATCTTCTGTCATGAATTTGTCTTCCCAGGGGTCTCTGTGGTGGCCCTGGGAGGTGACATGTGGTAGCAGAAGGTTGAGCAGCTCAGAGCCCTGGGCAGCTGGGTCATCAAGCTCAGGCATCGCCCTACTCAGGGCAGCTCCCTCTGAAGCTGCGCAGCCCCAGGAGTCTCTGCCACAGTCAACGTGCTCTTGTCCCACACAAGCAAGGTGACCCATGCTTTACTAGGAGCCACTGCTTTGGGCACATAGACTAAGGGGCAAACAGGCACTCATATGAGTGATGATCTGCAGCCAGCTTTTGCCACTGTCTCGACTCTTCACCAGGTGCTGGATAGCTGAAGAAATAAATGTGTTGTCCAGGATATAGAAGTAAGGCAGAGAGGGAGAGGAAGGGATGCTAAGTCTATTTTCCATCTTTTTTATTAAGTCAGTAGCACCCGAGGGTTATATCACATTAATGTTGATGCTATAATGGCTTCTGATCATTAGTCACTTCTGAAGATTTTAATAATATGGAAATGTGATTTTTAGCATTTTGTATTTTAATTAATTGCAGGCATCTCAAGGTAGCTTTAAGTATTGATTGGTCTATGTGCTATGCTTCCTGTTAACCAGATTTTTCCCAATAATCTCTAATCACCTTGTACCTCTCTTCCTGATTCTAATTGCTGGAGCTTTGTATATGATAACAAGCACTTCAGTTCACAAGTGATTGCACACTTTTCTGAAGTGAAGTACTCCAGAAATTTTCAATTACCTTTTAAGTTCTGTATACCAACTCGTGACTTCTGCTTACTTATTTACATCTGATGGAAATACTGTCACGCCGAAGCCACGGGAAGCAAAGGGGACTGTTTAAGTGGCAGCAGAGCTTTTTGTCGGCTGGAAGAGGAAGATCTGAATGTGACCTTCAGCTGGATGTTCTTAAGCTTGATTGGGTTATGAAAATTACATTCTCTGGGAAGAGAGGAGATGCAGTTTAAACTACTCTTAATGATCTTGCCAGCATTTTTTTTTCCTTCTTTTTTTTTCCTTTTTTTCTCCTCCAGAATCTAATATAGCAAGAGAGTATTTAAAGAATCAACTTTTCCAATGTATTGGTTGCCCAACTGTATCTCTCCATCTGCGCTTTCATCGAGAAGTGGTGGAATGATTAATTTAATCTTTTAATAGCATGTGGTCAGAATAAGAGGTGTTGAAATTCACAAGCAGTAAAAGTAGAAGCTGTAAAAGTGATATTGGGGGTTGAGATACAATATTTTGTGCTGTCTAGGAATATCATAATACTGTCAATACTGTTTTGAAAATTAGAAATAAATGACTTGGTCTTTGAAAAGTATGTATCAAATACAAAGCATAAATTGTTTTCTGTTGGCTTTTCAATTCCTCTGTGGGCATGCTAAAAAGCAGGTAAAAGTATTTGGCTTTTGGTTTCGATTTCCAGTTTGGCGATAAGCAAATACATCAATCTTTCCAGTTTCCAGTCAGGAAATCACTCTTTGCTGCAGATTCTGTGTATGAAAGTGCTGATGAATATTTGAGTTGCAGCATTTTCAGAGCTTTGAGTACTGTAAATGTTCTCCGGACTTGAAGGTTTATGACAGAACCTTTCTTCCATGCAAGGTGTGAGAGCTTGCCTGCTAGGGTTGGTTTCTACATTATTTGGGATTAAATCAAGAGGGGCAACTTGATTTTTTTTCTTGAGGTCTCTTTGTTGCCCAACGTTTACAATTCTCTGAAATGAGTTTTCTGGATTGGAGCCAGTTGTGACATTTACCCAGTTTGTAATGGAGGAACAGACACTTCACTCTTTGCTGATTCTTTTTTAATTTAGCATGACAAACTCACTGTCATAATTCTGTTTTTTCAGTCAAAACTATAACCTAAATGCTCATTTTGCACAGTTAGACATGAAGTTTTAAAACCTTAGGAATTCTGTGACACATTTCATGCAGATAACTGCCATTTTCTTTGAGATAGCTGGGATGTGGTCTTTCTGAGAGAAGACGTTTTCTGACATTACTTATATTTTGCTTTATTTTTTATTTATCTCTCCTACAAACAGATCACTGGATTTCTGAGCATGGTATGGAGAAATACTACATTTATTATGGACTTTTGTGAGAGGGAAAATTGTCTTTAAATGGCAAATGTTTGGTAAAACTGAAACTTTCCACTAGTAGATTTGAAGTTATGCTGGGAAGGCTTTTGTATGCTTGGGGTATGACTGAGTGCAAGGACTTGAAATGGTTTCTTATATTCCAAGGGATACAAACTAGAGGGTTGGACTAGATGATTCTGTGAAACCATTCTGAGATGGAGCTGTATCCACTTCTTGCCTGCTTCTAAAAGCTTGGAATCTGGACAATCTTTGATTCCTGATACAGAATGAAAAAAACACCTCATAGAATTCTAATGTCTCTAACTTTTGTAGGATGGGAAAATTCATTCTGCAGGTACTAGACTATGCAGAGCTATTTCCATTACTCCTATTTAAATCTCCTGGGATGAGCTCCTCTTTTTCATCTCTTAGTTCACAACAGGAAAAAAAATATAATTACAAGATGACATGACTTGAAGAGCATTGGTAAGTTTTACATAAAATGACATTGCCTAAGGTATTGCACAGTTACATTTGCCCAGAGGGAGGGAGTATGGGAGTAAGTATCAGTAAATCTGTTCAAAAGATAACCAGATGCTCTTTCTTGATTTAAAGATACACCTGTATATAACTTCCGTATCTTTAGTGTGACAGGAGTGAAAGAGAAGAAAGCTGAAGAGTAAGATTTAATAGGTAAATATATAAAAGGAATGAAAGATAAGCAGAGCAGAGAATACATGGCAAATGGAAATATGTCTTTCTCTATTCTTGTGATAGTATTTTCCCATGTAAGAAATGATATGGGTAAATGGATCCTTTAAATATATGCATATGTAGGGAATGGTTACTTTCTTCTTGGAGCTGCTGTTGAGTTTCTTCTCCTGGTATTTTTAACAAATACAGTAATCTTTCACATGCAGGCTGTGGCTTTCAAGTAGACCGTAAGGAATTATCAATGTTTCTTCATGACATTGCACAAAAGTCTTGCTCTTATTTCACAAAACCCCATGTTAGATTTTTGTGAAGCACCTTTTGTGATCGAAGTTGGGGCTGCTTGAGTACGGATTGCCTCGTCTGAGCTGAATTAGTGCTGTGCCCTTCAGCTCCTGTCAGCGTACAGTGGTTTCCCATGTGCCTTTTTTATTGGGCTGTACGTCAGCAAAACCCTCTCTTCTCTTCAAAGCAAAGGCAACATTTCATGGGACTCATCTGAGTCCCTACTTAGCATCTGTCCTCAAGATAAAATGATTGTATAGTGGAGCAAAATATGCCATGTATGGTGTAATACAGCGGGTAGTCCAGTGCCAGTTATTCTTGCATAAGATGGTCAGTATGTACTATCAACTTTATCTGAAATATCCTTGTTACTTGAGACTAGGGTTTCTTCGTGAAAAAAAAAAAAAAAGACTTAAGCCAGGAGTAGCAAGGATGTTTAAGATAAGGATAGTGTGTGATGGTAGAAGTTGCTCAATGCCTGTTTCAGAATTGCAGAGTTATAATGTCATTAATAGCATTCCTATTTGTAGGTAACTTTTCCATCTTGTATTTGTCCCACCACCACCATGTCCCCTCCCATGGATCAAGTGCTCTTCTATTCCTACATACTTGTTTGGGAGCTTTACTCACAGAGTCGATTGTGAGCAACCCTGGATTCCTTATGAATTTTTAGCAGATTTTAATAGTGCACTGTGGTATTTCCCAACTGTCTGCTTTGTATAATGGTGTGTTCAATCTATCTGTTTGGCACTCGTAAAAATTAGATTCAGATCTCTTATCTTGAAATGAGTTTTGGCTAAAGGAACAAAGTACCCAAGAATGGCAAACATGGCCAGAAGTGAGATTTAGGACTCGGGAACTGTACCCTCCCTTCTACTTTTACTTTCTTTTACCTTAGGGCAGCTCCATATTTGTTGGGATAAAATTTCCTAATATCTCTCTATCAAAATCAGCCTGAACTTGTATTGTAAAAAGCTCACATATATGCTTCATCAAATCGTTTTTCAATGCAGCCTTTATTCCCATTGCCTTAGGGAAAGCCGATTCAGAAATGTCAAGAAAACTTCATAGATTAACCGTCCTCTTTAGTTTTACCCATTCTCAGCCTCTTCCTTGTTGAGGGGTGAACATTCAGCTTTTTTTGGTGTGATCAACGAGCCTGATGAAGAAGGTCTGTGTAAGGTTTATTGGAGGAAGAGGTTCTTCACAGTCAGAGCAAAGAGAGCATAAATCAGTTTGGAAAATTACCATCTATATTATTTTTTGAAAACTGGAATTATCTTTTTCTCTGCACAGCCCTTCTGCCAAGTCTAACAGTATCTAAAAGTGCAGGATCAATATTACTGAGGATCTTTGACAAATAAACTGAAGGCACTCAGGCTCCAGTCAAAAGATGTGTGAAAACACATCTTCCTTTGACTCATAACCAGGCAGGACTTCTTCCCTTGCAAACACTCCAGTCATACACTCTAGAAAACAGGGCACTGAAAATACGTGTACAAGTGCCGAGGGAATCTTTTTCTGATGACTTTGGCAAAAGCTGGAGCTTACTATTCTACCAGTCTGTGGTTATAGTGCCTTGACTCACACCAACTTCCCCTCACCAAACCACACTTGATTTGCATCCCTAAGTAGCAGGAGGCCAAGCTGTCTATGCAGGTCTCTTTGCTGGACCTTTTTTTGCCTTGAAGACAAAACCATCAGGCAGAGATTTATAATTCAGGTGTATTAAATTGCCTAGAGATGTTTTTCTTTTAGATAAATAGTAGGGGGGGGAGGTGAGGAGAGGGGAAAAGGTGTTGATGTACTTGAAAATGACGTCTTCTTGACCAAAAGAACTTTTTCCTGTGTCTTTGAGAGTCTAATGCTCCCTCCTGCTTCCCCTTCCACACCCTGCCTTCCACACATACTACTTCTTTTATCTGCATTTATCCTGTCTTTCCAAGAATCACTAGAAGAAATGCAGATAGGTGTGTCATGCAAATGAAATTTTTAGTGCAGCTTTCCACCCCCCTTCCCATTGTTGCTAGAGAGATCTCTTATCACAGGACTTGGATTTTTGAGTGCCAAAAAATGTTGCTCTGAAAAGCTGCCTTATTCAGGGCATTATTTTTCTTTAGCAAAAAAAGTATTTTTTTCAGTCCTGTAATGCTGGCATGATAATTTTATTCTTACTACTGGGCCAGTTTATCCTGCATCTTTTCTAATATGTGGATTTCATTTACTATAGTTAGGTCGTGTTGTGGATATGGGAGCTCCTATCGGGTAATATTGAACTCTACTAATATTTGTTGCTATCTAATAGTTCCCAGGGCTCTCCAGTGTGTACAGGAGATGAAAAATAAGAGAAGGCGGAGCTGTTCTGATTATTAATTCTTTGTAGCACGGTTTTCCCATGTGTTAAATGAGGTATCTGGGGACAAGTCCTGCAATTGATTTTGAGAACTTGTATCTCTGGCTTCTGTGAAGGGCTTGTCATCTTGCCTGCAAACGTTATCACTTCGTCCTTATAAGTAAGCTGAGATGCTTGTCAAAAAGCTAAACAAATGCTCTAAACTTAGAGCAGGATTAAATTTGGGGGTTTTTTTTGGGTTGTTTTCACTGGCAGTTAAAAAAAATCATTAGTCTGGCTCAGCAGATGTTTGGTGCTGACTCTGAAGAGATATCATTTGTTCCCACATTGACGAGGTCGGGAATGGATGAGGACACATATTAGCTCCTTAGCTGGGTGAGTATGCTGCTTTTATAGCTGGTGTAGCTGCTGACTCCCCTGCTTTTGTGTCATTTGCTGCCTTGTTACACTTAGCCATTTGCTCAGTCTTGCTGGGTATCTGGTGCCTTGGCTTGAGTTATGGCTTGAATTATGGTTCCCAGGTGTCCAGGCAGTCCACACAAATTGCTGTCGCTGATCCCAGTGACTACCCCTGCTGCGTGTGTGCAGGAGCTCTGCTGTATTGTGAAAATATCCACTTCACAGGGCACAGGCTGCACAAGTATTCCTGTGTCAGATATCCCAGCCTGAAATACAGGGGATGGAGCTTTTATGAATTTCCAGCTTTGGTAAGTGTGCGTTACTGTTTGTTTGTTGGCACACAGTGTTTTAGGACCCGTGTGCGCTTTGTGCAGCGGCTAAACAAGAAATTTGGTCTTACAGATGCCAAGGGTTTTGCTGTGGTTTTGTGAGCAGTTGTTAATCCATATTCCCTATCAGTGGCTGAGTGGGAGGCTTCTTAAATTAGGTCTTCCCCTGGCTGCTGAAATTCTTATAGCCATCTGGCTGCTGCTGTTCCATTAATAGCACCTTGAGATACTATGTGTTTGTAGGGTAAGGGACACATTTCCATGGTTTGGTTTCTCCTGCTGTTCTGGTTCTTCAACACTTTTCCATTCCCATGAGTAACTCCAGGGCCAGCCTGTCTCTGGTACCTCCTTTTCCTTACGATTCCTGACTTTCACTTCTTCTGCAGTAGTAAAGTAAGATAAAAGCTAGGAGGCTTGTCACCTAGCTGGTGCTAAATTCCAGTTGTGCCTGGAAACAGATGCTCTCCCAGGGCAAAAAAAATCACCCTTACACAATGTGTTCATTGATTCGAGGTATGTCAGCCCTGTTGGTCATGTGCCAGTGGCTCTGCATGTGCTCATGACAGTTGTTCATCAGCAGAAGGTCTAATGGCCTCAACTGCTGAAACCAGCAAGATACCTTTTCACAGAAGTACTTGTCGGGCTGGTTGCCACCTACCTGGTTTCCACCCTTAAAAGCCTTCAATCTTGATTGCATATTGATGTTCATTAGGAAAGTGATAGAAAGCAGCAGAGGCAGAAAAGATTTTGGTGTGCAAATTTGGGAAGACCATTTGCATTTGAAAGATCAGATTTAGGACAGGCTCAGGATGCACAACTTGTCTGCTGGTGAAAGCTGATGTCATTCAGAAAAAGGAAAAAAAAAAAAAAAAAAAAAGATTGCCTAGTTTATTCCTCACAACTTGACTACCAGAAATTGTCTTCTGTTAGGATAGCCCTGCGATCACCTTTTGAGTCCGGACCCCATTTACTCAGTTTGTGCCAAAAGAGAAGGTTACAGAGATGTTACTGTAATGCTCACACAAAAGGCTATTGCTGCAAGCTGCGTGGATTCCCCAGTGGTCCGCTGATTGCCTCTTGGAGCAGCAAATGAATTATTTTTCTACATCTGCTTTGAAAGGGATCTTAATGGCTATAATCTCAGTACTGCCACAGTGTAATTCGGGAAAAAGAGTTGGGGTATTTTGGGATAGGAAAAAACTAAAGAATTCGGTGGCAGACCGACATATACAAATTCTTCAGCCAGATAGAAAAACTTGATTATGCCTTGTCCTGTGGCATTAGATGAGGACTGCCAATTACAGTTTGCCCTCTTTTTCTCACTTGGTGTTGCTATACAGGAACAGCTCCAAACTTGGCTCTTGTTATGCTGTCATCAAAGTAAATATTCATTGTGGCTTCTTTTTTTTCATTTTGATATTTTTTTCCATCTGTGGTTCTGCCAGTTACCCTCAGGCGTAACATTTGCGTGTAAATTACTCAGTTATAGGAGGAAGGAAAAAAGTAACAGTTAGGATTTGTTGGCAGGGGTCTCTTCAGCATAAATGCCACCAAAGTCCCTGTGCCGAGTGCCTGGTTCAGGAGGTGCAGACAGGTCCCAGGGTGGCCCCTTGCACCAGCTCTTCAGATGTCTTCAGTGGTGGTTGTCTTTCTTGCCTGATAAGGACTAGAGACTGATTCAGACAATCTAAATTATTCCTTTGGCCTTCAATGTCTTAAAAAGAGGGTTTAATGAAGAGATTAATGTACAGATAGTATAGTTTAATGTCCACATGACTCATAATGTTCCACAATGCAGATGCTGGATTAATAGGGTAGGAGATGGAAATTTGTAAAGATTTGATTCACTTTTCTTTTAATAAACTTGTAATACCTTCTTTTTCTTCTTCTTTTTTTTTTTTTTTTTCCCCCTCAAACAGGCTGTGTTGTAAAGATCAGAGAAAGCCAAAGCAATCAACTCTTAAGGGGACCTTTACTTCTGAGGCTTGTATTGTCTGCGTTCACATAGTGCATTTCTGCAAAGAAGAAAGTTTAATGCCTCTGTTTTGATTTGGCTAATTCAATTACCCCCATTCCTACCCCAGAGTTGAGATTTTGCCAGGAGGAACTGGTCATTGATACGGGTCTGCAGTCTGTTTTATTTCTCTGTGGTCTTGGCAGTTGCAGAGACATCTTGACAACCCTCTTATTTAAGAGTTCCTTGAAAATTAGTATTTTTTTTTTTAAATTACAGAATTGCCTTAAATTCTTTGTAGTATAGGCTTTATGTGAGGATGTCTTTGTACGGAAGTTATTTCAGATTAAGGAGAAGTATATTTAAAAGGATGATATTTTAAAATAGCTTCATACCTGGACACATATAGCACAGCATAAATCCGCATTGTTTTTCTGCTTTAGCTTAATCCACTTGCAAAGTAGACAGGCTTATTTCTTCCAAGTATGTTGGGATGCAGGCAGAACCTGCAGCCCAGGAGAAGCCTCTCTCAGACTTCGGCGTGATAAAGCAGCGCTTAAGGACTGCAGGCTGGTTTCTTCGAACACAAAGGGAAATTAACAGCTTGGTCAGGGGATTTCATTAGCACCAGGGCTGTACAGTTCTCATGTCCCACGGTAAGATCACTGGCATTATGCCTCTGTAGTTGAGATCAGTATCTGCCTACTTATCAGGAGCAGAGGCAGAGAGAGAGCTGGGGTGTTTTAAATGAGGTGCAAGAAGCGCCAGAAGGAACCTCCCCAGGGTGGCAAAGCCAGTGGGTCTTTGCTGCCTCCTGCCCCAGGGGGCTCCCAGCCTCTGGCCATGCTTGGCTCAACCTCTTACACAAAATAAACCAGCATCTGCTGGAAAACCAGGCTGAGCCTAGGTCTGCTTTGAACATTTGATGTTGGGTTTCATCACGGAAGAGGTGTTTTCACACTGAAACGGTGGGTAGCTTGCGAACTCTGCCTGGCAGTGGGTTCCTAGTGGGAACAGAGCACCAATATGCTTCCTTTCACAGTTGTTGCCACTGGCTATCACACACGGGCTGCATTTGGTATTGACCACTTTTATTGATGTAAGAACTAGCATTAATGTACCTGTCTTGATGGAAACTGTACCTTTTCTGCGGATTAAAATTAATTTAAGATTAATAAAAATCAAAATTAAGAATTCATTGAGGGGGTTATTTTGTTAGTTTTGCTCAGATTCTCTTTGTTCCCCCTTCCCCCCCCCCAGACGTGCTTTGTTTTTTCTCTTTGTGTTTCCCGTTTTGGCTGAAGTGAGCGATATAGAGAGATGTGACGTGCAGTGTTGTATCTTTTCAAAACCATGCTGTGTGCAAGCTGTATACTGTACCTGTTGTAAATAAAAAGGATGCTGGCCATTTATCTATGCATCTGCAGCCCTCATTTTTCCCTCTCTGGGTGCTTTCTTAGGTGTTTGGAGCCAACTGCTACAAACAGGCCTGTTTTAAAGCTTTCTGTAATATAGGTTCTCACTGAATGCATCTCTGCAGAGGCGTCTGTCTGTCTGTCATGCTCTTCATTGCAGGTTGGTAATGTTCCTGATTGAGTGGTCATTGGGATCAAAAATTGTCCTTTTCTTTGCAGCCCTCATGGACAGGGTAGGACCTGGTATTTTATTTCATTGTCCTCTGCTAAGCACTGTTTCATCAGTGATACCTTTTATCACTTTGCTCTTCTGACTTTCCAATTTTTTTTTCATGTTACTGCCCCCGTTCTAGTCCTGACTTCTTTTCCTCCTTTTCTCCCATTCATTTTCTTTTAAGTCAATTAATTTTGCACTAAAATGCCACTTCTTATTCAATAGGTTAATAGAGTGGGGCAGTAATGGAAATGAGTGACAGCACCTGTATGCAGCATGTGAAATGCAAATGTCAGGTTGGCAACGTGGTGAGAGAGGAGGCATGAGGAGGCAAATGAGGAGAGCATACTTGGGCCCAAAGGAAAGCAATTTCTCTTGAGGAAATTCCTTTTGCTGGTGTTGGAGTATGTTTTATCAGCTATAATGGAATAAACAAAAATGGAAATGACTTAGTTTTCCTTTTTTTCTCTGAATTCTGTACTCAGGTGAAATAGGGTGAAAGATAGACAGGGAGGGAGTGCTCTGGAGAGGAAACAAACCTCACATTCGTGCCACTCACTCTGTCACATGTCAGCAGACTTTTCCATGTAGTTTATGATTGGACTAAGTTTTAAAAGAAATTTGCTTAGTGGACTTCAGGTCATGTGTTTGTCTTCTAGATGGCACCTTCTTTGCAAGTACATATGCAGTTGGCACACCCAAAATACACACATGTATCTATCATGGCCTTTTCTGCCTTGTCACCAATGGAATGCCAGTGATCCCTGTATGGATTTAAAGCTGTTCAGCCCCTCAGGAGAGGCCTCAAAATGGCTCTTGCATTGTGGACGTGACTGAATGAAGACATACTTGCTTTGCAAGAGTTTATTTTTCAGAGACTTGAGCTTTTTTGAGGTAACAAAAGCTGTTTGTTTCCTATTTGTCTACCATCCTGCAAAGAGTATTGCCCTGTTCCCAGTTAAGAGACCTGTATCCTCTCAGCACACCTTTGGTACAAGGAAATGTGCCTGTGTTTTTGTGTTGTCTAAAATGTTGGAACAGCGGGCACAGACTGGTCCCCCTTTATATGAAGAAAAACATTCAGGTCGTGATTTTTCATTCTGTGGCTGAAAGGACTTGAGACTTCGTGTCCTTGCCAAACTTCGAGCCTATCCAGTCACAAGGGCTGTTCACATAGAGGTGACAACAACTTGTTTCACACTATAAAGATTTATTTTTCTTCCTCTTTAAAATCTCTATTTCCTGTCTACATTTTCAAAAACTGGAAAATCTTTTTTTTTTTTTTTCCCCTTCTTTCTTCTGCTTCACTGACTGGGAACAGACCAGGAAAACATAATCTAAAATGGCCAAGTCTGGTAAAATAATACTACTACAATAAAATAAATACTACTATTATAATATAATAAATACTACAATAAAATAATACTACAATTGAATAATACTACCCAGAGTGGATAATTTACCCAAGCATTTAGTGACAGGTCTAGCTTTAATTTCTAGGTTTAACTGTTGAAAAATAAAATGTGGGCATTTTATTGAGAGTTTGTTATGAGAGATCTTTTTGGTGGAAATTGTAGGACTGTTTAAACTGTCTCTCAGTGAAGTTTTATGTAGCCTGAATTATATATATAAGGACACCGACATGCATGAATATCACTGTAATAGGAATTAACTTTCAAACATAAACAAAAAATTCTCACTCTGCATAGATGAGAGGAATCACATCGTTACCTGAAGAGAACAGACATTCTTGTTGAATCATGCTGGAAAGAACTATGTTTTTTTGGAAAAGGTGAAATCTGTGTGCTTTTTGAAGTCGACACAAAGAAAGCAGCATGTATCAGCACTAGTCTGTGTTTCATAACCATGTAAAATAAGAACTTGTGTTCTACAACAAAGCAATCCCCTAAAAACCTAGAAATCAAAATAGAAAATCCTTTGATAGATGAAAGCCAACATCTTTTTAACATTTGTTATCTATAACATTGCCTACGGACACACCACCACAGTGAAATGAAATATTCAGCGCTGTTTTCCCTGTACAAATACTTAGCAACTTCTTCTGAAAAGCAAACAGAAATTCACCCCGGTCTCCTGAAGACCACATGGTGCTTCACAGGAAAGATTCGCCACCTCATCAAAAAAAATCATACTTGATATTTAATCTAATTCATGCCTCCCCTGAGCAGTTAAGTGAAAATGCCTTTTGTTCTCCTTTGGCAGGAGGGCTCCCTCCATCTCGGCGGGATGCACTGGACACGATTGCTGGCAGTTGGGATGGTGGCTGCCCGCTGATGCCATCGCAGACAGTTTTTGGCACGCTCGTCAGTTGAAGGGATGCCTGGGGATGCAGGAGACCCAGGCCGTAGGTTGAGGCAGCCCTTAGCAGAGGGGGTTTGGGGAATGTGTCTTACCCACGGGGCTGTGTGTTGCCCTGGGTTAAGGAGCGCTTGCTAGAGCGAAGGCGGTGTGAGGTCAGCCACGGGCACTGGGGACGATGTCTTCTGGGGTGGGTGGGAAAAGCAGGTGAGGGTTTGCATGCTAAAAATTGCCCCTTTCTTCCTTTGGGGGCCAGGACCCTGTGATTTTCAACAGGAAGGCTTCTCAGTTATGCAGGTAAGTTAGGTCAGGTGGCTACTGCTCTATAGGAGCATCGTCTTAGAGCTGTTCCGTCTTCCCCACATGTTTTTGGTAGAGGCCTGTCCTCCATCACTGAAGAAGTTTTCAGGATATCATTGGAGTAAACCATCCCTGAATTGCCTTGTAACAGCTGTCACCTTGCTCTGTAACAAAGTTAAGGTGAAAATTTTAAAGGGTAGATAACAAAATGCACACAAATAGAAATGAGAAATGTTTTGAACTGGATGTTTGTCTTTTGTCCACCTGACTTGTTCATGAACTGTTAATACTGGAAAATTATAGCACAGTAAATAATGGCTGATGGTCAGTAATTTTTATTTCCATACAGACTTTGCTTCTGAGATTGTTTACTGGCCTGGCTTGAATAGTCTGTTTAGTGTGTGCCTCTTTGAAATGCATCTTAACTTCTTAATTGTGTTACTCTTGTGAACTAACCTTGCGTTATTTCTTTTTCTTCATATAGTTTTCCCTACACAAAATGGAAAGGTTGCTATAGTGACTGGAGGTGCTAAAGGAATTGGTTACCAAACTGTGAAGCATTTGGCAAGACTTGGCATGCACGTTATAATAGGTAAAGTCCTTATTTTCTTAATATATTTTTTTGTTTCAGAAAGTAATTTTTTTTTTTTTTTAATTTTAAAAAGCATTTTCTTTCCAGCATACATAAAGATACAGCAGGGGAAGGTACGAGAGGGTTTTGCTAATATTTAGAGTGAATAAACATTTGATTTATATTTTATTTTGCAAGAACTTAAAAGTAGATGGGAATTTTTTCAGCAAAACTTGGAAGAGCTGGTCTATCTTATATAAGAAGTAAAGAATAAAGTAATGAAAAAAACTTAAGAATATGGATATTACAAAAGATTTTTATTACCTTGTTACTGAAGATGGACTATGCTTCAGTGTTAGAGCGCACATGTTCATTAAGAGGAAAAATAATGAAAGCCTTGAAGCTTTTTTGTGTAGTGGGAGATGATCTGTGTTATAAGGGCAGAGGAAGCCCGTATAACTTCATCCAAAAACTGCCCATTTGCTTCTCAGTTTGTCGCTGTAGGTGTCCTTTGTAGGCAAGGCAAGGCAATAAATTCCCTGAGAGGTTCATTTGTGTCAGTCTGAGATGGGCTGGCCAATTCACCTTCTGGAGGTGCCTGTTTCTCTCCATTGATAATAAAGAATTTATAAGGTGACTATGTTAGCCTGAGACTTCAGAAGTTAGGATAAATTAATTTCTGTAGGAACTCCAAAAAGCACACAATTTCTTCTCTTTACTGCAGAAAATATTAGTGAAACTTTTTTCCTATATTTTAAGCTTTCTGTACTATATATATATTTTGTAGTGTATCTACAAAATTTGTATGTAACATCATGAATAATCATATGTTTAAAATGCTACATTTTGCACCTTTTGTCTTTTATTTTAACTTGATTTGTACTGAAACCACTGTGGCTTTTACACCATGAGGTCTCTGAAGGTTGGTATTTCATAATACACTAGCAAGCTGGTGATGCCATTTTATTTAGCTCTTATATACAATGTGCTCTCTCTAAAGTTTTGCATACACATCTTTAAAAAAACCAAACCAAACCAAAAAACTCACACCAAACAGTAAACACGAGCATAGTAGCCATGTTACTTTTAGTCTACTGCAATCAGTAACACTAATGGAGCTGCCCTGGAATCATGCAGGTGTAATGTGGACTACCGCTTACTCATACATGTTTTAATAGACGTGTCAAAACCAAGCATCTGCAAAATGCAAGCAGACGCTGCTCTGTGTATCTAGATGTTAGATGTAGCTAATGTACCTAAATGTAACTAATGATGTCAGCATCAATATTTCACTAAACAAGTCACTTTTCATGTTTAAGGTGGACTGCAACAATTTACTCGGTGGGAAAACAAAACGGCCTCTTCTGTTTGCTTAGGGTCATGGAAGCATAGAACATTGCTACTTTAAGATTTATTTTATACCATTTAATTTTTAGAGTATTTCATGTACTAAAACTCAGTGTGAGATCTTTGAGAAAGTGAAGGTGATATTTAATTATAAAATCTCTAAATAAGGTGATTTTTTTTCAACTTAACAGTCACCCCTTCATTCACTTGCACTAGAACTTGTACTCTCAGAAGAACCAAGATGTCTGTGTTCATATAGTCTGATGAGCATCCCTTGTTCACAGCATGGGAATTGGTACACCAGCTACCAAGTCCTTATCCTGTCTCTGTGGTTATTCTTGATCGGAAATGACAGGCTAGTTTCTGGACAAATCTTTTATATCCTTTAGGAGTCACTAGCTCTTAGTATATTTTTCCTTGTCTGGGGTATATAGGTTACGTCAATAGCCTGTTTTCTGGGTGGGCTGCCAGGAACAGTAGTGGTACGGGTGATATTCTGCAACCTGGATGTTATCCTTCTGGTGGCACAGTGCATGGTCATCTGCTGGAAGTCCCCTGTGCTGTGGCCTTGACATAAACAACACAGTGTTCTGGAAACATGTCCTTTATTTTCAATAAGAGGCATTCTTTTAACTCTTTCCTCTGCTCTTTCTTCTGGTGCTTAGAGACACCCACACTTGCATTCACTCTTCAGTTGTACCAACCGTAATATTTGCATTATGAATCTCTACGAATATAAATTAATTAAATTAATTATAGGAAGCACTTGATGAGTAAGATTTTCAACTTGAATCAGCTGAGAAAATGTTTCAGAAAGAACTGAATTGTTCTTTCAGGCAAACTCTGACGTCAACACCAAGCCTACTGAGTCACAGCCATCTTCCTTGCCTGTGAAATTCTTCAAAGAAGCCCTGTCAGTAGAATGGACAGTCTCAGGCTTTGTTTCAGCTGCCAGATTAAAACAGTCTCAAAAGCACATTAAATGCAATGACCTTCCAGCCTTTTTTCTAACTGTTGGCCCCCAGTGCCCAGAGTATGCTTAAAATACCTATTGGCACATTGGCATGCATTATCACATTCAGCTTCAAACCACACAAGCAAAAATTTAAGCCTCAAATAGGACAGCAGGTGTGCTCAAGCTTGCTACTCTAGAAATGCTCTCATCCCATGTTTGTATATGGGCATGAACTTATGTGAGAAAGAGTATGGATGTTAGGTGAATTTGGGCTTGCAAGGAAGATTCTTGTGTAGCTCATAGTCAGTCTTGCCAATTGACCAAATGCTTCTTTCCCATTACAGGAATGTTAGCAGTAAAGAATGATATCCCTGCAGCAGGCAAATGAGTCAAAGCTGAATGTCTGACATGAAGATGATTCACCATTTGTGATGGATATGATTTTGACTCTATTTGACATTTTAGAGTTTGAAATAACTTACTTCTAAATCCAATCTATCAGTGGAGTGAGGCAAACAAATAAGTAGAGAGGATGTTACATCGTGGAATGTGAATAGACACTGTAGGAAGAGACAGTGTGCTCACTCAGAGCATTTTTAGCAAGCAGTTGCACAGTGCTTTTACAGCTTCTTCCTTCCCAGTCCCAGCACTGGTACACAAGACTTCTTTCTCCCACTGATGGTCTCCCTCTGTGGGTGCTGCTTGCCCTGCTCTCAGCCTCACGCTGAGCAACATGTTGGCATGAATGCAGAAATGATGAAAGTAATTTTCTATGGGTTTCTTTGATAGATTTCATTGAAACTTCTTGCCAGTCTGCGATAGCATTACTCACAGTCAGCAGGGCTTTTACTTCAGGAACATCTCATGACAGTCAGTGGACCCCTGGTAGAGAAAGCTACTGGCAGTGATGAGTCTTCAAAGTCAAGCCACACCAGGAGCTCCTGCTCCTTCCTATGCAATTTACAACTTGATAAATAAGCTTGCAATTTCATTTCCAGAGAGAGAAGGTAAATGACATACTGGTTTTGGTGCCTTCTGACCAGTAACTGATACTGAAGGTGGTACACTTACAAATTAATATGCTCTTAGCAATAAGGACATTGAGAATCAAGACATCCTGGCCATTTTTATGATCCCACAATCATAAAACCCAGTAGGTTCAGCTCTGGTTCATCAATGTTGGTCACAGTTTTGTGAGTCTGAATTTAGACTGATTAGAAATGTAAGCTCTTCATATTCACTTCATCCTTCATCACTGAGGTTTAATTTTAAGAGGATTCTGTGAATGCATGTTAAAAATGTTGACTTAAAAAGAGAGCTTCAGTTTGATTTTTCCTTTTTTTGTCTTAGTACACTAAGAAAAGAAGGCTGGAAAAAAAATGTGCGATAACATCTAATATAGAAGCTCTGGTAATCCTGTCTGATAATGGTGAATGAAAATAAAAAGATTTCCAGCTTGACAATATTACATGTCTACTGCTTGGTATAAAATACCAGGTTCAGGACAGTGTAATCAATCTTTAGTGTCTGAGTATATCAGTGTCACAGTTTTCTAAGACAGGCTCACATTCTGAAGGAAATAATCTCATTAGATTTATATATATGTATATATATTCAAGTCACTTATTTGAGCCATGCAATTTTGTCATAAATAAATGTAGTTCCATCACCAGACTCAGCACTTCTGGGTGACCTCTGTAAGCCCTGCGGGAGACCAAGCAAGAGACATTTCTGTCACGTAGTTCATTCATGTTAGTTTCCAATTTTCAAGCTGGACTCTCTGCACTATAAATCAGACAATGCTTACATTGTGTAATACTGTGAAGCGATGCTATAATTAAACCCTATCAAGATGGTGCAATTGTTCATTTTCAAACACGTTTTGATTTAACTTCAATTACTGAAAATTTATTTAGGGTACTTTAATAATCTTTTCTCACTATACATAGATATGTGAGATGCTTGAGTTTTTTTGGTTTTTTTTTTTAATTTCTTGAAAAGTATTACTGTTCCTAATTTTAGCCATGTTTTATTAGGCCTGAGTGAGTTAATAGAGTTAGTTAGGAAATGTCAAAATGTGACTAGCTTTTTAAAAGTGGATGATGATTTCCTTTTTCTGGTATAAGCATTAAGAAAATGCATGCAGATGGCCTTATAATTGTCATTCTGTTCGGTTTTTAACATATCAGTGCACTGTATTCAGGGTTATGAAAAACTCTACTACAGCACTGCCTGTTAGTTATACACTATGCATGTGCAAACAGCCATCCACAGCTCTCCAAATCCATAAGGATTTTGTCAAACACTTTAGTCCCTAATTTCTGTTTGAAGACTGTCACTGGCCTTGCTTTGGAAAGACTTTAATTTTTAAGATTTTTTTTTTGTTTATGTTTATTCATTTTGAACATTCCACCTGTAAAATTCATAGGTGGCTTTTATAATTGGCAGTGGTTTGAGAGTACTTATTTTGAACAAACTCATTATAGCATACCTTGGGACATTTGAAACTATTATTTAGATAGTGACAAATATCTGAAAAGCTACTTAAAGCACAAGAATTCTCTTCTGGGCAGTAATCTCAAGTAGAAATGTAACTCAATCAAATGTATTGCATAGTTGGTTAACTGAGTTGAACCATCATGTGGATCAGAGAGATCTGAGTTCATGTGGTTTGTTTGGATTTCTGGAAATCTTAAAGGAAAAATCTGAAGGCTGTTAAGGACACTACATAGTCCAAATGATAAGTACAAATGCCATTGCATTCATACAATGACATCGCATGTTATGTCAGAACATGTTTATTTTCTTAGTAGAGAGGGTGTTACCACTGGAGTTCAACAGTGATATGTGTTAGAACCCATGATTTCAATGTCTGATTTTAGAGGAGAGGAGAAGCAAACAGTCAAGTGACATGTCTTTCAAACTGTATTAAATTATTCACAGAATTGTGCGAGGAATTTCAGGAATACCATAAGAAGCTGAATGTTAAAAGGCTTGTGCAATTTGGTGTAGATCAATATGCAGAAATGGACATGGAGAAAAATATTAACTCCAGAAAAAGAAATGACAGCTTCTGTGTTGACCATCATCACTTTCAAGGAAGATCTCAGTGTCAAAACAGATAGTTCTGCGAAAACTCAGTGCTCAATAGCTTGCAAAACCCAAAATAAATATTACAAACCATTAGAAAAGGAACAAACAAAACAGACAACATGAGTTGATTCAACTGTATGAATCTTTTGTGTGCCATCAACTTAAATGCTGTGTTCAGTCCTGGTCTGCCTGTTTCCAAATGGATAGATTAGAATGTAAAGGATTTAGAGGAAAACAAGCTTATCGAGGGTATGGAGAAGCACCCTTAGGAGGAACAAGCAAATGTGCTTGGAGTCTTCAATCTGAAAGTGTGATCTGTAGAGGCAACCATTGCTCACTGTCCCTTTTTAAAAAAGTGTGTAAAAAGAGCAGATAAAGAGATACAGTGCTTAAGGATACTGCAGAAATTATTATAAATTCCTTATAAATACTGTACCACCCATCCAAAAAGAAATTAAAACAGTCTAGGACAAGCCACTGTGATTAAAATTAAAATCACTCAGTAGCATAAAATTATTTCCGAACTAGTATCTTCTGCATAAGACCTTAAATCATCCTTATCCCAAGAGAAGTGTAAGGTGGCAAATGTGATTATTGGGCAGTTTTAGGAGGGGGGAAGGATGTTTTGCATAGTTCAGTTAATTTTTTTCAAATTAAAAAAAGTTGAGCATTATAAATAATACAGAGTTAAATATGTGATGATAAAAGAGGTAGTGCCGTTTTTCTAGACATTTATTTAATTTGTTCATTAAGCATTTATTAAATGCTTTCAAGAATTCAACAACTCTAAATTAATTTAATATTGGGTTTCAAAATCTTTTGGCAAGGTTCACACCAAAAGATTTTAAAGTGGCTAGCTTGTCTTGAGATGAGAGAGAGACCTCTTGTAGAGTAGTAACTGATTAGGAGATAGTAAACAACATTTAGGAATTATTTGTCAGCTTTTGGATGGAGCAGATGCAGTCCTGATCCAGTAGACATACCTTCAGTACCTTTATAAAAATTAGATACAGAAAAAAGGGTGACCAGTAAGAATATGTATCTTGTGCAAATGTGCTTAGGATAGTCAAATTAATTTTACTGTTGATAATTAAGGGGTTTGAACTTCTGACACACAAGGAGAGGATGAGAGAGCTGGCACTGCTCATCCTGAGGAGGAGAAGGCTCAAGGGGATCTTTTCCACATGTGTAAATGTCTGATGGGGACAGTAAAGAAGATGGAGCCAGGGTCTCCTCGGTGGTGCCCGTGATTGGACAAGAGGGAATGGGCACAAACCAAAACACAGGAAATTTAATTTCATTGCAGATACTCAAAACCTGACTGGACATTGTCCTGGGCAACCAGCTGTAGCAGGGGGTGGGACTGGATGGTCTTCAGAGGTGCCTTGTAAAATCTTAACTACAGTGAGGAATGGGGAATAATCTCACAATATTGAATGATGGGGTTGTGAAGGGATGCATGAATACAGTTTCAGTAAATGCAATATTGCATATGAATCAAAAGACCCCAGTCCTATATATTCACAAGAGTAGGATCTAAATTATCTACTACCACTCAAAAAAATAATTGTGATTTACTATTGAAAGCCCTCTGCACAACATCTTCGATATTTAATGCCAGTCCTAAAGGCAAATATAATCTTATTCCTTACCAGGAAAGAAGATAAAAACAAGTCAGGAAGCATCCCACTTCCTTTGTAAAAATCATTGTTTCATCCTGTTGTGAATACTCAAAGGGAGTCTGGTAGAACTGGAAAAAAATGAGAGAGGGATGGTGAGTAGGATGGGATGGCTCTGTGCAAGGCAAGGATAATAATCAAAGGTTCTTATGCCTGAAAACAGGTAACTGAGGTGTGATATCATACAATTATGAGTAGCATAGAGAAAGGGAATGAGAAGTGGTTATTCTCTGTCTTGCTGTAAACAAAGTAATGTCCAACAACATTTTAAAAAACAAAAACCCCACAAAACAAACAAAACCGACAACAAAATGACCCAAACCAACCAAAAAAAATCCAACCAATAAAAACCCCAAACCAAACTACTGAAGCACAACCTTTCTAATATACTTGTGTCATTAAATCACAGAGCCTGTTATACCAGAACCTTTCAGCGGCCAAGCACTTGAATGAATTGAAGGTGCAATTAGACGAAGTAGTGGAGGATAGGTTCACCTAGAGGCCAAGTATGACCTTTGATTCAGGAAATCTCTGAAGCTTCTTGCTGCTGGGAGAATGTTGTGGAAAATACCACTCCTAGACTTAATGCTGTCACTTATGCTTTTTCCTTAAGCACCTGCTACAGGTTATTGTTGGAAATAGGGCATTTGTCTAGCTATATCTTCAGTTTGATAAAGAGGGTCATTCTTCATTTGTTGGAACAGCTGGATTGCTGAAACCTAGGGCAAGAGTGGTGATTTCTTTTTACAGATCGACATCCTCCTTACTCAATTTTGCTTCTTTTCTCAAAGGAACACTTAAACCAATAATTTTGCCTTCTATATGAAAAAGGCATGTATTTAATTATGACTACTGTGTGATGAACTGGGTAACAAAAGATGTGTGATATCTAGACATAAGGAAGCTTCATATCTCTTTCTTAGTGTTTTTTACACCAGGTCACATCCATATACCTAGTTTTATTGAGTAACAAATTCATGTTTTGGAATTTTTATGGGCAAGACCCAAGATTCCTTTTTCCTAACCAAGACTATATTTATTTATTTATTTATTTATGTACACCTGAAGACGCTATAGATTCCTTTCAAAAACACTAGTATTGTACTGAATTCAAATTTCTCATCCTCAGAGCTTTTCAGGGACAGTCATTCCTCTCTCTTATGTGCATGCTATTTGTTGTGCCATGCCGTACACTCTCACAAAATCGTAATCCTCATAACACAAGCTGATAGGACTTCGTTTTTCTCTTGAGGTGTTGCGTTCCCTTGCAAGCCCTGTCTTCAGGCTAGTGCTCCAATGAAATCAATTCCCTTTCATTCATAATGAGGATTATGTTACTCTTAATTCAACTTTCCAGTTCGAATCTTTTTTATAGCCTATTGCACAGACACCTAACCATCATCTTCTGCAACTCCTTAATCTGATGATGATGGTATACATGTGTACAGAATTTATTATCATACCACCAAGCTTTTCCTTTAATGCACATATGCATTAGAGTTTATGGGCACCATTTCTAAGCTTGGATTACTTGCAGTGATTAGGGGGGAGTGAGGAGGGCCATGGGGCAGGCTGCAAACCCTGGAAAGTTGTTCAACATTTCAAGGATTAACTGATACATAATTATGGCTAAGTAAGTCAAGGGATGAGCGTTTATCTCAGGTAGACAAGTTCCCCAGGCACTGGTGGATGAGGGGCTCACACTTGCCTGAGGCTGGGGTGTGTGTGTGGAGGGCTGGGAGGAGATGTGCTGGCACAGCTGCCCTGCTGCCTCACAAGCTGAGGGGTGCCTCGGTGTACAGGGTGACTCTTGGGCTCCAGACTGGAGGGCTTGAGTCTTTCCCTAGACGGCTCAGTCCTGAGTGGTTTGCATTTTCTTGGTGTTCATCTCAAAAAGTTTTCATTCGTGTTTCATTTTTGTGTTATCTTTCTGAAAGTTGGGAAAATCTCCCCCTGCTAACTTCGGTGAGCAAGGGCATTTTGGATTTGTGGGTTTATTCTCACTAGACAACCTTAAGTTTTTCAAGCTATATTGTTATTCATAGACTATTTTAAATTTCTTTATAATGTCCTGCAGTAGGTTCCCATGAAACATCAAGACTGCAAATTCCTATTTTTGTAAAACACCAACTGGAAAAGAACTTACTTTTTAATCAGAACAGATTTTCTGCATAAATTGTGAACATGAGTTGCAATTTCTTTTGGAGAGAATTTCATATTCAAAGAAATTAGGAATATTGTATAAAGAATACACATAGATGTATCAGGACCCCTTTACTAGCAACAGTGTAAATGTTTCCCAACCATGACAGGTTTCTATGGGATGTGTTTTTGCCATCGTTATTCAGGCTGAGCTGCGATAATTCTACTGAAATCCCTGAAATAACTTTCAGAATTGGGATCTACTTAAGTGATTAACATGACAGAGCCTGACCTTTAGGGTAAGATCCAAAGCCAATTGCTGCTGATAAGAATTTTTCTATGTACTTCTGTGGTTGCTTTAGATCAATGTACTTTGACTTGTGTATGTGAAGGTTGAAGTGTTTTATGCAGGTGAATGTTGAAGAGGAGAGTAATTTTTTGTTTGACTAAAAGCTGTATTTAAATCTACTTTCCATCCTTTTTTTGTTTTTTTCCAATGTGAGTTTTGGTATTAATTAGATATTTTTCTGCCATTAAAATGACATCTTATTTTATATGGATGCATTCATTCAAACTAGAATTTATTTTTCTGGTTTTAGTTTTATTTTCAGAATTGATAGCAATCTGCATTGCTATTGAGTCAGTCTCACCTGAATTTTTCACTAATCAGTGGGGACTGAGTAGAAGAAAAACATCATTTGGGAAAGAAAAAATGAACAGAAAAACTGAACAGTTTGCATAAGACAACTGTATCTATTTTGAGTTCCCAGTAGACACTTTAAATTAGCATGAAAAGCAAGATTATTATGGTTTTGGGTACTTTGATGATCTAAGCTCCCAGGACATTGAATCCCTTTTTCTCAACGCTTTTGTTCAGACTCCTCACTTCATGGTCTGTCTTCCCTTTTTTATCCTTCCCTCCAAACCACTTGAATCTAGAGTAGGCAGATCTTATGCTACAGATGCTGTAGTGCTTAAATGGATAAATTCTGGCATGTCAGATGCATGAAAATTACAGTGAGTCACTGTCAAAAAGTCCAGCCAGTAATTCTCCTGTGTGTCACAAACTATTTTAATGAATCACTACAAATACGCTACCAAGAATCTAAACCAGCTGACAGTGGTAAAGAATTTGACCATAGGATACTAGATTGTACCAATCCTCAGTTTAGAGTGCTGCACTTCTGTTCAGTACACTTGAATGTTGTGCCCTTTAGTGATGCATCCTCATCAAGAAGCTAGAAATTATTATTTTTCTCAACCAAAAGCTGACTGTTAGCTTGGCGACTTTAAAAGTATTTTTAAAATTTTGAATAATTAGATGTAGATTGTTCCTTTTCATGCCTACCACTCACTTTGCTTAGAGGATAACAGAAGGACATACCAGAAGGCAAACCTTTCTTCTCCCACCCATCCTCAGCTAGGAGATGTGGATCTGCTTAAGTGAACTCAGAAGCATAGATTACTCTCCCAATCTTGTGATGCCTTTCTGATATACATGTCTTTGAACTTTTTGTAAAGATTTTGGTCATTTGTTCAGTGTCTTTATTCTTTCCTTCAGGATTTTCTTTGAAAGAAGTATTTCTAAAGCCTCTATTACAGTAGCAGCTTTCACTGAGGCTACTTCAGTTTTTGAAACACTCCAGCCTTCAGATTGTGGTTTTCAAACTCTCTGTTGAATCAGGCTGGAAACAGATAATCTGAAGTGACTGTTTAGCAAAATAATTATTTTTTCCCAGTGGTCTAGAGCGAAAAATATGCAAATATGCATAAAATGAGCTCATTTGGAAAGCACTGAGCTTTAATGAATAACCATTTATATAACAGCAAAATAAAGCAAATTAAAATTTGTTGTGAACACAAGCTCTTTTAAAAGAACAAATTAAGTGAACATACTGAGAGTAAAATCAAGACACTGAAGGCTTTAATAAGCCTGTTCTCTGCATGAGGGGTGCTGAATGAAAGAGGAATCAAATAAGACCTTCACAGAATTGGCACCAAAGTATTTTTGTTTCTAGCCTAAATCTATCCGGCGTGATAACATGCTGAGCTTGAAATCTTACTCTAGTACATCACTTGAGGTGAAACAGTGAGGAAAATTGATCTTTTGCCCATAAATCCTGCGCACAGATTTCCCCCAGAAATGGCATTTGCACTGGAGGGTTTGTTTGTTTGTTGTTGCTGCTTCTGTATCCAGAAATAAGCATCAAGCTGAATGTTCTGTGCTGTACAAGGCTGGATGGTTTTGAAGGGAAAAGAAACCCCAACCAAACAACAGCAAGAAGAAATTCCATAGTTAACGGGATTTATAGAGAGCAGTTATAGATCAGTGTGACTCAAGGTTCTATCTGATTATTTTCTCCCTGGTATCTGGAATACTAAATGTCTTTATTTAGGATACTTTGTAAATATTTTATGTAAATATTGAGTCTTGCATATCATGAAAACAAAGGTGTGTGGCAAATCATTTCTTTTTACAGCAGAAGCACAGCAAAAAAATCCATCCTCAAAAGAATGCATTAGCCTCCCTACTCAAAGTGGTCAAGTTGTCCCAAAACTTTTCACTCAGTGCTCTGAGCCTTCAGCTAGTGCAACTGATGGATGACACAATGATCTGTCTAAAAGGGCTTATTTCCATTGTTTTGGTACATTCTTTGTGAGATCAAATGAATCCAGATTAATAGCACTATAAAACATGTCGTAACATCTTAAAATAAATACAAGCATGTACCAACTAACGTGGGCAGGAGGTTGAGCCACATGACCTCCTGAGGTCCCTTCCAGGTTTAACTTATTTTGTGATGCTTTTCTTGTCTGTGATAGAGCTGATTCACTGTTACTAAAAAAAAAAAAGGTCAGGAATAAAAAAAGACCTGAGAAAAATGTGGAAATCCTGAAATTTCTGCTGCATAGTTAACAAGTCAAAGAGAGGACAGGACACTTGTAGAGCAGCACAAGATAAAACCTGTATAGAAGTCAAGGCAGAGGTTTATATAATCAGGAAAATAAGACAACAACTTCATGAAGTTTATGAGAGATCTAAGTATTTTTATCTGGTTTAGATAATAAACAACAGATATTTTGGTTTGTCATGTTGTGGAAAATGTTTGTGGATGGATAAATGGCCTGTTAATTAAAAAAAAAAAATTTACTTTTACTACCAAGCACAATATTTTATTTGTGTTTGTGTTTTTTTTTTTCCTTTGATATATGTTATTATAGAAAAATTGCCTAACAAATATCAAGCAATTACTAACTGTCCACCTCAGCTGGTTGTCACAAAAGGCATTTATTTGATGCTTAATCACTTTTTATGTTATTTCTAGTAAAACTTACTCTGAGCTTTTGGGCTGGGGTAGTGGGGCCTTTCCTCCAACTGTGCAAGTCTTCATTTTGGAAGAAAGAGTGAGGGGATGTCCACTTTAACCTACAGCAAAGCTTTTGTAGCATCGGGATGTGATGTAATTCACTTGGCTCGCAAATTTGTATCTCAGTTCTCCTGGTCCAGCTAGCAGATGGTCCCATCTTGTATAAATAAATGAGATAAACAGGCAGAACTCATGTGAACAGCAGTGCATTTGTACAGCCCTCTTTGAAACCTCTGCTGCCCGACGGTAGCAAATCATGCCTTTTCCCCTGAAACTTCTTACTGGTTTTACACTGTGGTTAGTGCTTCATAGTGGCATGCCTATATTCACTGTCCTGAAGCTGATTGCATTGCTAATTTTCTGTTTTCTGTATTATAACAGCTGGAAACAGTGAGAGAGAGGGCCAAGAAGCGGTGAGGAAAATACAAGAAGAAACTTTGACTGGAAAAGGTACCATACTATATCCACTTCTTTAAGGAACTCTATTCCTCTCTTTTTTGCTGTCATCTTCTTTTATATGAGGTCCCCTTGAGTATTGTTAAATGTTTTTTAGGTTGGGGAAAGTAATTCTTAAAAGTAAATCTGACACAGGGGTAAAATGAGTAGGATGTTTTTTTAAGAAACGTTTTCAGTTTTGTTTGACTTCTTTTCTGTGTGTCCTTGCAAAAGGGCTGCCTGCAAGTGACAGGCTGCCTGCGCATGTCCGTGTGCATGATGATTTAATAGCTGGGCAGAAAATCAGAATAGTAGTCATTTCTTCTAAGGGGAGGATGACAGCAGGTAAGAGTGGGTGTGTTCTTTTTCGTTGCTGGTCTTTCCTCTCATTATGGGTATAATCCCATAAAAAAAGTGAGGGGTTTGGGAGGTAAAAGGCTCCTAAAAGAACAAGGCTACCCAGTTGGGTTATTTGACATGTCAAGAGCTTATAATCCTTCACGAAATAAAACTGTTGTCTTAAAAATAGATGGACCTTTCATATCAAGCCAAAATTCCTATATTTTTACGATTCTTCCATTTTTTCCTTTTAATCTGATGAGCAATGATCAGATCAGATGGAGGGAGTCATAAGGAGAGTATAGGTTGATAACTATGAGAAAAGGCGTATTCTGCACTATCTGCTGTGCGATTGTAATTTACAATTTATGATAAGAGGTTAGTGCATCTAACATTTCCATCTCTTGGATTCACTGGGTGTAGTTCCTAGTAGTGTATAATGATTCACTGCTGCCACTTTGATGTATCATTTCTTGGCAAAATAATAGGGCAGTGCTGCTACTCCACCCTATTTAGGATCTTCATGGCTTCTTCTGAGATCTGATTCTGGTTTTGTGCCTCTAATAATTACTGTTATGATGATCAAAATACGTTAATTATTGTGTTAGAAAAACCTTTCATTAAGATTTATCTGTTGACTTAAATAAATGTGCACCCATCATAGCCTCAGGATGCATGTATGCTAGTTAAAAGCCTCATAAATTGAGGAATAGTCAAAAGGATCATGAAAGGAAAAAGGTAATTATTACATCGTTTAAATATTTTGCTGGAAGTTTCTATACAGAAACCAAAACCGTTTGGAAGTAATTACATCATGTGGCCTGCATGAAGCTGAATAAACCAGGGTCTGTCTTATTTTCTCCTATCTGTGTAATCAGATTTCTAGCACCCCAGTCTTTCTTGATTTTTCTGAATGAAGTGAACCTTCAGTTATAAGGTGTCAAGGTACAGCTGGCAGTTTGAGGAAGCTGAAAGCGTATCTAAAGTGGACTGAAGTTGTTCCTCATTGTAACTATAGTGATTGAGGCTTTAGTAATCTCAGGTCCTGGTAGATTTGGCGTAAAAAAAAAAAAAAATTAAAAATGGAAGAGTATTTCCTTTTTAGAATTTCTCACTGATTGAGGGATATTTGTATTTACAAGTGCATTATCTTGTACAAAGGACTTGTGCGAGTCTGAGCAGGCTTCCTGTGTTACTGCTTATCAAACTATTTTCACTTTGCTTTGTAGTGGGATGTGTGTGCAGACACTGGGACCAAGACTACGCTGTGCAAATGTACCACCTTTCTCAGAAGCTACAGTTCAATATCTCTTTAGTTACTGCATAAAAACATAATCAAGTTATCTTGACTTTCTTTCCACTCTTTTTTTGAGCATTTTTCATGGCCCATACAAAACAGAAACAGTTCCTATCTGGAATACTGGACTCTTGAAGGACTCTTGATTGGCTGGGCAGCCAATGTGATTTGATTGGGACAATATAGCTGTCCTTCTTTTACTACAGACAAACTATATGAGTGAATGCCATCAGTTTGCTATCCAGATCTTGGATCTCTAATAGCAAGGAAAATCTCCTTGCTTGTTAGCAGGTTAGACAGCAAAGGGAAGCAAGAGACCTTGTCCTCTTCTTGTTGCCTAGCTAAGCCATACGTAGCACAAACATCCCCAGAGACAGCTCTGGGAAAAGGCCAGGCTTGTTGAATGTATTTAATTACAGTGGTTTTAAGGCAATACAATCCTTCTGTGTGTTGGCCCACTGTCTGTCTGGGGCTCTGTCTGCCATCTAAGGGTAAGTAGTTTTACTTGACATAGTCTACACTTACTTTAGGGATGAGTGAGATTTACAGCATGTGCAGAAGTGATTCCTATGAAGCAGCTGATAAATAATGTGTTAACAGTTTCAGAGGAGGATGAAGGAGGGTTTTTTTTTTAATTTAAAATAATAAAAAGGCTCTGCACACAGCTGATGCTTTTTTGCAACAGTATGTCAGGACATGAAGAAAGGACTGACAAAATTTCTGAATTTCCTAGTTTCCCATGCTGGAGACATTCAAACCAAAGCCAGTGCCAAAAGATGGTAGACTACTGACTGGAGAGGAAAGCAGTTGTGGCTGATCCCCTACAAAGCAGCAATGCTAAAGGACACAGAAAATCTAATCAATGTATCACATCAACTGTTCCATGCATTTGTCCTCTCCCATAGTGCTACACAAGAAACCTCCTTGTTTCCTCTCCCTGCAGATTCCAGGCTGTTTAGGTGTCCTCCTTGTTTTTAAGTTTCTGTGCTGAGTTACCTATGGCTAAGTGTAAATAACGAGGAAGAACATGGGCAGCTCAGTGGAAGAGAATAAGGTACAGGTCCTTGGGTCATGATAGACCCAATTCACTTGACTGTCAGAACCTCCTCCATGATAAAGCAATCAAAGCTTTCAGATATCCAGAACAGACCAGAAGTGATGCTGCATTGTCTTTAAAATTATCACATGGGGTGCTATTTCCAAAAGACCAAGGGCAACAGATTGCTATGCTCTGAATCATAAAGCTAGGAGAAGCCAGAATGATGTAGGCATTTATCCTGCTTCCATTTGTTAAATTGGGAACTTGTGTTGCTAATAGTAGCAATTATATGGCTAGGAAAATTGTTGATGGCTAAGGATTACCACAGAGATATTCTAATTGTGTAGGTCTCTGTAATTTACGCATAGGGCGTGTCTGTGTTAGTGTGTTCATTAGTTAGATCAGGAGAGCACTTTTCAGGCAATGCTCAACTGTTGCCCGCTTGCTGAGCGCAGGTTCATATCAGGAAGGGCACCACAGGTCCTGACCTGGGTTCTCTTTGGACAGAACTAGCCTGGGAGGTGAGTTGCAGCAGTAACAGACCATAGTACATGGGAGCAAATTTAGAGTTTATCTGAACCAAGAGTCACAGAGATCTGTAGAAGTGTCTGGGTCAGGTCTCCAGAAGAAAAAGAACTCTAGATTGACTTCTGTTGATCCAAACTTCTTGCTAATGTATCCATAACTGTAGTTACCAGTCCTGAACCAACTAGATTGAGTTATGGAATTGGGAATTTTCTGTGATAAACTCAACTTTCAGTGATACTAGAAAAAAATCTTTCCATGTACATAACAGAGTATATCTCCTGACTTAGTTACCCTGCAGAGTTTACATCTCTGCAAATGAAAGCTTGTTTTAGCCTGATGATTACAAACATACAAATGTTGGAAACTAATATATAAACATGAATGAAAGCTTCATTCATTCCAGCATAGGTTCGTGAATGCCAATGGAATCAGCAATTAGCAAAAGTTTATGCATAAATATCACTTAGCATAGTATTGAGGAAAAGCTCTCACAACTGCAGTGTAGGAGCTGGAGTTGCAACTAGACTCAAAGGAGAAAAAAAATTAAAAGTTAGTGAAAAAACAGGGTGTAAAAGTCATATTAAGCACAGACCTCTTCAAAAGGAGAAGCCTGTGTTTCATCTCACCCAACATTTTTGTGGCAATTCAAATAAAACCACAATTATAAAACTACGCACTAAATCCACAGCATTCATGAGACTTCCATTTGAAGCCAGGTGAGAAAGGAAAAAGAGACTTTCTCCCTTGGAGTCAGAGGAATGCAGAGGTTAGCACAGTGGTAATCAAATCATGCCACTTACAGTCTGACCCACATCAAGACTGCATGGGCCAAGCAGTAGGAGGAATGGTATCACCTTAAAAACACTGCAATTCGCATGCATTCAAAAGGCATGGCTCTTTCCCAGAGCTTTCTCTTGGGATGTTTTTGCTACATACGGCTCATCCAGGGAGTTAGGAGAGGACAAGGTCTCTTATTCCCTTTTGCAGTGTAAGCTGCTAACGAACAAGGAGGTTTTCCTTGTTATTAGAGATCTGAGATTGAAGAGTTTGCCCAAAAGAAGAAGGGGTAATCTAGCTGATAAATACTAAGCATAATTGCAGAATAACTCATGGATGGTTATTCTGCTGGTGCTTGCTGTGTGTCAGGCACCAGTTTTAACAAAACAGTCCATGTGTTTCAGCTCTGTACCAGACTTTCTCTGGCTTTCTCTGCAGGCCAGGGGAAGTCAGCTGCTGAGAGTTCCCAAATTCCCAAACTTTTAGATTTGTTTTTTCCCAGGCGTCAATGGTGGTATTCCCAGCGTGTGTGCCAGAGTTGTGCCAGCCAGTTCAGCAAAGACTGATGCCTAGTTAAAATGTGCAAAAATGTCACTCAGGACTTTTTCTTTGACATGGTATGTCAAAGATAGCGTTATGGAACCGATCGTCCAACTGGTCAAAAATAACTGAAAATATTTGTGGTTGAGACATATCTTCTGATGCGTGCATTAACATGTGTGATCTTATGCTTTTTTTTTGTGTCAGATTTGCTTTTCATAGTGTAGTTTTGAGATGTAAAAGTGTAACATCCTGATCTTGTGGCAAGACCCAATGTTGCTACTTTGTATTTTCTACCACATCCTGGCATTGATATACCCTTTCTCTATCACTGCTGATGCTGAGGGACCTGTAGGATTAAAGAGGTTCCTAGCAATCACACTGCAGTTTCCATCCTGATGGTGCATTTATCTCCAGTACTTAGCTTTGGCAGGTCAAAGGCTGCCCTCTGTTAAGAGTCGTACAAGTGAACACCAGGCTTGCAAAGACATTTTGAAAGACAGGGTGGTGATATGAGCAAGGGCTAAAGAAGTCTCAATCCGACAGTGCTCCACACTGCATGACCCTGCGTAGAACTGCAGAGCTCTTCTGCTTTGTCACTTGATGGCAGGTAAAAGAACCTTGCTTAAACATTAAGATTCCTTTCTGTAGCCTCATCTAAGGTTATATCGAGTATATTTAAGCCCTATGCAAATATGTGAAAAATATTGGCTGTGTTAAACAATCTAATTCCTTAAGGACTGGATCCTCCACGTGCTCAAGGGAGGGGAGACTCTTCTGGAGTCCAGGAAAGCAATGCAGGGGCTAATACAGTTACTCTGTGCTCATAAGCCTTATGTCCCTTACCCGGTAAAGTTGGTGACTTTTTGCTCTGTATTAAGCAGGGAAGATTTTAATCTACAGAAAGGTATCTTCAGAGCCCTCTGATAAAATCATTTAGGTGAATATTTTGCAAATCAATTGTCCTGCTTTTGTCTTACGTAATACTTTGATGCAAACCCATGGTTGAATTCATTAGGTATGCTTGCTCGTATCTTTTTTTGTTCTCCTTTTGCCTTTCAGCGTAACATGTTACAAGATTTTTCCCCTCAGTGCTTACAGACATTTAAAACCAAGAGAATCCCCCTTTCTTTGTGTGTTTTTTAAGAAACCTTAGAAATTGAGTTGTCATGTTAGTAGAATGTCAGTTCAGACATTAAGAGCAGTATGAATATGGTTCACTGGACTAAAGATGAGCTGCCGATCTGGATAGTGAGATGGAGATAGTCTTTCAAATATAAAATGTATTCTTATTGCAGGCACAAGCTCTGCCTATTAGTTCCCTAAATTCCCATTTCCATTGGAATTGGGAAATATCTTTCAGTAACAGGCTCTGCCACTAGGAAACATGATTTTCTCTTATTTAATTTTTTTCTAATTGAAACTTAGAGACAAAGAAGTGCACAGGTGTAGCTGTAGGCAGAATAACAAAGTCCTTTCAGGTGTCTTGAAACGATTTTCTGAGTGTAAATCACTGAAGCTTTGTGTGACTAATGGGACCAGAGCTCCTGAGGTTAGGATTTTGCTGATTGTGCTGCCCTACCGAAGGCAATCTGGAGAAAGGGAATTTCAAAATGAAATTGCCTCTGCAAGGCCTGAAAAAGCTCCTATTTCATCTTTTTATGGGATTTTGATCCTCTTTTGTGTGCCTGTACAGCTATGATGTCAAGCAGTAGCCGTCTAGAGGTGATTCTGGGTTTGACACCTCCTATAGTATGCCATTATTTTTTCCAGCCCAAGCAGTGGTTGCAGGCAGGTTGTGTGAGCTATTTCCAGAACTTGTCTCTTCTCGAGAAAATTGCCAGCAAATGCTGAAAGACAAAGCCAAGAAAAAGGCAATTTGTTTTCTCTCTGGAATGCTTTCATATCTCTCTTCCAAGATCTACTTTATATAGTTCTGTTTTCCGTGAGTTACATGTAGGGCTTTAGAAGTTAATTTACTCATAACACGTAGAATATTTTCTGTGCAAATGCCATTGGCTTCTGTGCTAGGGATCCAGCTGCCAGGAGCACTGAGAACTTCCAGCCTGAATTAAACATGGGAAAAGCAGAGCCTATGTTTGAAGCACTTACAGGATGTGCACGTTACCTTCCAGGTGTGAGCTGCACGTGAGCCGACAGACTGTGGTCCACTTGAGTGTGTGGGCAGTGCTGGCCTTTCCCCCTCACTTCCATCCTCGCAGCAGTATGGCGAGGCTCCAGAGGGAGCACAGCCAGAATGGAGTCTTCACCTCTGAAGGGCCAACACTAACGTGTACACACTTAACTTGTGTTTCAAGGGCTATTTTCCAATGGCAAAGAATCAAAGCTCTGGATAGATGTCCCACTTATGAGCCAGACTCTTCTCACTGGTGCCCAATGACAGGACCAGAGGCAGTGGGCACAATCTGAAATGCAAGAAATCCCATTTAAAAACAGGCAAACGTTTCCTTTTTTTAGCATAGGGGCTATTGAATATTGGCATAGGTTGCCCAGAATGTTTGTAGAGTCTTCATCCTGGGAGACATTCAGAAGCCATCTGAACAAATTTCTGGGCAACTGGCTCCAGGTGGCCCTTCTTGAGCAGGCACTGGGACTGGACAATATCCAAAGCTGTCTTCCAGTGTCAGCCACCCTGTAACTTTGTGAGCCTATGAAATTTTAGCAGCCAAACACACATGAAACACTGTTTGCTTCGTTTGTCCAGCCCTGACTACAGATACTGTAACGTACCAAGTTGGGCAGGTGTGTTGATCTGCTTGAAGGTAGGGAGGCTCTACAGAGGGATCTGGCCAGGATGGATTGATGGGCTGAGGCCAATGGTATGAGGTTCAACAAGGCCAAGTGCCGGGTCCAGCAATTGGGTCACAATAACCCCAGGCAATGCTACAGGCTTGGGGAAGAGTGTCTGGAAACTGCCAGGCAGAAAAGGACCTCAGAGTGTTGGTGGAGAGCTGGCTGAATATTAGCCAGCAGTGTGCCCGGGTGGCCAAGAAAACCAGTGGCATCCTGGCCTGTATCAGAAACAGTGTGGCCAGCAGGACTAGGGAGGTGATTGTCCCCTTGTACTCAGCACTGGGGAGGCCACACCTCAAATCCTGGGTTCAGTTTTGTGCCCTTTACTCCAAGGAGGACATTGAAGTGCTGGAGGGTGCTAAGGAAGGCCAATGAAGCCAGTAAAAGGGTCTAGAGCACAGATGTTCTGAGGAGCAGCTAAGGGAACTGGGGTTGTTTATTCTGGAGAAAAGGTTCTGGGGAGACCTGAAAGGAGGCTGTAGCAAGGTGGTGGTCAGTCTGTTCTCACAAGTAATAAAAAGTAGGACAAGAGGAAATGGACTTAAGAAGCACCAGGGGAGGTATAGATTGGATATTGGGAAAAAATGATTCACTGAAAGAGTTGCGAAGCACTGAAACAATGCCCAAGGAAGTGGTTGAGTCACCATCCCTGGAGGTATTTAAAAGACATGTAGATGTGGCACTTGGGTACATGGTATAGAGGTGACTTGACAGTGATGGGTTAATGGTTGGACTTGATAATCTTGAAGGTCTCTTCCAACCATGATTATATACAGAGACTCCTGGACTGCAGAGTCTTCAGGAAATTGTATCAGTGTTCATACAGTGTCACTATTAAGTCTCTTTCACAAAAATAGCGGTAAGAATAGCAACAATTTGATTGTAATGAAGTCTTAGGAAATTGGCATTTGAGAAGAACTTTAGAGCACTGTAAAAAAAAAACCCATCTGTGCAGGTAAAACCCTGTTCTGTGGAAACAGAGGGAAGCAGAAGCTCTGATGCTGAGAGCCATAATCTATGTGAAAAGGCTGGGAAATACAGTCCATGACTGGAGCAGCTTGCCCTTCATTGTTATTTTTCTCTATGCAGAGCATAAACTGATCTATTTTATTTCAAGATGTCGATTTAAAAATTTAAGTTTCAAATAAAATCTATTCAAGTTTACATGATGCCTGACATCTCTGCTGCATTTTCACAATCTGAGTGGAAATTAGCATGCTCATGTGCACTTTGAAACCCTTCTCAGCCTATTTAAAGGCTTGCATGAAACGTGAAATGCCAGAGCATTTCTTACAGTCTTTTCTGGAACTTGAATCTAGAAAATGTTGCTTATATGAAGAAAAAAAAAAAATCCTACGGAGACTGACAAACTCTTGAATTAAGCAAAATTTCTAAGAATGAGAGAATCATTAGATATTTAATAATCGTGCCTGGATTTGGATTTTTCCTCTTATAGTGAGGCATTGTTTCTGATCAAGGTGAACTGTTACCAGCACCTGATTAATTTCCCAAAGATAATGGCCAGCTGTGTTTTAGTCCTTATTTAGTCTTAACATTATGTCTGCCAGTGTCTTCTCTTACCAAGATTACTGTTGACTTCGGGCTACTTGGAAGGAGTAGCTCTTCACAACTGATGTGACTTGAGGAGACAAAATAAATCAAATCATCTTTCCAACATTTAGTTTGACCTAGTTGAAAAATAATCCTTGCCAGTATTTTACCTCCAAGCATGGAAACTGTGTGGGCCTGTGGTGGGAGAGAGATCTCCATGGCCCTGGGCAAGACTTGTTATTGTTCTGTGTTTCCTTTCCTTCTACTCCAATCTCAGTTACACTCAGACTCTTGAGCTTTTCGTTTAATAATTTACCGCTGCTAAGCTTCTTCAACATGGATCTCATTTAAATTATATGGTGTCTGTACTTCTTTCTCTTTAGGAATTTGATGGCATATCAGGATTAAAAAAAAAGACAGATATATATATATATATATAGGAGGGGAAGAAAGGAAAGAATAGTATAAGGGAAAAAGGAGTTTCTCGTGTTCAAAAATTTTCATGACAGTTGGAGGCTTCTGGACTGGAGGTTTGTGAAAAAATCATTATCCAAACGAAAATCTTGCAGGCTTTCTCCTCGCTTATATTTCGAAGGCTTTTTATCTTAACTCATTCTGTGTTTCTTAGGTCCCAGAATACTGTACTATCAAAGACAATCTTTGTTTTAAAATCTAGACCTTAAAATCTTGAATTAAGAAGCTGCTGCTTATCAGTGCTTAGTGTTGAATTGCAAATGCGTGCTGTGAGGGCATTTTTTTTAAGAGATTTGTGCTAAGATTTTGTTTATAACAAGATTTTGTTTAAAAATTGCCACACAATGGAAATGACCTATTGAAAACACTTCTTTCATGTGAGTCAGAGGTTGTTGGGTTTTTTTTTTTGCTTTGAGGTGATGCAAAATTAATTGTTCAATCTCAGGCTAGGCAAAGTCTTCAAATGGAATTTCCTTCAAGACATCTTTTTAAATGCAGAAGGCAGAGCACATCTCCAGTGCCATGGAGGCCTTATGCTTTGAAACCATAGGCCACAGATAACAGAGAGAGATGTCAAAAAATGTGCTTATTTGATGTAGAACTGGTACGTGTCTTACAAGGCTGACGTAGCGAGCAGTTCTCCTGAGATTCTTATTCAAGCTCTTCCTCCAGTTAAGATGATCTCAAATGGCTTGGTGAAGACAGCTATCTTAGAAGATACATGAAATGTTTTTATAGTCTGGAATCATAATCCTGTAGTTACCTTGACAACTGCCACTGATATACAACTACATTGTGTTTGCCTCTCCAGATGCCCTTTCAGATGGTCCTACAGACAGAATATAGATTTTTCTTTTTTTTATTATTGGCTTGAATCATATCTCAGGCAATATTCTATTCAGAAAGCAGGATCCTTTTATGTGTGTCCTCCTAGCAGGATAAAATAGTGTATTTGCCTTTGCTTGCAAAAGAGAACCATTTGTGACATTGTTCACATATTATCCAATTAACTGCCAAACAGTTGCTTTCTGTATAAATCTGAAATTCAAATTGGTGTGTTTGTGTTAACCAACCTGGATATCTGTAGATATTAAGTCTGAATAAATCTTCCATTTCAAGTAATGAAAATTCTGTCACCGAGGATACAATTCTGCCAGTCCCCTTCTCAAGGGGCATGGGGAAGCAAAGCATGCAGTGTTCACAGAATAGGGCCACAGGAAGGGCATCAGAGAACAGCAGCTTGCATTTGCTGTGTAGAGCAGAGGAGAGCTGAATGGACCATCTTCTTCATCTCAATTTTCATCTCCATTTTCTTCATCTCAATGAAGTCAAAACCAGAGAATTTAGGCCCATGTTTGCATTTATTGGTGTGAATTTTGAGCCCTGAGGTGCACTGGGGTCCTGTTAACTCTGCTGGCTCCCATGGGCTATTCTGACAGAATATGTGTGGGAGAGGGGCAGGACAATGTAACTGCAGCAGCTCTGAGGAGCCAGCTGGAGCTGGGCTGAGAGGTCCTTCATCCCCTCTCTGAGTTCTCAGGTCTACTTCCTGCTTCCTTGAGGGCCTGCCATCCCTGGGGCAGAGCCCGGGGCCTCAGCCTTGTGCTGTGGGTACACAGCCTTCAGTGGGTGTCTGATGTACAGATCTTACCTACTCATTTTTCTGTTTAGATGAAGAGGAACTCATCAGGAGATGTAAATGGCTGGCATCAAATTTAACCTCACAAGGGTAGTTCAGAAATACTGTTCTTAGGCTGTGTGAAAATCTAGCACTCTATATCCTTAGTCTCTTAAATATAGTTTTACCTTTTCTGAAGATACCGTTCTGAAATAAAGTCATGCTTTTGTGCTTCCAAAGTGTTTGCATGGGGGTTATTTTGAGAAGCTGGATGCAAAAGGGCTAATCTCTCCCTTCGGCTAGTAGAGCGCTACCCATCAGACCCAAGTTTAGGGATTTGTAAGGCAGCAGAATGAGGCCAGGATGGGGAATTTAATTAATTTCCTTCAGCCCACGGTAAGAAGCATGTGCCATGGGGAGTTTGGGTCTAGTGCAGCATGGTGGTGCACAGAGGACAGTTATGTAAGGAGTGGGATGGAGCTGGAAGGAAAGACAGCGGCTTTGAGTTTGTCCCTGCCTGCTGTCTGTCCTGTGCAGCCCAGGAGGGGATGGACCTGAGCAGTGCTCATCCTGCTGCCTGGCTTCATGGACCCTTTCCTCCACCTGCCATCACAAGCACCCAGAGAGATCTTTTCAGAGACACCATCTTCCGGTAGTCACAGAGGATAAAATTTAGTGCTGCTTCTCCTCCAGTTTCTTTTTAGCACTGGGTGAGGTTATATGTAACCGATGATATAAGGAGAGATCAGTCTCGGAAGGATCATGTAAATTTATGCTAACAGCAGTAAATTATTCTGTGACTTGAAAAATAGATTTTCTATTGATCCTTTTTATTTTTAAAACTATATGAGCATTTCCTTGTTTTGCAGGTTAATTTCAGGTAATCATTCTATATAGTTTACTGTTGGAGCTAAATAAAAATCATCATCCTACTGCAATGGATGCTATAAAAAGAATATATACGTATATGTTCAAAGAGCAGCTGAATTGGATGGGTAAAATGGGAGAAAATGCGGGGGGAAGAAAAAGGAAAACAAATTGAGGACAGAATGATGGCAGAAAAAGATCACAACATAAATACTACATTCCATATTCCATTTTCTTTCTGAATGGCCTTTTTTTTTTTTTAATGCACTTTTAAATTTAATCTAGAATAGACAGTTAAGAGACTAAGATGCAAGTTTAAAAGCTCAATAAAGCTGAGAGATACTGAAGTGTGAGAGGAAAGGGCGACTGAGGAGATAAACAGCACAAGGAGTAGGAAAGGATGAAGAAACATATGAAGACAGGAAGAAAGAAGAACCTGGAAGGAGATTACAAACAGGTTTGAAGGAGCATAAGATCATATCTAGAATATACAGTGCACAGGGGCTGTCTGATTGTTTACTGTACATGCTAAGCAGACTATGAGTAGATGGGTCCCTGAGGAAAGAACTGGAGTCACTCCATACTTCAGGATTTCATTGTTGGGAGTTGCATTCATTGCACTAACACAGCAGAGGAACTCTCAGTGTCACATCCTGCTTGACAGTGACACAGCTTTCACAGCCATGCCTGCTTGCAAGGCACGAGGTGGGCTAGCACAGTGCATGTGAGGCTGATGCTTTCCTTTCAGTCTTGCTTATATCCCCCCAGGCAGTATGGAAGAGGGTATTGGCTTTGTTCTAGCGCTCAGTTTACATTTTTCTCCCTACCATTCCATCAAGGAAAATTGCATATTTTCCGTTCCGTTGTGTGTACTTAACTTTTCTCATCCTCTCTGAAAGTCTTCCAAAGCATTCAGCATTCCTGGCATCATTGTATTTCCATCTCTGTCTCTCTCCTCCTTCTCCCTTTCTTTTTATCTCTCCCCTTTTCCCTCCCTTCCTTACTCTCTCCTTCTCCATCCCTGTCTGTCCATATTTTTTTTTCCATTTTTTTAAATAATGGGAAATACAGCTTTGTAACACACATCTTGTTCCATATTCTGTTTTAGATAGTATTTGTCTTCTCACAGGAGTTGCTGTGCAGCATTTTTACATTCTCTGGTTTGCACACTGCAAGTAAGCAGTAAGTATCAATGGGAACAGCCTGTACTTTTATTGTGCCTTTTCATTTTCAATTTCAGAAATGATCCCAGGTTAATGGTGCTTGCATAGTCAGAAAAATTGGACATTTTTTAAAGGAACAGTGTGATTTGCTATTCTGTACATTTAATGTAGTAAGCTAAAGTTTTTCTTTAGTATCTCTTTAGTAGAAGAAGTTCAGGCTTCTGAGATAGAGATATAAACCTACTGCCCAACCAGGAAAAACAAGCTCATTCATTGATTTTATATAGGATTGGAAGAGTACACATGAATCATCTGAATTGCGTGATATCTTTTCTCTGGCAACTAGTCTGTTAAATTAGCTTCAAAGCTGTCAAATTCAAAAACACAAAGTAAGAGTGACATGTTATGTCCAGTGGGTGTTTGTGTCCTAGGAAGAGGTATCATGCTAGCCTTGGGAAAAGCCTAAAAGGTAACTTCCATTATTATTCTACTGAAAACCAGAAAAAGAGTAACTGAATAATTAAGCTGATTCTCTCTGAATGGGATGAAATAAATCCTGATGTGATTTTTCTCTCTTCCTTCACTCTTCTTCCTGTCCTCTTTGCCCCAGTGTCTCCCTGGCTTCTGCATTCCCACTGAACTGTCCATCCTTTCCCCAAACCCTTCTTCTCAGGTCCCAATAGTATGTGTTTCTAACTGTTTCTGATTTCCTTTTTATATCTCCGAACTACAAATTCTGAGTTTGACTGCCAGAGCAAGGCAGAAATAGGTAACAGTGGGTAGACACAGAAGTTTAAAGGTATGAACTTAACCTCAAGTTGTCCACCTATGTCATTGCATCGCTGCCCCCAACCAGTTCCTTGGCAACGTGGATCTCTTTTGCCTTTGATACGAGAGCTCTTTGCTCATCCCTTGCCATCCATCTGGACTGGCACTGGTACAGTCAGTCATTGTCTCCTTCTGTAGGTTGGCAAGGAGAGCCCTTGAGTTCTGCTGCAGGAAAGCAGCGGCGGGAAGGTTGGCTTGGCTGGAGGGCCTCACGTTTTGAAGCCCCCGAGCCCTGCGTGTGCCGGCTTGCGCTCGGAGGAGCGGCTCTGAGCAGGAGCTGCCGTGTGAGAGTGTGCACCTGCACTCTGCCGGCTGCCGGGAAATGCTGGAGCATGGCAGCGCTGACTCCGAGGGCAGCTGGGTGGCTACGTTAACAGCCGGTGAGAAAGGGTGTCGGTTTAGGTAGAGGATCTCCCAGCTCTCAGAAAGGCTGAAGCATCTTAAAAGGCCAGAGGACTGTTAGGAGAGGGCGTAAGCCTTGCTCAAGAGAGAAGGACCTCTGAGGGCTGTGGTGGTTCTGTGCCACGGCAAGGAGACACGGAGGTTCCCACTGCCACCCAGGGACTGGAGGCTCATGCCACTCAGTGTATTTTGTAAAATCAGAAGTTGAAATGGCATTACAGATCACCACTACTGACGTTTTGAAGCCCTATGCGTTCTTTCCCCCTCCCTTCTGTGGCAGATGCTGGTGTATGCGTGTGAAGTGTTTCTATCAGCATATATTGACAGAGTTCTCAAGTGTTATTAAAATCTGGGAAGTTCTTTTGGTGGTTTTGTGTTCATGCTGAACACGAACAGCAAGCAGGTAGAAACCTGTGAAACCACACTGGAGCTTTAGGAAGACAGAATTAAAAAAAAAACAAAAAAAGCACCTTAATGTTACAGTTCCTTTCTTGACTTTTTTTGTTTTTTTAAGGTTAACCTGTGTCGCTTCCTGATAGGGCCAAGCAACTCAAAACCACCTCCTTAAAAAGCGAGCATTAAGGAAGATAAATAGAATAATATGGCCAGAGCAGACCTTGGCATTTATGCAGGACTGAGAAGAAATGCCAAGGATTCTGCACCTAACAGTTTGCATGCTTACATTCCATAAACATGCATCACAATGCTACTTGATTATTACATCTAAATAATCCTAAACCTGTTTTGGGGAGTATTATAGCCTTCTAAATAATGGGGTTTGGGGCTGTAATTCCACCTCCTTTTGCAAACAATGGTAAACTTTCCGTTGACTTGAATGCAATCAGTACAATGTATTTCTGTTTCTTTCAGTGTACTGCCTTAATTAGAGGCTTGCCCCAGATTTATAAGCGAAGTCATAATTCCAACAATTCGCCTGGACAATTACTCGATGATGGCCCAGGATGGGCAGAATTTTGATCCCAGCTGGCCATCAATTTATGCTGGGAAACCTCCAGTCTCATGGCCCTTCAGATCTAAATCACAATAGCGGTGCATGCAGGTGCCCTTCCCATGTGTGTGGGCACTTACTACTAAAACCCCCACAATTTTATTTTCTCTGTTTCTATGGTCAGTAAGAACTGTAATTCAGCTACACATTTTAAAATATGTACCTTGCAGTATTTTTGGTTTTGATGATTTACATTTAATTGCAAGGATTTTTTTGAAGGCTTCTAAACCTTTATTTAGCCTGTATAGCACTGAATAGTAGTGTGTTTTCTGACTATGGTAGGGTTCATATATGCTAATCAGTCTGCTTAGAAACCACTGTGCAGCACTGGGCTCCAATCTGCAGTGAGAGGAGCCTGTAAAGATTAGCCAGTATCTGAATGCAGTCACCTTTCATCTACATGTTGCCTGATGAAGAGCTGGAATGTCTGTATCTTGTGTTCTCATTGCAATGAGTCTGAACCAGGCTTTTCTGTATTAAGGATTAATTCAAAGCAAAACAAGTTTCTGTAACGGCTGTTACAGACAGCAAGTCAAAGATCTAACTTTCTTTAAACTACACCCCTCACACACCCAGTTGCGGGCATTTTGCAGTCCCTCCCTTGTCCTGCTTTTGGCTGGGATTGCGTTTTCTTCAACAGTAGCTGGTACAGTGCTGTGTTTTGGATTTAGTGAGAGAATAATGTTGATGATTTTAGTTGCTTGGTAGTGTTTATGCTAAGTCAGGGACTTTTCAGCTTCTCATGCACTGCCAATGAGAAGGCTAGAAGGGCACAAGAAGTTAGGAAGGGACACAGCCAGGACAGCTGGCCCAAACTGGCCAAAGGAATATTCCATACCATATAACATCATGCCCAGTATTTAACTGGGGAAAAAGCTGGCTGGGGGTTGCTGCCTGAAAACTGACTGGCCATCAGTTGGCAAGTGGTGAGCAACTGCATTGTGCATCACTTGTTTTGTATATTCTAATTATTTTATTACTATTATTGTATTTATTATTATTATCATTATTATTATTTTCTTCCTTTTCTGTCCTATTAAGCTATCTTTGTCTCAACCCCTGAGTTTTACTGTTTTTTTCTGATCCTCTCCCCCATTCCATTGTGAGGAGGAGTGAGCGAGTGGCTGTGTGGTACTTAGTCACCTGCTGGGGTTAAACCACAACAGTCCCTTAATGAGCTTCTTATTTTGAAGAGGTCAGACTCATCCAGAACACTGTTTATTTTTCTCCTTTCTTGTGCAGCACCTTGCACTTGTCTGCAGTCATTCCTCTGTGAAGTCTTGCCTAATTGTGTACTTTTGCTCGGTCTTTCGGGAAATTCCTAGTGATCCTCCCAAGCCTTGGTTAAGCTGAATGTTTCTGTGTTGTCAGCAACTTTCACCACCTGTCTATTCGGCCTATTTTACAGAAAATTCATAGCACCTGGCACATCCCATTTGTTTGGGCACTAAGCAAATGAACCACTACGTTTCCCTTGAGAGTGCTCAGAATGGGCAGCAGGCAGAGGCAACAAGAGTTCTCCTTGGGGCCCAAACATGCCTGACACTGAAAATCTGTACTAGTTTTTTTTTCTTTTGTTGTTTTGTTTTGGGTCTGGTTTTTGTTGTCTTACTGGGTTTGGGTTAGGTTTTTTTCGGGGTTGGGTTTTTTTGGTAGTGCTGTGTGTGAAGAACAGCAAATGCTCAAATAAAACAAACAAGAGTGATTCGAAAATGGCCGGTGCCTTTGCCTCAAATCAACCCCATCTTATAATAACAGTTGTACTGAGCTTTGTGGAACTGAAGAATGAAGCTTGTGGCTTGTAAAAGCAAGGTGCCGAAGGCACCAAGAAGACACCACTCTAGGATGCAAGCTGCTGCTGTGTAGCATCTTTGGACAGAGGGTATTCTGTTGAAGAGCCCTCCTGTGCGTTGCCTACTTCAGTGTGTGGGTGTCAAGTCCACTAGGAAGATGGAAGAGCAAGTGGTTAGACACAGAGCAGTGGGAATACTGTGTTGGCTGGTCAGAAGCATTGTCTGGAAAGTGAAGCTCATTTTAAGTGAATGTGGTAAGGAAATATGGAGGAAAAGGATGGCTAAAATAGGTTTGGGTTTTGGTTTTTTTTTTCCTTTTTGTTGGAATAAGAGGAGTCAGGGAAACATGAGCTGCCAGCAAGAACATCTGAAAGGCATTGTAAAGGTATTTGCGAATACTGTGACATGAGTCTTTAACCTAGATATATTGAACTGAAAGGGATGCAGATACTAGCATGAGCATGGAATGCTAGATAAATGCAAAAAATTTGAGTTGCTTTTTCATGGGGCATGTGATTTTTTTTTTTTTTTTTTTTTCCTCACAAGGGAGAGTTTTGAGAAACAGATCCAAGTTCTGAGAAGCAGTAATGGTGAAAGAGCTAGCAATAGCTGAAGGATGACTGAACACCAACTGCAGCTGGAGTGCTGCTGGCTATACTGGGTATTCTAACTGTTTGGATCCTTCTTCTTTTTTAGTATGACAAATAAACAGTAGTTTATAGTGAATCTTCATATTCAGTCTCAGAGTGATTTAAATGGTTGACTAAAAGGTCACTTCAGTGCCCTGATACATTTTGTGAAATTCTCAGAAAGCAGAGGTGAAGCGTGAATGAGATACAGGAACAGTCTCTAAAGATGAGTAAAGGTTGGACTTTTCAATTGCAGTCAGTTCAGCCTCCAAATTCATAAGTATTCTTTGTGCTTTAGACTTTTTTTTTTTAATGTACTATTTATTTTTACAGTGAGGATCTAAAAGCTTCGTTTCTGTAAGTGACTCAGGAAGAACTATAATTCAATAATTATTTTGGCTAGAAATTAGTCTCTTATGTAAGTAGAAAATAAAGATTCATAAAGTGAATAATATTTTGTTTCTTCAGTAACATGTCATTATCAGCTTGTCTTTTAGAATTTCAGCCTTTCCAAGTTCAATTTCAGCCGTCTTATGTGTTTACTTACCTGTTTTAATTAAGAATTGGCACGAATAAAAGAAAACAAAATTACTTGTTTCTGAGCTGATACGATCTTAATTGAGAATGCCTGGCTCTCATATTGTCATTGATCACTTATTTTTGTGAATTATATCAAGGCATACATAAGGAATACGTAATACTCCCCTATGGCAATATCTAGCTAAAGGAGCTGAGAGAGCCCAGGTGTTTTAACAAGGTGGTTTGAAAAAGCTCCAAAAATAGTATGTGGTTTTGGAATCCTTGGAAGAGGCAGGTGACAGCTTTCCAAACACCTGGACTCCTTGATCCACCTGTAGGATAAGCTCTCCTGCCTAAGACATTGCAGCATATTCATATCTTTGCCATCCTTCAACAATGCCCACTTCTTCATGGCGTAGCTTCAGAACAAAGGTGCAACATTTCTGTGCACGCCCTGTGCCCCAGAAAACATATACTTCTTGACTTGTTTCCTTCAAATTTTCAGATACGACTTTGAAGGACAGAGGTCTGTAGGAAATGGGAAATGAGAGTCTTTAACATGCTTTATAACTTTGATGTCCTTATGTGTGCTCCCTCCAAGTGCCACACATAGAGGGAAAAGTGCATATACTTACCCAAGTAATGGTTTGATTTTTAACTCAAGTGTAGTTTCTAAGTAGAGCCTTTCAAACTGTGCAGTAGTAATAAATCAGACATAAGCTGTGAGACATTAAAATATAAAATGGCAGAAGTGGAGATTTAGCTATGTTTTTGCTGCTTTTTCCCACTCATTAATGCCTAATGAGTAGGGGTAAATTGTGAGAGGATATTGAGCAATGTAGAGAGAAGTGGCATAAAAGACCAATGTGTACAGTTGTGTAGGAGGGAAAAAATGGGCACCAGCAAAGAGTGTGTGGGGGGAAAATACAGTTGTGTCAGTGAACTACTTTCATTATAAGTGTATGATTTGATCTGTTTCTTTCACCTTTCATGTACACTATAAGCAAACTAATAAATTGTAAGTGTAGGCAAAAAAGAAATCATCCAATATACCAAAAAAGTTGAAACCAATGAGATGTAAGATAAGGTGATCAGCAGACTTTTCAACACATCTTTATGGGAAGAGAAATAGAAGCCCCAGAACTATGTGCAGCTTAGGAAGAATCTATCATGTGTATTAAGTGGTTATTTGTTACTACTATTAAAAATTTGCTTGCTGTTTCCAAGCCTAACTTCAGCTTTTTGAAATGCCTAACTTGCATTTTTGAATCATGTTGTTCCCTTATCTCCCAGATCGAAGAGTCTTGGACCTATTTAGAAATACTTAGACTGTATTAGATGTGGTTAAGGCGCATGTTATGTAGTACCCGCCCATGTCATGACTTTGGGTGATATATCCACACGGTCTCTTTGAGGCAGAGGCATATAATCTATCCCAATTGTTTTCGCAGGGTTATGTGTAAAATAATTGACCTAGGAGGAGCTTCTGACTAGTGGCATCCTCACCCCATACCAAGATGTGACAGAGGCATGCATCAGTGCTGACAATCACCTTTGTTTTTGCAGGGAGGAAATCTGGATACTCTGGAAGGCTAAATTCTGTTAAGTCCTGGGTAATCTACAGCATGTTCCCACCAAATTACTTGAACTGGAAGGGGTCATCAAGTCCAACCCATTAGGAACATGGGTGTTTTTTTTAATTATTCCCCAGGAAACAGGGTAGGATAAAATACAGTTAATATATGTTGCATTAAATGTTATTGAGAGCCTTGATTTTCTGAAATTTTAAGTTGGTGCTCAAGGGGAAAAAAGATCATATTTCAGTGTTATGAGAGTTGGAAATTTCTAGAGCTAGCAAGGTTGTTCTAGAGGAGATATATACTCTAGAGGTTTGTACAAGGCATCTCATCTACCCTTCTGCACCAAAACCTCAGTCTCATCTGGTGTAAAGGCTATAAACAAGATCATCTAGAAACAGCTTTTAGCTATGTTTGTTCCCAAGACATCAAGAGACAGATAGCGCGGATCGTCTCCTCAGACTCTACCCCATTCACTTAGCAACAGATCCTTTTGCGAGGAAGCAACTCAAGCATATTTCATGCAGTTTTTATTCCTTGAAAGAAACAGGACCTTTCAGTAATCAGCGTGGTTATCTCCTTTATGAGAAACAGTCCTTTGCGACAGCTGGTGCAGAGCACACTGTGGTTCAGTCCATCTAACCTCATCTACACTATTGCTTAAACTCAGTGACTGAGAAAGCCTTTGTGGACTCTGTTAAGCAACTTGTGGTCTTCTCACTTACTGAAATGTCACTGAGGTATGCAACAATTTAGTCAGCATCTCTGCTGGTGGCTGGGAGCTGATGGGAAATGCTGTAAGAAGCAGCAATAACTGATGGGACAGATGAGTCCTCCTCCTGCTCAGTTTGGGCAGTGACCCACCGTGATGAAAGCAGCTCCTTCTGTGTCTCTGGGTCTTGAACACAATTACTGCAGCTCACTGTTAGACGAGACTCACCAGACCTGGTCCTGGGTGATTGGAGTGCCCTTTGGCAGGCCATGAAGAAATAAGGAAACTGGCAGTCAGTGCTGCTGGTGGGGATGAGGTTAGGGGCTTGAATTTGGGCTCTTCTGTTCCTGTGTGGTACTTCCTGGCACCACATGACTCACCTAGCCAACCTCAGCCATTTGAGAGCTGGTTGGTGTCACAGGGAAATATTTGACACAATTATAATTTAGCAGCAATTCAAGATTTATTAATGTTGAGAGGTAGATCAAAAGGTTGAATTTCAGCAGCACTTAATGATTAACCAATTTATAGTTGACAGGGCGATTCAGCAGAATATGTTGTGATCAAAACAGTGACAACTACAGGTTCGATAATGACAAGATTCACATTAATTTACTACAAGGTATCCTAAATCAAAGTGTATATATATGTATATGCGTAGGTATAACCACATAACATGCAAAAACACAGACAGAATTATTTTGATCCAGTAGAATATATACACAACTGCACTCATGAAAGCAGATGTGTACATTCAAACACATAGATAGGCAGAGAGGTGGATGAAAGAGGGGCCAGCCTATAGTTAAAATTTCCCCCTTCTTGAGTTTAGACTAAATGCTTACAATACTTTGTCATTCTCAGAGGATGATAATTGAGTTTTGAGAAGTGGGACTTCATCCTGGACTTTTCACAGAGTTTGTGCCTGAGAGACGTCTCACTCAGGGGAGATGCTGGACACGGCCCCGTGCGACCCAGGGCAGCTCAAAGGGTCTTGCTTCAGGATCACCGTTTAAAGGGTCTGAGATAGTTGACTTATGTCAGGTATTTTTCCACTCTGGCCCACCTCAGATGTTGAAATATTCTATTACTTTCTACCAGTTGTACAGTCCCATAACTTCCTGAATTTTGAAGTTTTGATATCATTCCCCTGTTGGCCGTGACCCAGGTACAGATGTACTAGGCTGTCAGGGAGAGATTGATTCCCAAGCGATAGGGAAAGCAGTACCAGTCTTGGGAAAGTAGGGGCTCAGAGCACACCAAGAAGATACCTTAACCTTCTCATTAGCTGTCTTTTGCAATCTGTTCCTGACTTACTTTAGATTGGTGAGTGTTCTAAGAAGAGGGGGAATCTCATCAGGCCATGAGTGACAGAGGGCCGTACCACCACAGCTGGGTCCTCCAAGCTCTTCACCTAAATACCTTCACTAGTGACAGGGGAGAGACTGGCACATCCAAAACACAATTCTCTCCACCTCAGACACCTCTTTTGAGGAGAGCAGCAGAAATGACTGGTTGGGGCTAGGCAGCTAACCTCTAAGCAGCTGTAGTTAACTGAGATAATCTCCCTTCTTTCTGTTCCTTTGCTGCCATGCATAATTCATTCCTTTACCAGGAAGATAAGTGTTTGTTGGAATTAGTGAAACACCAGTTTAAAAGTTCCCAGGAAGGTTTGTGTTGAAACATTTCAACCTGCTGCAAAGCAATTTGTGTCTGTTTGTATTAAACAGAACATTTATATATATATATATTTTATTTTTATTTTTTCACATGGGATAAGAGAGAGAATAATTTAACAAATAACTCAACTACCATTTCTAGAGAAACTCAGGAGATATGTCTGTTATTGTAGCTGGCTTCAGTCCAGCAAAGCCATTAGGCATGGGTAACTCCAACAAAAAGAAATCTGCTTAGCTCCCCCTCCTTATGCTTTTTAAGGCATTGATCCTGTGTGCTGATCCATTTAGCACACTGGGCTGAAATATTTGAGGACTCACAAGGGAAAGACCACAGTCTGGTTCAAGGTTATATTTACCAGCTCTTCCTGCCCCAACCCAAAACCAGCCATGCAAACTTTTTCCCATCCCCAAACCCAAAGAGTTTTCCTGTTCTGCAGTTTCTGTGTGTTACATGCCATCCCCCATCCAATCCTATATGCTTTGGACCTGAGCCCAAACAAAACACAGGCATCATTCACAAGAAGAGAGCTAGTAGGTTTCTCTGGTGGTAACATCACAGACAGACAAATATCATCTCAGGCACAGAAGGGAAGGCTTAATGTTTGTAATGTTGAGATTTCTTTTTTTTGTTTGGTTGGTTTTGGGGTTTTTTTGTTTGTTTGCTTTTTTTTTGTTTTGTTTCTGGTTTACTTCAGATGTGGGGGGGGAACTTGGATCATTGAAAAGAACAGTAAAGGGCATGAAATCAGTTGTGCTATTTATGGAGTAATTGGTTCAGATAAGGACCTGTCAGAATTTTTATATAGCTTTGCCAGTTTTAAATCTCCATAACAGGAACACACCAGTAGGTTCTGGGATTTTTTTTCCTGAATGTACTGGAACTATGCAGTTCAGTTGATACTTCTCTGTGTTTCTAGTGAACACTTCTAGCTCCCCACGGGTATTCTAATATGAGCCAGCGGAGAACCTTTTCTCTGTGGTGTTGGTTGTCATAAATGTGCCTGTGTACATGATCTGGGAATTAAGACCTGCATTGAAGCTCTGAAATTTTATGTTTGATGGTTGTGTCTTCATTGCCTGACATGTAAGTTTTGTCTGTTTTACAGAGATTTGCACAGTGCTGTGTGTGTCTGTACTTGCTGGCACAGTGCCTATGAGCAGCATCAGTGTAACGCAGATGTGCTTCACCTTTCTCACTCCCTGTTTCATGCAGATGCTCCATGTTGACAGTAGTGCCATCTGCCCCTTCCATGAGTGGAAGACCCTTTGAAGAAATGTTCCTTCCTTTGTAAAGGTCACGGTCTGCCACCACCATGAACACTGCCTTCATCTATGAATAGTTCAGCTGAAGCTATCTTTAAGCCAGACAGAAAAATAAATTGCTCACAGTGGAAAGAGCTCTTCAACATGATCCAGATTGCCTCAGTGTAGCCCCTTGGGACTATTCATGCAGTGAGATACTCTTCACTGTGAATAGGAATGACAAAAATCTGGCCCAGAGTTACTTCCCCAAAAAAATGTAAATATAGAAACTGCCACAGAAACACGTGCAGGGGCACAGAAGTCTTTTTTCCACTGATGATCTTTCCCAGCAAGGTCCCTCTCTCAAGAGAGTGGCCATGTCAGTTCAAAGCTTCACTAGCATTGCAGGTTGACAAGGGGAAACATTGCTGATCCAGCTCAGAGAAGCAGGCAACTTGCTTCTGTAAAATTACACCTAGTAAAGCTGTTGGAGTTCATGTCAGGCGTATCTGAATCACTCATATCTGTCATGAGAGGAAGAAGGGCTCATATGAGGATGAGCAGCTGTCTAGACATAGAGTAACTTTTGGTGAAGTGTGCAAGCCGTAAGTGCAGTAATCTGTAAGTACTGACTGCTAGTTTTATTGTATTTCATAGAGATTTGCAAAACACTGAACCCCAGAAAATATGTGTTTGATTTACTACATAGATGCCGAACACCTGGTCCCTGGTGTGGTAGGAGGATCCAGGTTTTTGTACAAGGGGCATTTCCTTGTCAGGCTGTTTTCTTCTTCCTTAGCTCTGTTGATAGCACACAGTGTATTCTCCGGCAAGTCACTTGCCTGTTTGCACTTCTCTCCGTGCCCAGTTAACACTGGTGAGTGGGCAGGAGAAATCAGGCTGAGGTTTTCTGTGAGTGGAGAATTGGATTGATTCCCTTGGCATAATGTTTCAGACCACTGACTTGGCCTTAAAAGCCAGGCACTCTCATCCCCACAGCATGAATTAGCTATGGTAATCTTTGCAAGTGGAGCCATAAGTAACAAAACTGGTCAGATACAGGCAGCCGGTGCTGCTTTTAGCAATACTAGTGTGCTTCTCTAATAGTTTTATTGCATTACACTCATTTGCAAGGGCTTATTTCACCTTTCATTTGTGCACCATGTTCATGCAATGCACAGCAACGCCATCTTCATTTTTTTTGCAACCTCTAGTGCTGGGGAAGAGAGAGATGATGATTTCTGTTGCTGTTGTTGTTAACCTCACATAACTCTTCAATTATTTCCTCCTTCATTTTCCCTTTTTTTTTTTTTTTTTCCTTTTCAATGCCAGTTACAGATCCCAGATGTCAAATAGCAGCAGCAGCAGCTGGCTGCGTGGCAGATCCCTTAGGCTGCAGCTGGGTGAATACTCTTGGACTTATTTTAGCTGTGTCATATAGATGGTCCGCAGACTGTTTCTCTGAGCTGTCATGCTCATCAAATGCCTCTAGCTTTTTTCTTTCCTGCTCTTATTCTAGTAATACATGGAGCCTAAAGACTCAGCCTTGGAGAAATCTCTCATGTATTGTATACAAGGTCTCCAGATCAAAGGATGCCCTATGCGTGCCTTATTCCCTTTACATAACTAAATGATTCAGTTAATAAATATTATCAAATATTCCCAATACAGTATTAGTTTAGGAATGACTCCGTCCTTGAATACCCTGTATTGATGACAATAGCGCTCTTGTATGAAGATGAAAGGAGAAATGTTAATTCAGGAAGTCTGTTCGCTCTTTTTAAAATTATGTATTCAGTCTCCAAATTGCTTGAATGGTACTTTTCTCTTCATAAAGTCAATGTGAGTAGACTGATTGAATGTGAATGACAGAACAGAGCTTCAGATTTCAGTAAAAGAGACAAGCTGAAATTAGAGTAATTTTAAGTAGAAGAGTGCATGCACAATATACTGTATTATCTATAAAGGGGCCTTAAAAGCAAATTAAAATCTCTTATTTGCCTTGCTGGTTATATTTTTAGGAGCACCGGTGCTAGTGAATTTTCTTTAGTAGCTGTGCTGTACATTACATTTAACAAAATTCTTTTAGTAATGTGTTGTAGAGCTGCCAGAATTGCCACTAACATTAATGAAATAACAACAAAGGTATAGTTTTGCTTTTAAATACAACATACATTTTGTAAAAGCAGTATAATTTGAAAGTACATTATAATTTTAGGTATTCTGATTAAACTTTAGTATCCTTATTCAGGATCAATAACACAGCTGAATGCTTTCATCTCAGATTATTGGAACATATGCTTAAAGCTTCAAGGTAAAATTTCAAAATATCATTTACTAATAATTTACCTCTCCAGTACTGTCAAGGATATCAACCAACTTGAAATAGTTTGTTCTAGAAACAGAATTGCTTATTGACTCAGCCCCCCTTCTTTTCCTTTTGGGCAACATTAAGAAAATGGTTTCACCAAGTGTGGCAAATACACTTCATCTAAATGATCTAATCACTCCTTTATCTCCCTTTTGTTTTCTCAAAATATTACCTGCAGCTAAAATGGAGATTATTGTTGCAGGTATTTGAGTCCCATTCCTATTGCACCTTTCAAGAATTAGTGATTGTTCTTGCAGACACAGTGCAGAGTGCCGCTCAGAGCTCTAGGAGAATGCAGAAATGCCACACAAAAGTAACTGTTAGCCCACAGAATTTTCAGTGCAAATAAAGGCACCTCCATTGGCATTTATTTTAAATCTAAAGCAGTGTACATGTTTCTGCTTTGTACTCACTGATTTGTGTCTTGTGCGTTATTTCCAATCACGAGTGGTATTCCCCTGGGCTGAGTGCTGGGGCCAGTTCTATTTAATATCTGTGTCATTGATATTGAAGAGGAGATTGAGAGCACCCTGAGTAAGTTTACAGATGACACCAAGTTAGGTGTGAGTGTTGATCTGCTTGAGTCTTCACTTGTGTGCCTTCTAGATACTTCTGTGTAACTCTAAATTCATCTTGCTACTTTTTAGTCCCACTTTTCATCTTCCTTATGATATTTCAGCTCTCCAAAGGACATTGTAAGGCAGATATCAATATATGCCATTCTCACTGAAGTTACTAATGCTTCTCTGCTTAGTGCAAAGATACTTTTATTCTCTCTACCTAAAGGAAATGTTGTGTATTGATCAATGTTGATGCTTCATCTTGATGAAACCGTGTGCAGTAGACCTGTTACGGTACTTCCTAACAGAAGACTAGTCTGGGTTCACTCTTTGTTTCTCTGTCCTTGCTAGTCTAGAATAGAAACCTTCTATTTTTCCCTTGTCTCCCCAGCAACTCTTCTTCCCTTGTTACAGTTCTGAAGGAGGCACTCAATGCAATTGCTTAGCTCCTTTAATCTCATTTTTTGTTATTGTCAGTAAAATTCCTGCTGGTCCTTTGTTATGCTTCCAGTTGGTCGAATTCCTCATTCTCAGTCTCACACGATTGACTGACAAGATAGAGTGGCAAAACATCTTGACTGCTCTGAAACAGACTACTGGAAACCTGCAGAAACATTATCTGCTAAATGTTTCTCCATGCTCTGTTTCATGTCTTTCAGCAGAAGGCTTTGTTCCAAAAGCTCTTCCAAATTATCTTTTTTTTTCTGTCTTTGTTTTGTTTTGTTTTTATATCAGTTTCTTTCTCATTTGGCTACATTCAGGAGGTGCTGTTATAGCTAAGAAGTTTGCAGATATTCTAGAAGCTTCACTCAACATGATAGCTAAGAGAGTCAGAAGTATTTTGCTTAGAAATTAGGTATACACATTGTTATTTTTCCTTGTTTTTTCACCTGCTTCAGATATAAAATCGTTTAGTCTCCAACACATGCTACATCTTGCTTTTAGTTTGTCTAAACCATCAGCGTCACTGACAATCACCATCATCTTTTTTCCCCAAGTTTCTGATCATATTTTCCTCTCCTTTAAGCTTTAGTGATATAAATTCATCTGTTCATTCCCTTCAGCATTCTTTTCTTCCATCTGCCTGCTTCATCTTCTCCTACTATGCAACGCTCTTTCTCCTTAAGCCTTAGTTTCTTACATCATGTTATGTTACCTAGCCTTAGTGTAGGTCAATATGCACAACTTCCCCTGGGATTTCAACAGTCTTGATTGTTTTACTTCCTTTTTTTCATTTTGTTTCTCTAAAGCCTCCCACTGAAATAAATGTGCTTTTAATTATTGACTTCAGCACCAAGAATATCAAACTCTGTGTGCATCACTGCAGGACTGTTATATACATGACACTGAGCTAGTTTGTGCTTCGCTTTAGAAATACAGATCATGCAAGCTACTTCCCTCCTGAGCTTACCTATGGAAACTCAGTACTAACAGTGAAGATCACCTGATGTCAGTGAAAATATACAAAAGAATGAAAATTTATAATTTTTTTTTCCCCCACCATAAAGCATTATTGTAACACCATTAAATTTTAGTGAGAACTTGAATTTTATGTTACAAAAGAAATTCCATTATGCCAGAGATGCAAGATTTGCAGTTCTGGTATGATACATTAACTGTACCATATTGAAATAATTCTTCTGAAAGAACCCCCTACCACTACAGGTGGAAATGTGGAGAAGATCCAACCTGGGGAACATGTAAGACAAACTGTGATAACCCAGCTTTCGTGTATTCTTGGGAAGGAAGATTGCATTTTGTAGGCAATGTCTGGAAACAACTAAGTGAGTTATTCTGCCTGTGAAACTGTATTTCTTTAACAGTGCTAATATTGCACAAAGTCATAAAGGAAATTGCATAGAATTTCCTGTCTGAAGATGAAGGGTAAGTCACAATATGAAAAAAAGCTAGCCAAGAGGAATCATGTCATTAAGAGATGGCACTGAGCTTACTGATGTACACTGCTGTCAGTGAGGTAAAAGCTACTTTTCCCTTCAAATCTTCTTGAAGGTGGAGGCCTAAAGGAAAGCGTGTATCAAGTAAAAACACGGTGCTTCTATTCAAATGATAACAACGGTTTCAAAGACTGTATTAAAATGCTTGAGTTGGAAGATAGTGTGGTGCCATGTTGTGACATGTCTCTGTTTCAAGAAAATAGATTGAATCTGGATTTCTGCCTCAGATGATATATAGCACCTCTGCAGTTCATTGCAGAATTCAACCCATGTGTACCTGAAAAGTTCTTTTTTTCATGGCCTATGGATGTATTATATGTAGTAGATCATGATGAAATACTGCTCTAACCACAAAACCACAAGTATCTGCAGCTCAAGAGAGTATCTCTTGACTGATGAGGGGAAAAGAAAATAAAGTATTAAAATATTTTTGTGCATGACAGGTCCAGTCATTCATGTGGCAGATACCACGTTATCTATTCAATGTATATTTTGATTGCCTAGTGGGGTCCAGGACTCCTGTGAATGATAATACCTGGGCAACAACTGACTATTCCATCATAATTCTCCATTAGGCTAAAGCCACAAAGCAAGGAAAAGCCTGGAGTTAATTTGAATAAAAGACAGAGAAAACCATTGTGAGCTGCATTCCGTGACAGTGTCTTAATGTTGTGGAAAAATGCTAATTTAATCTGTTCAGTAAAGTTGGTGAGCTTTCTAATGTCATTCAATACCACTCTGTATTTGCATTTTATCCATATGAATTCTCTTCATGCATAATTATATATTTTCAGGTTGTTTGGTCAGAGGTGACACAAACAGAGAGGGAACATGAATGACTGCAGCATGTACTGTGCACAGTAAAGGATGATGTCAGATAGCCATTTTTAAAAGATCATAATCAGGAAAGCCTCTAGGCAAACTGCATTTTCTATGTGAAATTCTGAGTTGATTCTGCATGAAGCCACAGTGGTTTATAGTAATTGTTTTCCTATTCCTATATTTTCCTTTTAATTTTTCAGTAAATGATTAATCTAGTTACCAATCTCATATTTAATCATTTTCATAGAGATCAAAATCCCTTGGAATATGAAGCACTACTTAGTGTAGCACTCTTTAGCATGTATTTTGTAATTAGCTGTAAAAATTTACATAATTAATTAAGTAGTTCATTTATGAATGTGGTGTGTGTCTGTGTATATGAATCACAGACCCATGCCCAGTACCCATGATAAGAAGTTCTCAGGCAATCATTTCCTGTTCTGGAGCCTTTAGAGACTTCCAGTTAGCTCTAGTCAATCATCTAGACTAATTCACCATGGTTAAGAGGTTGCTAAGTGCTACAAATTAAAATTACAGTATTTTTACACTTCTATTGCATGTGCTGTCCATACTCACAACTACTGGGACAAAAATACAAGGTAAAACAAGCCAACTGTGTCTTGACTAAGATGCAATGTAATTCAGAATACCCTTACTACATTCATACCTGAGTATGGTACAATCTAAGGAGAGTAGTATTTCTTGGTTGTCTCCAAATCTGTGCATCTGTGTACATTTTTTCTAAACCTTTCATAGTATTAAGCATCATTCACCACTCACAGCGTGGCCACGGACAATTTAGAGCCATTACAGTTGTTTCCTACAACTGACAAGTCAGTGGAAAAAGCCTGTAGTGTCTGAGGAAGCACAGTCCGAGGATGACACAACTGTTGACCAGCTTACATTGACAGCTTTTCCTGGGGTGGGAAGAAAATACATCAAGGCACAGGTTTTCATTAGAGGAAATATTCATCGTAGTTTCCACTAACGATATTACTCTAAATCTTCCTTTGGAGACACTATTTGTTTACATCTTAAATGCTTCTGAAGTACTTGGTGATTTTCTAGAAGAGGAAGTGAAAGAAACCATTCTGTCATTTGAAAAGCCCATCTGAACATGAAGTCACTATAGCCATGACTCCTGCTGTCCTGCAAAGGGCAATGTGCCCACTAGGGAGTCATCAGATAACCATGACAACCCTACTAGGTGTCAAAGCAGGGCTAAAAGTGATGTGCAGAGGAGTGAAAAGTCCAAAGTGAACTCATTTTGTGATGGATTTGTTTCTCTGAGCACTGAGGCAGCCTGAAACTGGGGCTATGCCCTGCCCTGTCTAAATAGCACAGCCAAGGCCTTATTTCTCTCATTTAGAAGATGGGTGTTCCTCATTAAGGCATGTTTGCTCATCTTAATAAGCTGTGTGAATCTTTTAAGTAGGGAGGCTTGACTTAAATTGATTTGCTTTGTTTAAACATGCTCTAGCTTTTGCTCATGTATATAGCTCATAAAAAAGAAACCTGTTTGAGTTTAGCCCTGTATCCCATGGTGATTACTTAGATGTGCTGTCATAGCCAAGAGCTTTGAGTCTAGGGTTTTGTTGTCAGCAGTGCAGCTGCAGTAATTACGATGATACGGAGAACTGAACCACAATTTGAAAACCAAAAGGACTGCTGCAGCTCTTAGAGTTTAGAGATTGCTGAGTAATGTCCATTCAATGTGTGTAGGTAAAATTCATGATGCTTTATTATTTTAAGTAATTAATGTGGATCAAATCTATTTCAGAAGCCATTCTCTAGTTTAAGCATGCAGGTAGGAGATTTATTTGGTTGTTTTGTTTAACCAGCCACTTAAGAGTCAAGTAGAAGTTTTAGTGAAATTAATTTTGGCTAGTTAATACTTAGAAAAGCCTTTGAAGATATTTATTGCCATATATTTGATAGATTTTATTCATATAGGTTGAGGTATGACAACCTTTTGTCTCATTAGCAACTTCTCTTGTGAAAAGTGTTTCAAGAACTTTTTGGACCTGTCAGCAGTATTTTTTTCTTCATCTGAGCCTACAAAGGCAGATTTATGTCTTGGATTTTCAATAGCTCCTGCCAGAGCGAGATGCTGAATCCCCATGAACACCATGTGCCATGAATTTCACATTGACTAAGGCTATCATATGTAATAATAACTACGAACAGCAATGTGAATCTGGCATGCACAACTGGGGCCTTGATTCAGTCAGTAGGGATAAGAAACAGTTTTTGACTCGTCTCTGTCTGGAACACAGTGTTTTATTCGGCCAGTTTTCTGAGGCAGAATTTGATTTCTTAGTTGGGATTTCTTTCAATGGAAAAGCATTTAATTTGCTTAATTCAAATATGCTTATTTGCGAAATACTATTTGCCCACTTTTTAAGTAGTTCTTCCTACTCCTCTGATGACAACTAGAGATTGCAAGTATCAGCCTTTCGCTGTACTGTAAAATCTGCCTGTGAGTGTACCAAACTTGGTTCCACTTCTGCAGTTTATACTTTGCTCTTACTATAAATACCTGTTTATTACTTGGTTTGGATAATGTTGAATTTGAGAGAATTTTGGCAGTGCAGGAGAAATGGATATGAATTTAAAGCTGGGTCCTTTTGAGGTTCATTGTAATGTATGAACAAAAGAAAATTGATACACCGTGAAGTCATCTGTAATCTTCTGAAAGAAGCAGTTGAAAACAACATTGAAGTCTGAGAATGCATCTTTTCTGAAAAAAACATGAGTTACACGACTGCTATGTTTTTCTTCAACACTCAACTGTATATCTGATGTAATCGAAGAATCAAGAAAAATTACATTGCTGAATAATTTCTGGTAATTAGCTTAAACAGAGACAGATTTATGGAGGTACATGCTATTTTGAGCAACCAGTAATTGAATTAGCTGCACCTCACAGATGAACTTTGTCTTCAGTTTAACAGCAGGTTTTCCATCCTGTCTAACCAGGTCGTTTGGTAACCTTGAAGAGATCATTTTCAACTTTTGAGAAATGTTTGAAAGCTGAAAGCTGTGGATACAATTTTTATGTATTTGGGAAATCAGTTCATTTTATTGCTTGGCTGCCTTCCCAGCTCCTGGTTGCCTTTACTACTTAATTTTGCGTTGAACAAGCAAATAAATGTTCTAATCGTATATAAAGAGAACTGTTTTGATTGTCATGTTTTGAATTCTTAACAACAGCTTAGAGTATTACAGCTATATCCTATCAGCATATAGTGGCAAGTCTTGTGAATTAATTTCAGCAATGAATACGAAGAAAATGCCACTAAACCCTGCAGTACAGCTCTGACATATTTTTCACGGCTATTTCCTTCATCGAACGAGGATTCGTTTTTCTAGAAAAGGAGTTTCTTGCTCTGTTTTCTAACAGCAGCTTTTCCAGAAAACATTGGTTTGTATTGCACTACAGCCTTTGTTGGTCTTTCACATTTTGGGTGCTGATGTGTTTGATCCCTGCTGACACAAGCAGCAAAGGGTCCTTTGCAGTGGAAGTAGGGCTCTTATCCCATGCAGCACCTGGTGAGCTCACGGGTAGCACAAGGTGCAGCTGCACAGGGCAGTGCAGTGGGCACATGTGCCCGTGCAGGCAGTGGGCACCTTCAGTAGGGGTGCAGAAGCTGATCTAGAGAGAAAACATTCCATAAGTAGTATCTGTAACCTCGCTAGGCCAGATGTCGCTAGGCCAGGTGTAGAAGGAAGTATCATCCAGGCACTCCAAACTGAAATTTGGCACAGCTCTTCCAGACACCTCCCCAGAGCGACTAATGTTGGTTTATTTGGCATTTGAATCCCTGTCACCTCCTCTCCTTTTTGTCTGCTTCATATCTTCTTTGTGCTTGATCCCATGCCAAGTTCCATTACATGGAAAAGCTCAATAAAAATCTGGTCAACTGCTTCTGAGATGCATGAACAGTATTGATGGAAAATGCTGGCTAGAAAATGGTCTCTCCTGGTGTTTCATTGGAAGGGGTTGGCTTCTGAGAGGAGAAGGAGGTGGGTCCAGTTGGCAGAGTTACAGTTTGGCCTGCAAAAGAAAGAAAAAATATCTTGCCCCCCAAATGACATAGCTGTTAAATTGCTTGCTTTTCATTAGAATAATATCACTGGTAATAAATTGGGATAGCCCATAGGGCTCACAAAAGTAAGTAGGCAAGTCAAGGACTTGCCTTAACTATTTTCCTATGTATTCCCATTAATTGTAAGCATCAATCCATTTAAAAAAAAAAAAAAAAAAAAAAGCTGAACACAACCCTAAACCAAAACTGGATCCCTCCCCAAAATGACCCTAAGATTAAGGCAACTGAGAATGCATATTTTGGGCAGTGCAAAATCGAAAGAATGAGCAGCACATTAAAAACCTTATCAGTGAATATACATACCTCTTTAATAACACTCCAAAAATCAGGCTGGATGCAACAAAATGTATATGTGTGTACATACATGTATGCATACACATGCATAAGGTATTGGAAAAACTAGGGAAAGTGTAAGGGTGGATCAAGGAAATGACTGAACAACTGGAGAAAGTGCCTTAGAGGGAAACTTAGGTGTTACCCAAGTATTTGCCAAGTGTATTTGCTTATGCACAGCTCTACATCAAATTCCAGACCAGAGCCAGCTTGCATCTTGCCAGTTTACACCCCAGGCAAAAAATCTGTGTTCAGTTTCTGTCGGACCTTGTAGATTTTTCCTGGAATAACACAGTCCATTGTCATAAATTTTAAGAGAAAAAATGCAAAAGGTACTACAAGTAGAAGGCTGTTAGCATCAGAGGAAAAAAAAAAAAAAAACGCATAACAAAAGCAATTAAGAACATTTTAGATAGAGGGGAAAAGTAACGTCCTAATACAGCATTTCTAATGGTTATAAAGGTGACTGTATGATGTGTGGTCTCCTGTGAAGACTGGAACTGGATTTGAAAACTCAGGACATGGAAGGTATTATCTGACCTAAGTCCCTCAGATGAAGGAAAACAAGGTCAAATGAGAAATCAGCTTTAATAACAAGGGTAATAAAACATAAAATAAAATAAGTAGAATAAAAAATTCCAGAAAGATGGATTTTTCATCTTGTCTATGCTTAGATAAAAATAGCCTACCTTTCTGAAAGGGTTTCTAGTTCTGAAATATAAATTAATGATCTCACTGAGTCTCTGAGGAAAATGTTATGATGTGAATACGAAAAGGTAGACCAGGATAGTTGGATGGATTGGTGGGTTCTTAGGAAAAGGACAAAAGATAGGGTAGATGAACAGGTAAATCAGTTTCATTTTTCAGCATCATAATAGAAGTAGAATGACAGGCCCAAAGGATGCAGTCTCTCATGGGTAATTTTCCTTCTCTCTGGATACCCACTTTTACAGGAAACAGTAACATCACTAGCTACTGTTCTTAGAAGATACTTATGACAATTGTAAAACTGGTTAACTCATTTACTTTCTTAATTATCATCAATTCCATGTAACTGCTTGCAATTATGATCAAAAAAAGTGAGAATAGGAATGTTTTTATTTTCTTGTCATACTTGTTTATTCTAATGACCTAGGCAAATATTCAGATTCCTGTATTTCTGATATAGTCAGTGAAGGAAGATCATCTTCCGGCACTTGCACTGAAATAGCCCACCATCATCTTCTGACTGTGAGGAAACCAAAGTTCTTCTCTGAAGCTGAATATGTAGGGTTTACACTGCAAACTTTTAGAGAACAAAGTGGGGCTGTTTTGTTTTTTTAATATTATTTTTCAGATTTTCTTGTTATTTTTCTTATCCTGACCATATATAGAGTAAGATATCTGTTAATTTCAGGAGGAACAGAGCTATGCCAACACCGTGTGTTTTGGGAAAGTGTTTCAAATGAATTAAGTGGGAGACAGAAAGAGTACCAAAATGCTAATTCCCCACTGTCTTTCTACCTATTAATAAGCCAATTAATTCATGCTTTTATACTCCTGTAAGAAGGACCAAGAGCATTTTGTTTTGTTTTTACTGTTAAACTTCTGATGCTAAACTTAAGTACTGTATTCAGACCATTGCATACAAGACTTGCAGTAAATGCATAATTAACTCTCAATGTTCAAGCAACTTCAGCTTGTTTCCTGTATGCATTTCATTAAAATGCTTTGTAACATAGCAGAATTTCATTAAGGAAAAATAGAAAACATAAAACACATACAACCTACCTACTGTTCACCCATTTAAACATGCCCTGCTTTTTCGGATCTATAAGAATTGTTCCAGAGTAAAAACATATTCACAAGTGACACCACTGATATCTAATGAATCCTGTTAAGATGTCAGGATTGGACTCATGATCTTTTCTGGATCAAGGTAGAGTTGGTAACCTAAAAGGTTACCTTTTCAAGCCTAGACAAGATGATTTTGATTGTGGGAAGGGCCAGAGAAAGCTTATCTATCCCACCAGGTCTGGTGGGGGATGGAAATCTCCTCTTTAATGTCCCACTGATTCTTGTGAGATCCCTGAGGTCTGGCAGATCCTGGAGAAGGAACGTATAGCAAGATGATCATCTCACTCCACAGGTAACTGGAGGAAGTAGAACAAAAGCTAGCATGTGGTGCAGATGTAACTATCATTTATAGGCAAATGAATTTCAATTACCTACTGTTGGTAAAGTCAAGCAAGCTTGTACAGAGTTTCAGTGCAGGAACTATCTGAACATTAGAAAAAAAAATTGCTTTCATTGGTAGGTGCAAAATATGAAGGAATAAACAGAGAAGCTTTGAATTGCCAATTCATTCTTTCATGGTAACTGAGAGTATGGTAGAAGAGGATGTGATAGGACACTAGAAAAAAAATGCCACAAGTTGAAAGAGATATGATAGATCAATGGAAATTATACATACACATGGGTAGGACAATGTATGATAATGACAAAGGAAGTATAAAAAGTATGTAGAAATATAGTATAGGCTTATGTTAATATGATTTATCACACAGGAAGACTGGAGTAATATCGAATGTTTACAAGTTTGCAGTCAAGAAAGTAGGGTTTGTTCTTATGGCTTTGTAGTTCCAGGACTGGAGTTTGCTGGCAGGAACTTGGCCAGGCCAGAGCAGTTACAGATCCACAATATGCTGGTTGTGCTTGGGACAGTGCATCTGGAGCACTTTGATTCCTCTGGTTAGAATGCAAGTCAAAGAGAGAGATGCATCTCTCTGAGAGCTAGGTACTCTTTACATGTTATGTCAAGACTACATTTGAAAGAAATTTTAAAATCATTTATTATCAGTAAAAAAAAACGAGAGAGAGAGAGAGAAAGAAACCTCCACTGCACATAAATCCAGACCAAAAAGCCCATCCCAAAACCCAACCCTCTTCCTGTTTTATCTTTTCTCATAGTTTCTCATGGCCACTGAAGCATTTCTGAGATAAAGTTGTTCAAAACTTTCCTGTCTAATTTTCTTCCCACTAATTCAAGTCCAATTAATTGCTGTTGTATTATTTGCCTGTATAGTTGCCATGTATTTTCTTTTTCATTCTTGACGTGTTTTATCTGGTTTTTTTTTCCATTTTCTGAGATCACCAACCCTTACCCCAAAATACTGCCCTTTCTTCTGCCCTTCTATTTTGCTTCCTGTATCCCCCAAACATCTAGCAGAGAAGAAGGGGTCATATGTTGAAAAGTTGCTGTGATGTTTGATGGTGACTTCTTCTAGATGCCCTGTGTGGATGACAAAGAGCATTATTTAAATGTGAACTTTTCCAAGCCTGTCAGAGTTGATTTTTCCCTGGATTGGTATGAAAAGACATAAAAGAATTTTAATGGCAGATTTTCCAACATGGCTTAGTTGAAAGTCTTGATATTAAATTTTAATCATCTCAAATGAAGCACTGTGTGGTGTAAGGAAATTCAGCAGAAGTCTGCTGTGCTAATAAGCTGCAAACTGTTCATGCTAAGATGCTCTTTGTCTGTCTGGTATCAAAAAGCTTCCTTGAGCCATGACATAATCTAAGTTTTCAGCTATAAACTCAAAGCTCATCTGTTAAAAATAACTCAAGAAAAGGAGGACATCAGTGGATTTGATGTTATTAGGATGACTAAAGGTGACAAAGATAAGCTACTGCTGTAGCAGTTTAGGCTCTCATGTATTTGCGAAAAAGATAAATGATCCTAAGATGTATTTGATGATGTATACCCAAAAGAAATTAGGAAATATCAATACTAACTTATATTGAATTCCATCTAAAATACACAGTACTGTCATGCTCTGTGTGTTCAACAAAGGTGTATGCAAGCTGAAACAGAGAAGGCTTTCTGTAGTAAACAGAGAGTCTGCTTTAACCAAAAAAAAAAAAAAAAAGGTCTAAATCAACTTCTCTGGTTTTGTCCAAAAATAATTGAATGTGAGACAAGATAGTCTTGCTGCCTGTGTGTATGTCAATGGGGCAAATAATAAAACCAGTACAAATATATTTACAATAAAAGACAATTTACAAAACCAGTGAGATATAAACTAGCCGTGAATAGGTTTAGTCTAGAAGTTAGAAAAAGTTTCCCAACAATGAGAAAAATGGGGAAGTGAGATTATGGATCAGGCTTCCCATAGGAGAAAAGAAGTACTTCTTAAGTAGAAACCATTAAGTTTATGACGGGATGTGACATGGTGCATGTGGACATACCCATGATTTGTGACGATCTGCTTACTTCATGCTTCCTAACTTTAACTGCAGATAGGTTGCTTGTATGTAACCTTATACAGTAAAATCAGTGTTCCAACTCTTTTGCTTTCTCTTCCATAAACAGACAAAACCATGAGGATTAGATAACATCTTTTATTGTTCATTATTGCAGTGATTTCTATAGCTCAACCAAGATAGGGACTCCCTTGTGTAAATAGAAAGTGACTCAAGAACTTGCAATAAATAATTTACCACTAATTAAAGTAAGTCAACCATTAAATCAATTTAGAAAATTGCCATTGTATTTCACTCTTAAGAGCTCTAAATAATTATTGGTCACAGATCAATTTTTACATTTCAATAGAGAAAGAATTAATTACAAATGTATATACTTATTCTGCTGAATTTTACCCTTCTTGATAAACTCTGGCAATTTTCCTTACAAAAATGATTTAAACCTTGGGTTCAAGCAGCTCTCAGCTCTCAAATACTCAAATAGCACTGAATACTTTTGCCAGCCAATGCTACGTTTTAATGGATCAAGGACAGAGACTTCTGGAATAAATGTGATAAGTGACCAGGAAATAGCTCATAGGTTACAGAGATGTCTTTTGCACAGTCTGATGATTTTTTAATGCTTTCTCAAAATTCATAACGGCTTTTCCCACTACATCCTTTTCAGATAGATTAAGTAATGTGATATGAACTCTGAATTAGAAATTTTTCAGTTCCATGCTTTCTTTTGAATCCGGTAGTCTTACCATTTGTTATCATCACAGACTAAGTATTTGTATTTGTTGGGCCATCTCTGTACACATTGGTATGCTACTCACATCGCCTTGCAGAAATGCAGAGCTGTGAACAGATAACTGAAAGTTGTAGCATTTGCCACACTAATGTGTCCTTGTTTGCCTGCTTTGATGTTTTCGCACATGATAGCTCATCCTTTTGCTTCAAAGGGATCCCACTAAACTTTAACTGCAGTAAAGGCCTACAGGAATCTTGCTGTTTGTGGAAAGAAATCACACCTTTTTCTATGGCTCTTCTAATCTTGTGAGGTTTTAAATATATAAGCCATGTTGCATTATAATCTCTCCTGACTCACCTGCATACTTAGGTCAGGGTTTTTTCATGGCTAGTGGCTTTTCTAGAATTGTGTCTTACAAGGCTCTGCAGTTTGTGTTTTTCTTTCTGAGTGTTTGAAAGGAGTAAGATTTGCTCAAAATGTGAAAGTGGTAAGTTTTTCTCACTTGGACGATATTAGAGTTTTTCCTGCTGTTTCTAGATGAAATTGAGTGATGTTGAGAAAGGCACATTTTTAAAACCTTTTTGTTATGTAATTGTATCCTAAGGAAAGTAAGTTGGAACATCTCTGTATGATCCAGTGTACTTTTAAAGTTCCACCAAACCAGGTATGGTGTTCAAGCTGCACTTGATTTTGACACTATGCAATAGAACTTTGTATTAAGCCCCTCGATTTCCTTCCCTTTCCCCTTTTCCCTAAACAGTCCAGAGTTCCAAGCCTGAGTGTTACTAATAGGTGGCTTTGTCACAAGCCAACCACAGTATAACCAAAGGAGTAATCAGGTAACATGGATACATTCTTTACATTGTATAAGTACCAGCTGTAAATTTCTTGTCAGTCATCAGTTTTGTCACTTCCCCACTAATAACTTGACCTTATTTCCCCACTTACAATTAAAACAAAATCTTACAAATTGCCAGATTACTGCAATGCCAGGAATTAATGCATGACACATTATTCTTGAGATGTGTATTTCCAGCCACTGGAAGGATTGCCCCCACTGTTTTGTAAGTAACAGATGCATCCTCTTCCCCCTCCTTTGATCAAAAAGCTCCAGAAGACAGAATTCATTTAGAAGGAGAGATGTGTAATTTATGCCCTCCCTTACCATAAGCAAATCCAGATTTTAAAAAAGGACAGAAAGAACACAAAAATGCAACTGCAGTAGAGAGAAACAGAGAAGTGACACAGCGGAGGAAAGACGTTGCCCTGGATTTCTGCTTCAGGCTAAGCTGTCCTGCCAGGTATTACACAAAACAGCCCTACTCTCAGAGAAAAAAAAAAAAAGGAGCAGCATAAACTGGCCCCTCCTAATACTGAATTTGCTTCAGCTGCCAGGCATAGCAGTCAGGAAACCAAGGGCAAAGGGGAGTAAGAAACTGCTTTTGCTGTGGGCACACTAACCCTGTCAATCTAGAGGAGCATGGAATGAGTTCCTGCCCTAAGCATGGTGTACAAATGACTTTTACTCAACTTCATGGGTGAAACATAACCTATAACTTTTGAAATGTCATCAGCAGTCACTCACATACCTTGATTGCATACTCTTTGCCTTTTAATGGTTGCTGCTCACTCCAGCAGAGGTAAAAAATTAGTGGATGGATATTGTTGCCACAGTTGCCAGTGATAAAATATGTGTCAGCATTAGTAATACTGAAAAAAAATAGTATTTTCTTTTAAATCTTTGCTGATGTACAGAAGCTTTTTTTGAGAGAGTTTTGAAAACAGTCCTATATTAAAGTAGCATAAAATCATAGCTGTGAGTCAGAGCTTATACAGAGACAATGTAACTTGTGCTTATGTTAAGAAAATATATCTTAAAAGAGTAATGATCAAAATGGGATTGATTAGAGCTAAAGAATGTAGTAATTTGGAAAATGCAAGTGAAGCATTTTAAAGGTATTATTTTCTGTTAGAAATTTAAATCTCCTAAAAAGCATTGCCAAGCGGTAACAAGGTCTTTATTCTGCGAAACCAAAATGATGTGTAAAGTGAATATTGGCCTCTAGCAAATTTACATTTCAGGTTGCCCAAATGTCTTAAATTGTTCTCTGTTCTGTCTTGCTTCCTCTGATTTAGCAGAGACAACAGCAAAGAGATGTCTTCAGAGATCAAGAATACAGTTGTTTCCAAAATAGGGACAAGAAATATTCGTGATGATTTACCTTTTTCTTCATGACTTTCAGAACAGTTTAATAGCGAATGGGTGTTAGTGATCCTGAAGTCTTTCTGCTTCACCTCATTCTCTTTGGGAAGGTAATTTTAAAACAAATGAAGGCTAAATACTGTGGGAAGTGATCCACACAGACTTTTTGGATGTGTATTATAGATAGATGTTCCTATCAAAAGGCAAATTGCAACTTTGTCAGTGTGTAGTCCAGAAACTTTGAAGATATGTTATTAGACAGATAATGAACCATTTGGGTAGAGACAGGTGAAACTCTGCCTGGATAATATCACATGGATCTCTGCTTAGTAAATACCGATACATTTGCAGTTTATAAATCAAAGTATTTATCCAAGGAGACATAGAAGGGAACAATGGTTCCCCAATGGTGTTGTGAACAGCCCTCCAGCCTTTAGTTATCATGTAATATAATTACTATTGTCCTCCTTTCTCATCAGAGGACAGGATTGTGCAACTGTGTCCACACCGGTTTTCCACATCTCAAGATAACTAGCCCCATGGAGAAGTAGCATCCTTGTTTCTTGCTAGCTTCCCTCAGGTAGTAGTTCGCCAAGCTGAGCCATAGCTCATCAAGAAATTATAGGTTCGGCTTGGGAATGAGTAACTGTAGGGTCAGGCCTTCTGTCATAGAGGTCAGAAACATGGGCTGTACTGGTGCTGAATCTGTGCAACACCCAGCATGGGGCGAGGCTCCCTCTCCTTGCCGGGAGCTCTGTGCTACAAGAGTAACCATACTTCTAGCCATTCCCTTGGATCCTTTCCACCCCACTGTCTGTCGGCCACATCCTTGTTGAGCTTTCTAGAAAGATTTTGGGGTAATTTCTTCCTAAAATACAATCATCCTGCTTTAATTCAGGTCAAGACTTGCATCATTTCCAGGCTCGCTGGAGAGGGAACGGTGCCTTCCAGCTTTTACGTGCAGCAGTGCCTTGTGCCACTGCGCTCTGCCTGCAGCCTGCGGAGAGCTGCTGCCAACCGCGGGGAGTGGGGTATGTTTCTCAGGAAAGCAGAAGTTAATTGTTTGCTTTCTTCCTGAGAGAAGATTTCTTCTGGAGAGAATGAAGACTGGGAGGAGAGGATAAGAGAAAATGAGGGAAATTAAGCAAAGTGTGTATGAAGGATGACTGGATGGGGATTAATTCCTCCTTTGATGATGTTGAAGGCTGGGCAAAGGAAAAATACCTATTTTTCTTCATCCATTAAAGCTGTTGGGAAAGGCAATATGCAGAAGTGGAGTTTTAATGTTTCTGAGAGGCTGATAGTCAGATGTTGTTTCTGATCCAAAGATCATTTGTATGTTAAAGCTGTTTCAGAGCCCAAGTGGCATCTGGACATTTGCCTCTTTGCATCCACTAGCTACCACCACCATTACAGTGCAGATGGCAGTATGTCTGCCTTGGGGTATAACTTATAATACGGAGTGAAGGTCTGCAGTTGCCAGAAATTGAATTACCAACAGCCAAGGGTCTGAAAAAGTGGAAAAATTAAATAGAGATAAATCACAGAGTGTTTATGGCTTCTATCCAAGTAGTCTGAAAGAACCAAACAACAAAGCAGCCAAGCTGCTAACCCAAATATATAATTTACCCTTAAATTAGGGCTGTACCTTCCCATTAAAAATGTGGTGTTCCAGAGCTGTATACATAGCTAACCAAATTTACTTCGGCTTCAAAAACAGTGGTTGAGGAGATCTGTGTCACTTCTATGAAGTAGCCAGAGGAAGCACACAGCTCCTGTGCTGGTGCGGGACACTGGGGCTGGGTGGTCACTCCAAGTCTCACTGCAGCCCTACTCCCTCCTTTCCTCTCTGCAGGGCTGATGTATTTTTCCAGGGGGGGTGCCAGGTCATCTGTGCTGCCCTTTCCCAAATGAGGGACGGGAGGCATTAAGAGGACCCACCACTCTACCCAGCACTGGGGTGGGTTGTACAATGCATGCCATGGTATCAAAGGCCAGATTCATCCCTCCGCAGGTGCAAGGTGAGCTGAGCTCTAAACACAGACATAAGGAGGCCCTACGGTGGGTGAGAATCTGCTAAAAACAGGCAGTGTGGTTTCTATATGTTGCAGCATGCTGCACCAAAATTTTGCATCACAGCCTTTTGATCTTGCAGCGCTGCTAATCTGGGGCTCTGCAGCAATTCAAAATGTATTCAAAAGGTAGCATTCAGATCCAGACCTGCTGTTAAAAATCGTCTGCTAGAATAGCATGCTCAATTGCATAAAAGTTATTATCTGATTTCGTTCCCAGTATGTGAGGGGTTATCTTCCCCAAAAATGCTAGTTTGGCATTAAGCAGAAATCAAAAACCTTCATAAGTCCTCAGATCCAGTATCCCGCCAGTTGCAGTTCTCTACTTCCCTTCTCTATAGTCACAGGATCACAGCTACCACCTTATTAGAAATAGTACTCTATGGTGAGGAGAATTCCTGGCTTTTTCATTAACCAAACACCAATAATACATCAGAAAGTGTAGGAATAATAATTTCATACATTATGAATTTCTTACAGAGGATGAAAAATTTAAGAGAGGTTTGTCTTTCTGAGTTTTTCTTAGGTAAGAGAATGGGGAAAAAAAAAATCCAGTTTACCTATACTTGAGTTATACTTGTGTATAAAAAGACTAATGAGAATCTGTTTTCTTCCTCCCTAGTCTTAAAGGCTTGTCCCTGAAGGGTGTACACCAAAGGAAAAAACAGTGCTTCAACTATTGCCTCAGAAAAGGCAGACCTGTCTATGTGCTGCTTGTTTCCTCCCCACTAACTAGAGAGCACACACACGGAGAAATAGATCCATACTGTTGTCATGCATTTAACAATGCTATGCATCTTTTGTCACCAATCCAGCAAGCTCAGGTGCTGTCACCCTAGTACAACTGATGCATGGCTCTGTACCTTCACACCTTCTGCAGGTGAGAAATTCAGATCTGGAGGAGTATTTCACCAACACTTTTTAAAAACTAGTTTACCTGATGAAAGCATCTCCAGAAAGTCTAAAGATTGAATGAGAAAGTAGAGATTTACCTGTACAGGTAGTCCTTTCTTTAGAGATGGAGTAAAGGGCAGTGGCAAAGACTGTCATGCACGAGCCTGATTTTTGAACAGGAGAAAGTCTTAGATATCCATTTTTTGTTCACATGGTACCTTCTCCAAGCTGTACCTTCAGAAAAAGTATTTTGATTTGTTTTTCTTGAAAAAAAAAATGCAGTTAAAAGTATCTGTTTCTTTCCTAACTATCCACAAATGAGAGTATGCCCTTTCCAGCCAGACATAGCCTTCCTTCCCAGGGATATTTTTTCTAATGAAAGGAAGAATTTCCACAAACTGTCTAATAAAAATGCTGATCAGCATGAGCTGATACTAGACAATACACATGATGCACATTCCTAAGAGTAAGAATTACTCAGATGCCCAAAAGTCGGTTTGCCTTCAAGAAGAATGAAAATATTGGAAGCACTGAATATTAGACAAAGAAGAAGCCTGTGGCTCCTTGCTCAGTGACTCTGGCTAATGTTGCCTGAAGTTCCAGGCCAGTGTTATCAGGGAACTGCTATGAAAATTAATTGCTTTAAAACCCCATTACTGCATAGGGTCACTACATTAGACTGATTATGTTAAAAGTTCTGGACGACCAGCAAGGAAAGTGAGATGGGAAGAATAGCAAAGTAACAAAACAGGACTGGGGTAGGTGGGAGAGATTAGTTTCCTAAATATGAATCCTCAAAGAAAAAGCCTAAACCATTTTGGACATGAACACATCCCTAAAAAACAATCAGAAATACTTATTTATGTAGAAGTAAAAAGACAAAGGAGGTGAAATCCAGGGTACAGGGCAACCTGCAAAGCAGAAGTCAAGAGGCTCTGGTTCTGTTCTTGGTATTTCATTCTTCTGCACTTCTATATCCTATCACTTTGCTAGCTAGTAAGATCTTTGCAGCAGATTAGTAGCTGCAAGAGCTGTGTGATTTATAGAGCAAAACTGCCAGTTCTCACCTGTGATGCATAGCTATACTGTCGTCATTCTAGAAATGATAATGTCTTACAGTTTGCTTAAGCTCAGTCTGTTATGTGCATGTCTGTACATAGTGACACCAAACCCAACCGCTACAATTATCTTTACCTTCTTTGACTCTCAGGATGCATTCATCCATTAGAGCATGCAACAATATCTCAATTTTTATGTTGACAAGTCACAGTTATTTCAGTACCATTCACAATATAAAACAAATTTAAACACTCCCTGCAAGACTCCTTATCTTTTTTCAGCATGGATTTTCTTTGTGTTACCCTGCTATCTGTAAGCCTTTGGCAAGACCCTCCTGGAAGTTCTTACTTTCTTTTTTTAACTCTAATCTTGAGTATGGTGAATAACACTGAGTCATCTGCACTCACACCCAGTTCTCTGATTTTTCTCTCGTTCTCTGTTCATTATCAATTGAAACTGAATGCTGGGATTCAAATCACCTAATTTTTGAGCTTTATAATGCAGAGGTTTAAATCTGAGTCAGTGTCCCCAAGCTCTCTTTGCAGTCTGTGGAGAGGAATAAACAGTTGTAGGACATGATTCATCTCATCTTAAACTAAATTTGTGAAACAGGTCAGATGAATCATATCTTAGAAGCCCTCTATAGACCTAAGCTTGCTTAAGCATGAAAGAGAAACAGCCTAGTGTCAGATCTGGAAAAAAGAAAAAAGTCAGCCTATGCATTCTTATTCTTGGAGGACTGTGAAAGAATGACAGCATTTGTACCCAGCATTATTTATGTTCTTGTACCATAACCCAGCTAACATCCCGGGTGTAGGTTGGCATGAGCCAGGAGAAGCAGTTGCACCAGCAGACCTGTGCGGATGGAGTAAAGAAGAGCAGAGATGTGACGGGTGAGCAGCCACCCTACTGGGTGATCAGAAACCAGGTTAGCTGTGAGTAACCTGGCCCTAAAGCTGCACCACAGGTGGAAGTGGCAGCCCTTTCATCTTGTGTCTCCTCCACCTATGCTGCCTGCTCCCACTGCCTCCCCTCCACCAACTCTGCTGCTTCTGCTGCTACAGAGGAGGAGTGGCTTGCTCTGAAGACTATCTTCAAAGAAAGAGAAAAAGGAGAGAAAAAAAAAAAAAAAGGTGATTGATTGCAGCTGGATCGGAGAGCTGCTTGAGCTTTGCTCATGGACACTAGGACTGCCATGGGAGAAAAGCTGAAAATTTCTGAGGAAGGGAAGGTAGTATTTGCAGAAGTATGCGTTACGGGTAGTTCTTACGTCTACAGCAAAAGATGTTGTATTCTGGACAACTCAAAGTTATTCTTGCCTGGATTTTGGAAATATTATTTCCTTCTTCTTTGTTTTATTTTCTTCGACTCTGAAAGGTTTTTGTTCTTGAAGTACTACAAAGCAGCGACACTATCAGCCTCTCTGTGTTACCTCAGAGCGTGTGGAGCAGAATATTTGCTGAGCTGTTTTCCTGGTAATACCAAAGCTTATTACAAACATACTTCTTCACACTGGAGGTTTTTATTTTGGTGGTTTTGAAATGGTAAACAACTATACTCAGAGAATGCATGCTCTTTTGAGGAAATGTAGCCAATGGAAGAGTGGTTTTGACAATGGAAGAGTTGTTTTTCCATCATATAATCATTCTCTGATATTAAATTCTGGCCATGAATTGAAAGCTGATTTCATGTATGAAATATATAGACAGTGTACTGACAAACAGTCCTCCTGGAAGGGATTTTTTTTCAGATCTCCAAGTATATGTTTGATATTGGCTTATGAAAAGAATCTCCTGCATGGCAGACTAGAACATGCTAGTTGCATTCTGTATTTTGAATGAAACCTTTGATACTTGCCATAAAATAGCACAGAAGGTCTTAATCTATTTTTAAAAATCACTAATATCAGGTAAAATTTAAAAGACTGAAACAAGATAATTCACATCTCTTGACAATTACAGCCATGAGAGTACAGGAGAAGCCAGACCTGCACCAGTGATGATCAAGTGGGCTAGCTCAGTTCTGGGCCACTGTGGGAACTGGTGTATCATCAGCACTGAGCTACTTCAGTCCAAAAGCAGGCTAGTTGGGTTTGGAGGTTCATTAATGTATCAACTAAACCAAAAAGATTGTTCCACGAGTATTATGGCTTTCGGAGTACCTGTAATTAAGGTGACCTTGACTTAACAAAACCATGGCTTTCTAAACAGCCTCTTTGGGAACAGCTGTACTTTGTGAATGTGAGGCAATATTTTGTATTCCATTTTTGTATTCCATATGTATTTCCATAAGGTGAAGAAAGTAGACTTTTACTTTAAAAAATAAATAAATTAGAGAGGCTGAGAGAAGCAAGATTTAGGGGTGTAAAGATATAAGCAAGGCATCTAATTCAAAACTAAATTGAATTTGTTAGGGTTTGGCTAGAATGGAGAGATTGTTTTGAATATATAAAATACATTTGCTTGTGAACAATAAGCTGTTCACATAGAAAATAAATTCTGCAAGTCAAGAGGGGAAAAGATCAAGAGAAGTGCTGGTGCATGTTTTAGTGAGGGTACATGTCTAATCGGATATTCTGAAGGAGAAGCTAAATATCACTGGGCCTTTTTTGTCCTCACTAATACTCTTTCATATCACAGAATCTCAGAATCTCAGAATGTCAGGGTTTGGAAGGAAACTCTGGACATCATCTAGTCCAACCGCCCTGCTAAAGCAGGTTTGCTTAGATCAGGTTACACAGGAACATGTCCAGGTGGGTTTTGAATATCTCGAGAAGGAGATTCCACAACCCCTCTGGGCAGCCTGGTCTGTCACCATCACAGTTAGAAAGTTTTTCCTCATGTTTAGGTGGAATCTTCTGCGTTCCAGTTTGTGCCCATTGCCCCTTGTCCTGTCACTGGGCACCACTGAAAAGAGTCTGGCCTCATCCTCTTGACACCCACCTTTTAGATATTTATAAGCATCTCAGTCTTCTCATCTCCAGGCCAAACAGCCCCAGGCCTCTCAGCCATTCCACTCATCTAAGCCACATTTCCTAAGTTTACCTATGAGGATATTATGGGAGACAGTGTCAAAAGTCCTGCTGAACTTGAGGTAGACAACATCCACTGCTCTCCCCTCATCTACCTAGCTAGTCATTCCATCATAGAAGGCTATCAGATTAGTTAAGCATGATTTCCCTTTGGTGAATCCATGCTATCTACTCCTGATAATCTTCTTTTACTCCACGTGAGTAGCAAAGACATCCATAATTAACAGCTCCATCACCTTTCCAGGGATGGAGGTGAGGCTGACTGGTCTGTAATTTTCCTGTGTCTTGCTCTTTTTGAAGGCTGGAGTGACATGGGTTTTCCCCCAGTCCTCCTGCACCTCTCCCGTTCTCCATGATCTTTCAAAGATGATGGAGAGTAGCACAGCAACATCAGCCACCTCCCTCAGCACTAGGCCAATTAGGGTCCATGGATTTGTGGATGTCCAGTTCATCTAAATGATCTCTAACCCAGTCCTCCTTACCTAAGGAAAGTCTTCATTTCTCCAGGATTTCTGTCTTGATTCCAGGGTTAGGGATTCCTGAGGGCCAGTCTTAGCAGTGAAGACTGAAGCAAAGAAGACATTCAGTAACTCCTCCTTCTCTGTATCTTCCAACACCAGGGCACTCACCTCATTCAGCAACAGGCCCACATCTTCCCTAGTCGTCCTTTTACCACTGATGTACTTGAAGCAGACCTTATTGTTGTCCTTGGCATCCCTTGCCAGATGTAATTCCAGATTGGCCCTAGTCTTCCTGTTTGCATTCCTGCAAATGCATGTATATGCCCTTGATACTCAAATTATACAAGTGATGAGATATCTTAACTTTTAAACTACACTACCAAAGATACACTGTGAATGTAAAAGACCAGTGTTGAGAAACTGGAAACAAATGATAGCTCTATATACTTTGCAGAAGTATACCAGTTTAAATCAGTTAAGATTGCTCTGAAGTACATTTTAATTTTGCCATCTTGTAAAAGTCTTGCTGACTTTTATCTTCTGTAGGAGCTTGACTCTGTATTACTTTCAAACAGCTTTTTATTTGAGTTTCATTCCTGATGGGAAGTGTCAATATGAGGACACTGTATTGTGTGTGTGACATATGTGGCATATATTTTGAGATTTTAAATGAGATATAATTCACGGTGTACAGCTAAGCCACTATAAAGAGTAAATGTCACCCAAGAAGAAAAAGAAATATATCTGCAATGCACAAAATATAGCAATAAAATTTAACATAAAAATCTGTTCCCAGGGAGCAAGAGGAAAATATGTCTAAAAGTATATGCAATCATAGAATCACAGAATCATAGAATAGTTTGGTTTGGAAGGGACCTTTAAAGGTCACCTAGTCATTATTACCATAATGGGGGTAATAATAGTAATAAGGGTATTCTAAACCATCTTCTCTTCTGTCCATAAATGATTAATCTTTACATGCTCACTGTGAGCTCTTCTGTCCTCATGTGGCAGAGGGAATTTACTTGGGCCTGTCCTTTTGTTTTTTCGTTCCCGTAGAGGGAATAAAAACTACCTAGCTCTGAATGGGATGAAAGCTGCCTTCCTCAGTCCTGAAAAAGAGATATGAGAAGCACCTCCACTGCAACATATTTGTATTGCTAAATATAAGGCCCAGAGTGAAAAAAGTGTGGCTGTGTCCCACCATTTTTCGACAGGGCTCTAAATGGTCCTGTGAGGAGCAAAAATTGTATTTCCTTTCAACCTATGTGAATTCACACCTGTAGATGGAAATAACAACAAAATCAGTTCCAAAAATAGGTGTTCAGTGGGGTGGAAACAGTCTTCCCGTAACAACAAGAGAGGATATCAGAGGACTTTTTCTTTGTGCAGTTGGAAATCTGGGTGACTCGCACATGAAATCATGAAGAGGATGAAGGAGGTGGCACCTAATTCTGAATAAGCATATGAGGAAATTTTGTATTTAGGTATTATTACCTTTGCTATTCTTAAAAAAAAAAAAAAAAAGCCTCCCCAGACAATAATCTGGAAGAACTTTTACCCATGGGATGCTGAGATGGTCTTTCTCACCCTGAGAGCTGGCTATGGATCCCACTGTTCTTGTCCTGCTGCCACTACCTCATAAGGTTACTCTTCCAACAAGTTGATGGCAGCTTATTTCTTTTCAAGCCCTGTGCCTGCTGAACAGCAAATGTCAAGTACTACACAGTAAAGCACTGCTTGCATGTTTGGAAAATCCATAGCATGCTATGTCTGTAAAAAATGTGCTAAAATAGTAGCCCAGTTAAATATCACCCTACCTGGTGGTGCAATTAGCTAAGTCATGCATGAGCTTTTCTGTTGCTTTACATGGACTGCCTCCTTTTTGTGCTGTTGTTACATCCCAGTGCTCTGGCAACGTGATCTGCGAAGCTGTTCAGGGGGCTCTCCTGGGATGAGCTTGTATTTTGGCAATAATGGAAGCTGGTGGTAGTGATGGAACTCAAATGCTGTTCTTACCCTGGAATTTTGTTTGTTTTGATAAACCAGTGCACAAGAGCTACTGGGGTGTTTGTTGAATGTAACATGTTAAAAGACCACTGGACTAGGCCCCACACTTCTCTTGTAGAATTTGAAAGTAGCTAAACCAGACTGCTCAGTTTCCAAGAGCAAGTACCTTTTTTATTTTACTGTTCCACCTCTAAGACAGAAAACACATCTTAGAAAACTGAAGTAGTTTTCCCCACATTTTTCTTAGTACAATATGTTAAAACTACATGGCTAAGAAGTGGCACTACGAAAAGATTTTTTCTTTTAATTTTTTTCCACAATAGTTGTTAGAGCAGATAATGTCCAAACATTATGGTTGGAGGAAGAAGAAAAAAAACCCCAAAAAACATAAATTTTAATATTTGCTCCATATGAATTTCTGTTTATATTGTGAACAACGATGCAGAGCTCTTTTTTCACTGAATAGGCTGGAGGATTCTTGTAGGCTCTTCACAAAGGCTGGCATTAGGCAGAGGAAGCTAATCTCTTTAGGCTGCTTTTAAAGATTGTGGCACTTGAATGAATGACTCTGAGAAAGAGCAGCTGAATGGAGGTGCTCTTGCTCACCCACTGGAAGGCTGGAGACAACCTATGCTAACTAAAGTTGTGAGTGTATCTTTTAGTGACCATACCCAAACCATATGTCTTTAAATATGCTCACTATTTTGATCCATGGAACTGCACTCACACACTTTTCCACATGGATGTGCTCCATCTGATTTTTTCTTTAATGGCATATCACAAACATCAGCTTGAACAATAAATCTGCGATAGAGTTAGCCATGGTTTATTATTTCTATTAATAGTCTGTGAAAGATTGATGATCTGAAAAAATGCCACAAAATTATTCAGCCTAATAAAGGACAGAGGATAAGACTGAGGAAAACTTGTTAAGATGCCCAACAGGCTACACCCAGCATTTTGGTCCATGGTCACATACTTAAAATAGTTTGAAGGATTAGGAGCCAAAATTCTGCAAGTTGTCATCATAATCACAGCTGGGATTATGGGTCAAACAGTGTTGTAGGGAGAATTTCATGTATTAGATTTTTTTTTGGTGCATTAATCAATTTAATATTTCATTCCTGTGAATCTTTGCTGCTAATGCAGAATAGGGGAGATTCTGGAGTGCTTGTGGTGTAGAAACAAGAGAGGTTATCAAGTGCACAGGGCAGGAGCACAGCATAAATAGGAGATGCTGTGCTTTCTACATTTATCATGACTGTGTCTCATTGTACTCAATATGCACATCTTATTTACCTCTAGATTTTGTTTGGTTTTGTTTTCCTAGAGGTCCTTTTGAAGTAAGTATTTTATAACCTGAATAGCATGCATTGTTCTGTCATCATGAACATCTGAGGAGAATTTGTGTGGCAGCCCTTGTGTTAATCCCAGACAATGTATGAAAATTCTGTGAACAGGAGTTACGTTCTGCAGATGGGGGCTTGTGTGTTTCTGCACATACCCAGTTGGTAGAATGATAAACCACAGGTTTGTGTTAACAGCCTCGAACCACTTCTGCATTTTCCTCTCACAGTGTTGTTACATTGCAGCCACAGTTATGAGCTCAGCTGGTCAGAATATCCAGCTGGCCAGAAGTTCATTCCCCTCCCTTAGCAGCCCTGCTTTGATTGAGAATGGCTTTTGTTCTGGCTGGAAGATGTGTAAGCAGATGAGCAGACCTTGCTGAGAAAGATGAATTGATTCTGGGGCACCTTACTTTGGGGAGAGGGGAACACAGGGGATGGGAGATACCAAGCTTGTTTCTGAAGAGTGGACCAGCCAAAGCCACTGTTTATTAGGGTCATCAGGGACAGTACAGTGACAAAAGGGAAGGAGGCTCTTGTCAGTACTGCTTTATGCCTTTTCCTTCTTCCAGATCATGGGTTTTTTTCTCTCCTGAGGTTTGCTCCACTTCATTTCCACAGAGCTTCTCTAGGTCTGCTGGGCAGCATCTTTCACATGGTAGATATTTGCCTCCTTAAGAGCTCTGTCTGATAAAAAACTTTACTGTTGCACCATCCAGATACTCAGAAGCATACTCGGTTCTTCCATAAGCAGGACAACATTTTTCCTTGCTGCTGTGCAGATGCCAAAGAATAACTCTGTGACACAGAATAGCAGACAAAACGCCAAATTCCACAGTTCCCCTCTGGAGATATGGCAACCAGAGAACAATGCACCTCTGTGGAGATTTTGCAATGTGTTTTTGAGCATGAGCATGTGACTACTGAGCACTATTTTTTATTACCCTCTCTAGGAACCATTCCTTGTGCCCTCCTGGAGAAGTAACTCTTCCTGCTGGTATCTTCACATGCTAGATAGATGGGTGTCAAGTAGGAACTGGGAAAGCAATCCTTTCTGTAGTCTTCTTTCCACCGTGAACTATGAGTTCTCAGCTCTGTGCTGTTCTGGGCAGAGTTGCACCTTCCCCTAGAACTGACCCCTTGCTTATGTTTTTAACAGTGACTATGAAAGCATGATGGAAAACTGCTTTGGCATAAGTAGGAACAGAAAGTTGACTTTGACTTATGATTTCTGATGAAGTGGAGCTGTAGCTGTCTATGATAATTTCAAGATGACAAATTAGAGTTGAATGCAGAAACAGTGGTGGTTGGTAGGTGGCCTCCATCTCATCTCAGTGTGATCTAAATCAAACCTAAATGATATAGTCTTTGAAGGATACCAAACATTGCATTCTCCTGTGTTCAGTTGATCAGTGAATATCTCAAAAGTTATGGTCCCTGATCATTCACTTCAATACCTGTCCATTCTTTTTACTTCTGAATCTTCCTTCCGTAGTAGACCAAAATTCCCATGTCACACAATTTGTGCCCTTGAGCAACAAGAGTCAATTGTGCTGGCATGGAAAGCAAATGAAGAGAACTCTAGATGTTAAAAAGAAAGGTGTGCTAATTATATGAAAAAGCAGATGGACAGAAAAGGGAAAGTTGACCCCAAGTGGAAAACTCAGGGGAGTGCAAACACTCGGGAGCTGTGTCAGGCTGTCCAATCACTGGGCCATGTCCTGGCTACTATGGGGCTCATGGTGTCAGAAAACTCTCCGGGAATCACCAGATGCCTTATCCTTCAGTTATCATGACCAAGAGAGTGGGGGGTGTAGAGTGCAGTAACAGGCACTAAGGGAAAGGCTGTGGACATTGTTTATCTGGACTCCAGCAAAGCCTTTAACCCTATTCCCCACAGCATTCTCATGAAAAAAAAAACAAAAACTGTCTGCCCTAGGCCTGGGTGGTGCACATTCTGATGGATCAAACACTGGGTGGATGGCCAGGCCCAGAGAGTGGTGGAGAACAGAGTTAAATCCAGTTGGTAGCTGGTGGCAAGTGATGTTCACCAGGGCTCAGTGCTGGGGCCAGTCCTGTTTAATATCTTTATCAATGATCTTGATGAGGAGATTGAGAGCACCCTCAGCAAGTTTGTGGATGACACCAAGTTAGGTGGGAACGTTGATCTGCTTGAGGGTAGGAAAGCTCTTCAGAGGGACCTGGACAGTCTGGATCAATGGTCTGAGGCCAATCACATGGGCTTCAACAAGTGCTGAGTCCTGCACTTGGGCCACAACAACCCCCTGCAATGCAACAGGCTTGGGGACAAGTGGCTGGAAGGGACCAGAGTGTGTTGATTGACAGCTGGCTGAACATGAGCCAGCATGCCCAGGTGGCCAAGAAAGCCAATGGCATCCTTGCCTGTATCAGGAATAGTGTGGCCAGCAGAAGTAGAGAAGTGATTGTCCCACTGTACTCAGCACTGTTGAGGCTGCACCTTGAGTACTGTGTTCAGTTTTGGGAGCCACAGTATAAGAAACACATTGAGGTGCTGGAGTGAGTACAGAGAAAGGCAACGAAGCTGGTCTAGGGTCTTGAGAATAAATCATATGAAAACCAGCTGAGGGACCTGGAGTTGTTGAGTCTGAAGAAGAGGAGTCTGAGAGGAGACCTTACCACTCTCTACAGCTACCTGAAAGGAGGTTGTAGAGAGGTGGGTGATGGTTTCTTCTCACAAGTCACAACTGACAGGACAAGAGTAAATGGTATCAGGTTACACAAGGGGAGATTGAGGTTGCACATTACGAAAAACTTCTGTACAAAAAGTATTATCAAAGACTGGACCAGGCTGCACAGGGAAGTTGTTGAATCACCACCCCTGGATGTGTTTTAAAAGCTGTCTAGATATGGTGCTTAAGGATATGGTGCTTAAGGATATGGTGTAGTAGTGGCACTGGTAGAGCTAGATACTGGTTGGACTTGATGATCTTAAAGGTTTTTTCCAACTATAGTGATTCTGTGAACACTGCAGGTGCTCAGTGGTGCCATGTGTGGTAAGCCAGCATGGCTTTGTGTGATTCCTATGGCCTTCTTGAGGAGCAGACAGAAAAACATCCTCCTGATGACTTCTCTGCTACTGGAAAGATGCTGCACTGGGCAGATACATGTTTGAAAGAAAGCAATCAGTCAAAGAAGCAATTGTAGCACCATCGTATACATACCTATTCATATGTGGATAATTACATAAGTAACTCTATCTGTCTTTTAGGAAATTATGTTCCTTTTATATTTTATTAGATAACTTTCTGAAAACTGAGTCATCAAAATACAATAAAAGAATAGTAAAATATTTTAAACAATGAATGTTTTGGGCAGTCTCTGACAACTATGCATTAACTTGCTTTCGTTGGAAAGATTATTTAGATGAGAGTATGGGACACATCCAGTAGAAGAAAAAAATACTGGTATGTCTGTCATTATAGAAGTACCTGAAAGCAAGGAGTAATACAGGGGAAGGAGAGATAAAATGGGATAGAGTTAGAAATTAGAGTATTTCAGTAGTGTTAGCTGCAGATATTCTGTATGTAGATTCTACTCCCCATTTCTGTTTTAAGTAGCATGAAGAAAATCAAAGGCACTGGTTAGATTTGAAAACCTATTATATTATTAAACTCAAAAGCAGAATGACCACTATTTTCAAATATTAGGTACTTGAATAATTTGAAGTCTATTGGCAGACAAACCAAAAAGTTAAGAAGTAACATATCTAAATATTAATTTTGGCATGTTTCAGTATGCTTGCACATCTTTTTGCTTATACCTATCCTATATGGAAAACCTTTTGCTATCGTTTCTGAAAAATAGTTCAAGTCACATTGCTAGTTCAAGATCAGGTTTGGTCATTTGTTCACGTTATTAAATACTTGCCTTTATTAATTAAGATATTTTTTAAATTGACCTGCTTAGTATATTTTTGCATGCTTCAAAATATTCTAGATATCAATCACTGTCCTTAGCTTCTAACTGTGCAGTTCTTCGGTACACCCACAAAAAAATAAATACTCGGACCATTGGACAAAGAAGAAACTCGGCATCTGCCAGTGAGTCAGCACACGACTTGGAGCTGTGGTTTGGCACTCCTTCTCGAGTGGAACGGCACCTCGGTCGGCACGGTGCTTGCGCCAGTGAAACTGCTTCCCTGGCAAAGAGCTGCCATGCACGAATAAGCACAAACAAGGACTCTGGTCATTAATGTTTCTGTCCTGTGAGCAAAAAGAAAAGTTTAGGGGTTGATTTGTTTGTTTGTTTCCCTTTCCAAAGCATGTTCTGATCTTTTGATGGTAAGTGCTTTACAAATACTGAATACGATGACATGCTTCCCAAGTAAGCAAGTAAATAAGCTTAGTAATGATAGCCTTGACCTAGTATGCTATTAGTCTCAGTACTGTACAGTCATAATGAAAGACAGTATTTGCTCTGCAAAGATACAACATTTAGAGAGTGGACATCAGACAGATGTAGCAAAAAAATTCCCAGGAAGGATGAGATTGCACTGGTCGAGATGAAAAGCACTCGCCTTGGCACACTGGTTATCTAATCACCATTGTTGTTGGCAATGCAGAAAAGGACAATTTCAAGGTCAGATGAGGGGAGAGATTAAAATTTAGCATAGTGAATATTCTCAGAGGCCTGTTTTTCTTGCACATATAGTGGCATTACCAAAATCCAGAGGAGTCAATAATCTTGCCATACTCCATATGTGTAATGAAGAAGTGTTTGGACCCTGCACTAGGCCACAAAATACTGTAGCTAATTAAAATCTAGTGCTTTCTGTACCAAGATGAATATTTTATATTGAAAGAGACTCCTCCATTGGCAGCATGAGTGCTTGCCTCCTAAGAAGCTGATCATGCTTTCCCTAATCTCTTTCCTTAATGAGCTGCCTGGAGAAGTAGAGCAACAGCAGAGTCAGCAGAAAGCTTCGCCTAGGTCTTTGCTCCATTTGTTGTTGCACTAGCTACTAATAAGTTAGTACAACCAGATTTTGTGTATCTGAGCAATTACAGCACTGTTCATGTGGTTTTATATAGCTGCCAGGCCACAAGACGAGTGACCTCAACAACCCTCTTCTTTTACAGGACTTAATAACTTTTGCATTTCCTTACTACTCCAGATGGAGGACATCAGTGAAATTAAACAAAATTGCAGGCCTCCTAAAGGTTTATAGGGAGCTCAAAAAATTGTACAATGTTATTCCTGGGCCAGTGCTGATGAAATGGTATGCCTTTACAGCCCTTTTAAAAAAATGCATTTACATTATCTTAAAACTGGATTCTAAGCACTTACAAAAATAAATAAAATGGAAAAGGCCACTGAGTAATTTCAGAGGATTAATATTGTCTAGGTTCAAAATTTATAAGGATTATTAAAGCCCCAGACTCTAAAACTGAAGGAGCTGTTCTCCTGTAAATGATTTTAATAACACCTGTGTTTGTCTTTTGTTATTTCTCTTGCTGTTGCGCCTGCAGACCTTCGTAAAGTCTTATTTTACAGACATACTGTAAAGAGGCATTATAGTTTGCAGCCTTGGTTGTGACAGGATGAAACAGTTTGGTGAATAGCACTGATGGACTGGGGAAAAGAGTGAGAGGAAAGGTCTCTTCTTGCAGCTTGTGTAAGAGCCTGTTTACCCAATAGTTCAATGTTCCTGTCAGAAAGGCTTTCTTGAGCGTGGGTGAAGAACTGTACATCTTTATTTTTCCCTTCTTTTAAAGTCTGTTTCTTTCATAAGAAGAGGTGGGTGAAGCCATGTGCAGGGAAGGGGATGGCTGTTCCTTTCTGTGGAGCACAAGGGAGCAGTCCTCAGGCCATGAGGTGAGAGAGCAGAGGGTAGCAGTGAAAATGCAGTGAGGATCTGGAACTCCAGTCCTCAACTGTGGTGGCCAAAACCTTCCTGAGGACTGAGCTTCTGTGGAGAGGTTGCCACACCTTGGGAAATCTGGGACTTCGACAAAGTCAAACTGAACAGTAAGGACTCATTCTGCAAGGACACAATGAGCAAGGGAAGCATGCTTTATACAGCCTTCACCTTTCTTTCTGCTGGACATAGTCACTGGAGGTTGTTCAGTACCGTCTGACTTTCTCAGGTTGAAACACCTTTTGATCTCTCTTTGAAATTTCACTATATGGAAAATGTTCAGACAAATCCACCTCAGAGCCCTAGTGTACTGGGTCTGGCTGGAGTGAAGTTGATAACATCTAGCTGACTTGGAGCCCCATTATGACGCGTAGCAAACCAGAAGAGAGAATAACATCTGCACTACAGATTCATATTTTCTTGTTTAAAACGTAGCTAACACTGAAGCCTGAAGCAAACTAAAAGCCTGGCGTGCAGAATGTATTCTTTCTAAAAGGCTAAAAGAAGTGGATGAGGTCATAATCTTTCTCTTTCCCCTTCTCGGAGTTTCTAAAGAATTTGGATTGTTTGTATGGGCATAGCAACTGCTGTTATGGTGGGGCACCACTTGTTTTCATTTTATAACCCTTGTCATGGCTGTCCTGCAAGGCAAGGCAACTGATGAAGCAGTGCTGTAAAAGTCAGGGGGTGAAAGCTGAACAACTGCAACAGGCGGAGAATGTTCAGACCTGATGGGTTTAAAGTTATTGGGGGATTTAAGTAATCTTTTTTGTTGGTGTTGTTTTAATTAATTATTTTGTAATGTTCTAGTGTAGTTCAATAGCTCACTAATGCTTTGGACAAAGGATGCTTTTTCTAGAGACATGTTTTCTTTGAAATAAAAACATACCAGTGTTAAATATATTTTGAGACACTTGACAGCCTGTCCCTTGACGAACACTGTTGGCGTAGGCAAACTGCTGGCCTCCTGTCCTCTGCCACCCTACCCCTTGACTGACATCAGTGGCATAGGCAGCGTGCCACCCACAGTATCTACGTGAGGCATGATCCTCTCAAATCACAGTGCCATTGCTGGAGCCAAGGGGTGTCCTGGCTCTTAAGCATATTCAAAAGGCATTTACGTGACTGTGTGTTGCTGCCAGGTGACCTGGACAACAAGTGTCCACCAGAGCTGTGGCATCATTTACAATGCCATGTTTGCTATTGGTGGCTGGGCATAAACCAAAAACCACCATAAACCAAAAAAGTTTTGGTTTATAACATGCTGTCAGACTCCATCACTGCATCACAGGCACTCAACAGATAGCCTGGCAAAAAACACAGGGTGGCATATTTAACACCAGAAACACAGGTGCCCAGTATGGCTTCTCCTTTCCCCATTTGATTTCCAGCTGGCATGTCCATCTCATTGCTGAAGAGCTGTAGCCCCTCTTCCTAAATGGTAAAAAATCTTATGAGACCAGCTTCACCCATAATTTTCAAAAGCCTGGTTTATTTTTATACTCCTTACTTTTCCTGGTGACATTGACAGAGGAATCCTTGTTGATGTCTAGAAGTGTGTTTTTATATCATTGTACTTGACTTAACTTTGGTTTTGTTCATCTCCTCTTCTCTTCCAGTGGAGTTTTTATACTGTGATTTGGCTTCCATGAAGTCTATACGGCAATTTGTGCAGAGGTTTAGAGCAAAGAATTGTCCACTCCATGTCCTGGTGAATAATGGTGAGTTCTGCTTTTTAATTCACATATCCGCAAAGGAAGATGTGACAAAAGGGGCTCTTGTCTATCACTTCATATTTCAAATTGATTGTCTGAATCCTATGTCAGTTTAAAATATGGCTACATTAAAAGGAATGTCTTTCTAGTAGTTAAATTGCATTTTTTTTGAAAGATTGTCAGCTGAGCAGACTGAACACTTCACTGCCACCCCAGCTCATGATATTATTGTAAGTTTTGTTCCTTTGCTGTGTTTTTCATCTCTCCAACGCTAAAAATCATGGGAACGCAACAAGAATCTGAGAATCCCAAATAACAATAAAGAAAGGCTGTGCTTTATGCCTGTAGAAAACCTGTCCTTTCATCTCTATTTACTTGCTCTCCCCTTATATTTTCCCTGTATGAATATGTGTGTTTACTGTGGCTCTTGGTGAGCTGGGCTGGAGGGGTTAATCCGTCTGAAATATAATGTAGCAAATTATCCAGCGACCTGAGAGCAATCACTACTTAGATCAAGGCACTGCTGAAAAATTGTCCATAAAGCAGAGCCCTCAGTGGTCAGAGGACAAATAAAAAGGACAACATTTCAAGATTTATCTTGCATTCATACAGTTATCAAATGAATTTCATTACTCTTAGGGATTTTAACTTTTGTTATTCACATACTTGCCATCTAATTATGTTTTATAGCCACAATATTTTTGGAAACCAGCCCATACAATAATTTTCCTCTGAAAACCCTGCATGCTCTGCATATGCTTTCCTAAAGGGGAATTTTCACCTGTCTGTTTAACTAGGGGAAAAACCTGCCAGCAACAACTTAGGCTTCTTTTAGAAGTTTTCTGCTGTTATACGCTGCTGTTCTTGTTTTCCCAATTATTTGCATGTATTTTTGTTAAGACATCCCAAAGAACATTTTCTGTTTTCCTGAGCACCCTTCAGTCCTAGTGAGGACAAACGTGCTGTAAATGAAGGGGTTTGTTACATTTGTTGATGCCTTAAAGAGCTCTCAATAAATGCAAACAAATATTGCAATAAAAATTCAAGAGTATTTTATTTCCTGATTGATATGAAACATTCATGAAATGTTCAATTAAATGTTCATTTTTATTTGATTAGTCAAAAAAGCTACCATTATTATTTTAATTGTGCAATAATTAAAGGTAGAGGATATTTAATCCTGGTTACAAAATATCTCCAGTTTTACATGCCTACTTTTTAGGATGCAGAGTACAAACTGTTACACAAGTGGGAACAACAATATTTGTAAAGAAGCACTTTTGTTGGAAAAAAAGGTTTTGATATCTATGTACCTGTCAGGCATACCCTGCCCTCCACCAGTTATCTGCACGAGCAAAGTCAAGATTGTGTCTCAGGGACTTGAGGGCAGCTTGGGAAGGAAATAATGGGGCTGAAGAAACAGCACAGTTGGGAAACCCTCTTGAATAAAAGATTTTATTCTGCCCTAGCAGCTGCTGGAGCAGGATTCAGTTAAATATGTCCTCTTAATCAAGAAACAAAGTTATATGAAAATAGATCTTTTAATATGCCTCATGTGATATGAGACCAAAATGTGTAGGTCCGAGGTTCTTTAAAGAAAGAAACTTGAGAATAATATTTGCCTGAATCAGTCTGTATTTTTGTGACCTACAAAAAGGGCATTTGATTTCACTTACACTCAGTTCCCAAATACAGTTGGCAAGAGATAATCTGTTGTTTGAGAAAATGCCATCAGAAACTACAATTAAATGAATGGTCCAACTCTACTTTTTGCTGTATCTTTAACAGAATCACAGAAGTGATCATGTCCAAAGATGCTGTAAAGACTGCTGTAAAATTAAGTTATTGTCTGACCATTATCTGGCAAGTCACCAGCCTCCATTTCTGAAAGCTCTTTCCTGCAGGTTTTTTTTTTCAGTCCTTTTTGTTTGCTTTTGTAAATAATCTGTAGCATTTAGTTCTGTTACTAGTTTCACAGTGAAAGCCCAAGTGATTTCTTGGTACACAAGAGGAAAATGGACATACCTAATGGATGAGAAACGGCCTGATCCAAAAACCTTTGAATATTTTCTCTTGGCTTTCCATCAGAGTTGAACACATCCAAGACAAATGCTGACATTTGGGCTAACCGGTAGGGTTTTCCTTTTCCCTTTCCCTCTTCCCTTTTCTTTGTAATTTGTTTTGCACTGTAATGCAATGCACTAAGGAAGAACACTCAGTCCATCGTGGACTCTGTTATCAATGGGAAGGCATTTTGCATGACCATTAGATGTCATGCAGGACATCTCATCATGACATGATTGATTTTCTTTTGTCTCAGTGTATGCATCTAAAGTAGTAGGTTTGTTAGTATCACATAGTACTTTGTTATGTTTTAGAGGTCTTGAAGGTCTGGTGTTCTTCAGATGAAGAAGTAATTTAATTTTTTCACACATAGGGAAGAGCCTGTGGGCCAGGCAGTTTTTCAGGTCACTGGTGATTTTTTTTAAAAAATGTATCTCCATCACTTGCTCTCTGTCACCCACCTATCTCAAGGATCTAGCTGGAAATTAAATTACTACTAAATTCCTGAGTTTCAAAACATTCTAGAACTAGACACCCAGGTCCCACAAAAATTTCAGTAAGGTTTAGGTATCCAACTAATTCAGGAACTTTAATAAGTCTTGTGTGAACATTTAGGGTGTTCAAAATGAAGATTAGTGCACTAAAGTCACCTCCTCTCTTTTCGTTATAGCTGGTTTTAGCATATCCATTTAACTTTCTAATTTCTAATTTAAAAGGAAAAAATTGGTTGAATGCACGTATTATTTCAGCTGACAAATAAAGTCCTGTTGCTCATTACTATGCTTTCTGCCTCAGTAATGTGCATGCTCAGCTCTTGGTCTTTAAAATAAACAAAACATATTAAACATGCAAATACAGTATTACATAAACGTGGGGGTTTTTAAATATAACGTGCTAGTACTAAAAAGAGAAAAATGCTGTGACAGAGAAAGCAAATTCGTTTTCTGTGGAAAAAAAAAAGTAATCTAAGTAGCTGAACTATGAGCCACAGAAAGATGGATGCAGTACAAACAGTTTAGAAAACTTAATAACTTAATCTGACAGAAGGTCAGAAGAATACGGCTTCCAGTCACTAATTAGGAATTGAGTGCCATTTTTTTGTTTTTGTTTTTGAAAAGAAATGTGCCTTTGTAGAGCTGAAAAACATTTAGCAAATTACAGTGTGTAGACTAGTGTAATTATTTCATGCATTCATTAAAATGGTTTTGCTGTTAAGACACATTAGAAAGCCTGCTATCTTCCTGTGGCTGCAAAAGGGACAGATAGTAAAACACTTCATAAAATTCCACAACAAGTAGTCACTGTTTCATTCCACAGAGGTTTTTTCTAACTTGCAGTCAGTCATATTCTCTGTGTGCTAGAAATTTTTCTCAGCACCTTCTAGTTAATTTTACTTATACACTGTTTACATCTTAAAATCAAGAGAGCTAACAGCAAAATCACATCTTCCGTTATAGTAGAGTACCAAACATTCACAGTCTAAATCATCATCCATGAAGTACCAACTATCTTCTCTGCTGCAACTGATTGAATGGTTTGTGATTTTGGCCATAGATTAGGAAAGGAGGGGAAGAAAACTATGAGGATACTCAGTATATTCCTTGGCATGCACAAAAACATGAGAAAAGAATTTAGAGATGTTATTAGCCTATTGTAGACAAGTTACAGTTAATATATTCCAGGTTGAAGACTATCTAAGCCAATTTAAAATCCATATTCTGAACTGGTGGCTAATTCAGATATTCGTATTTTGTACTTTGTGGATCATCTGAGAAATTTTGGTCTATTGATAGAAGGAGTAAGTCTCTATAAATTTCCATCTTTAGTTCTTAGGGCACAATAAAAGCTGTATCATTAGGTAAGTATGTGAAATATATATATATTTCTTTGTATTACTTGCACACAGCTCACTCATGTGAAGTCCTGACATAATTTTTTTGCAGGGAGCCATCTGAGTAGTCCCATGGATTCTGTCATGGTTGATCACAGAAAATTACTCTTGTGTTTGAGTAATTCCAGGATCAGATCTTCAGAGGCAGTGTGAGATTTGAGGGGTGGAAACAAGTGGATATATAAAATGCAAACAATTTTATAGGTACATGCCTTTTCACAGGTATTATTGATCAGTTAGGCTTAACAGTAGTTGTTTGTGTTATCACAGTGAGTGATGTACAAAAAGATCCTGTCTCACTGGATTATGTAAGAGCCAACTCCCCTCTCTACAGCAGCTTCAGGCTACACAGACTGTAAGACAAAAAAGAGAGAAACCCAGAGATGTGGAAATTCACTGTAGATGGCCTTGAGGGAAAGTTAGCAAGGATGGTTGCTGTTGACTCCAGTAGAACTTGTATTTCATGAAAAATAATGCTTCTCCTCCAGCCACACAAGAAGTCTGTGGTGAACTCAGGATCTGATATCTCATGAATCTTGTCTCAGTGTCTTGTTTACAACATCATGCTTCATTTTTATCCTTCCCTTAAGACAAATTAGAGCAATACGTGAGCAAAGCTGAGAGGGAAAAGGTAGAGGGACAGGGAGAAAGAGAGAGGACAAGCAGAAGGGCAAGTGGCCCTTTACCTGTATGTAATGGATAATAGATAGCAGACATCATGAGAGAGCTGGGCCTTTGGGAGATGTTTAGATTTGGAAAAGGTAATTTGAGGTGGTGGGGAGATTGGATGATGGGCAAAGCTAGAAGATTCATAATGACACTAACTAGCAGCATCAGTGTTCTAAAATGATAAGACACTCTCAGAACCATATTTTTGAAGAGGCTCGAGTGCGTGACAGATGCCATTTACTCAGACTTTTCAGAAGAGGTCATCTTTGCAAGAGAGATGACTGGAAAGTATGTGGAGGGTGGCAGATCACACACTGTTCTTTACATGTATTAGATGCCTTGGGTACTGGAAGTAACTTGTCTGGGCACATGTGTCAGAGCAGATAGCAGCATACTTTTGACGGTGTCCAACCCAGCTTATTCAGAGCAACCGAGGCTTGTGCAATGCCAATATTTACCTAGTGCCCAGATTTTTAACAGCAGTCATCAGCTAGAGCTTTTATTATACTTGAATAGAGTAGTTGTCTGACAGAATGATATGTATCCTGTATAAAGATATCAGATTTCTTATAAAAGGTTTATTTTTCACCAGAAGAAACTTCTGACTTTCAGACTGTAAGGATTTCATTCATGAAAATCCTGACTTTTGTTTGATACTATCTTTGTCTTTCTAATTATTTCGGAAGCTTTTTCTGTCTGTGATATCAAACACTGTGAAAAGGGAAATATCTCAGTCTCCACATGCTGCAGGTTCTTGACCCATTTACTTTTATGTCCTGAATGTGAATGTTTTATCAGTGGAAGACAGATAGAAAATTCATCTATTGCTGGATTAGGAAACCCAACCAATTCTACTGAAGTGTGTGGAACATTTGCCACTGGCTTTTCTAAGAGGCAGAAGTGAGACATATTTTTATTCTTACCTAATCCTTTCATAGCTTTTAGGTAAAAATAATTTTATTGTGAATTGCAAAACAAGGTATTTTACTTCTAAGAGAACCTCCAATTGAATTAGAAAGCTGTGACTGACTTTCCCATTTTCTGATTGTGAGTGGCGTAACTCACCATTGTGCCAACTCAAATAACCAAAGAGTTACTGGGAATATATTTAGGAAACTTTTTTTTTTTTTTTTTTTTCCCCAGCCAGACCCAGTTATGAATGCTCTCATTTATTTTAGTGTAAAATAAATAGTTTGGGCGCTTTTTTTAACTGGCACATTTCCCAAGGAACTAGCCTGTGCTTTCTGTATTCACTATGTAGCAGTGTGACACTGAATTAGAAAGTGAATCTGTTCTGAAGGAGGTATTGCAGCCTGTTCAGTTTTGTGCTGAACCTAACAAGATTTGGTTGTTATTGTTGTTCTCACAGTACTTGAATGTGGATTCTAAGCATTTTTTCTTTTCTTTTTTTTTTTTTTTTCTTTAATCTACTGCTGAACTAAGACCTTGTCTTTACTGGAAAGGTACATTGCTTCAACTTCTTTGGCATAACTAATACAGTCCATTTCTTTCTTCCTTCTGGGAACTGTAGATGGGTCTGGGATCACTAGCAGTAGACATTACTCAATTTTCAATTTCTTACTGATTAGCCAAACTTTTAACGTTTGGGCTAAGAGTTTCCATGCCAAGTATTTGCCTTAAGCTTTTTTTTTTTTTTTTTTTTTCTTTTGGAATGCCAGATAAAAGAGTTTATCTGTTTCCAGCAATGATAAGAAAAACATCTTGGTATTTTTTTAATAACAAAAATAATGGCAAGTTTCTTTAGAAAGGCTCTGGTGTTATCACAATTTGGAACAGGGACTTGAATGCAGGCAAGATACTGCCTTTGTGTCAGAGGCAGCTGCACCTTTTGCCTTCTATGGAATATTTTCATGATTGGTTGAGTAGAGCATTGAAGTTTGAAAACCATCTTTTACATTTTAATCACTAAAGATTTTGCCTGTACCAAGCATGTCCTGAGTTGAGACTGAGCAGTCTTTCTGCTGGAATCACAGCCCCAGTCCATGGTGGGAAGGACTGTGTGCAGGCAAACGCACCAGCACTGAGGCTGGGTACCTGTGTCCCATCTTCATGGAGGAGAACATGTTCATGCATTAATAGCCACCAAGAGACCAGAGAACAGAAAAGGATCAGTTCCTAGTCTAATCCTAATCTAGGAGTATAACAGGACTGTCAGGTGGGAACCATTAGGATGAGAGAGAACTTGATGGAAACACATTCGAGTTTGCTGATTGAAAGACTTTTAAACAGAATTGTACTATGAATGTAGCATATATTCTTGTTCAATATAAAGAAATTAATAAAAGAGTAAGTATAGGGAGAGGGAACTGTGGTGGGTAGTGAGGACAAAGAGAGGCATTAGGTGTGCCTGAACTGCAGGAGAGGTCGCAGAGTTTACAAGTGCTGAAACACCACATACTTCACAATGACTGAGTCCTTATCTCAAGGACTATAGTTGTTCACAAATTGCTTGAACCTTGTCTTGCATTGAGGGAGTTCATGACTGATCTCTTTTTTACAAGTTTAATAATGTTTAACAGAGATGAAAATTATCCCCACCAGTGGGGACGTGATTGGAACCACTCTCTTCTCCTTGGCCACTGACTTCAACGTAACTTGTAGAAATTAATTGTCATCTACCCCATATCACAAAAGGTTGACAGTGAAGAGGGGATGGGGATTCTGGTGGGAGCCGCAGAGCCATGGATTATGGCCCTGTAAGAAAACCAAACTCAGGAGCCTGATGCCTTCAGGGTGCAGAATGAGATCTGTGAGATTCAGGCACAAAGGATCTGGAGTAGTGGAGTAAGAAAATTAGGGAGAACAAACTCACCATTTGCAGGGAAGCTTCATGATATGGAGGGAAGCTGATATGCACATCTGGGACTCTCACACTCTCTCACCTCCTTCCCGCACACATGCTGGTCATTGATAAAATCAGGATTGGGCCACCAGATTCTAGGGTAATGGAGGGAGGGAAGTACAACCCAGAACTTTTGGCTAGAAAACAGCACACCGCTCTTGGCTTTGGCAAGACCGTGCAATTTGGCTGGGAGTTGAGGAAATTGTCAGTCAGGAAGCCAGCCTGCAGAAATGGCAGTGGGCAGTGCAAGGCCCCATGCAAAGAAGCAAGAGGTGAGAGCTAGTGGGAACTTGTTCAGCGCTGGAGCAGAGGCTCAGGTAGAGTCCTGCAGAGGAGTTGTTCTGGGAAGAGTCTGGAGAGACCAGACCCTCTGGAAAGACCTCTCCTCCACAGCCTGAGGCTCGGTCCCGGTGCTGTAAATTCACCTCTCTGCAGCTCAGACAAGGCATATCTATAAAAAAGATATGTGGGTACAGTCGTGTCTCCAGTAGGCACTTCTGGGTGCAGTTCTTCTCATAAAGCATTGCACCTTCTCATTGCTCACTGACCAGGAGAGGTCCACAGGACAGGCATATTCTAGGATAGGACAGCCCAACTGAACAAAGTGGAACAGGCAATCTAGTATAGGCAGCCTAGCCAGGGGATGCGGCTATACAGTTACTGACATCTTCACTCCACTGTAACTGTCCTCATTCAGAAGTGTACTGTACTATTTCAGACATAGATATATCCATCTGTAGGTCTTTTGGTGTATGGGTGTGCAGAGCAGAGTGGTTTTGACACTTTGTTAAGTGAGGTTGATCACCTGATGTGGCTGCAGTCACGGCATGGAAAATGCTGCTAAATAAATCACCTACAAAGCCTGTGTGGAGAAAAGGCTTTGTGCTTTTACTTGAATTTACCATCTCTATTCATTTCTCCTCTTGGGAACTTTTCTGGTACAGTATGTATGTCTTTCTTCTAAATAGTAAGAATTGGGTGAATATGATTATACAGGTTCACCTCCTACTGTGAAGGTATTACATACTTATGTATGTGGCTGACCTCTTCTTTTGTGTGCCCAGCCTTTGAGTTGTTGGTAATAAAAGAACTTGCATGTGAGGGCACTGCTTCCAAAGCCTCTTCCTTGAGCCTGCCTGGGAAGGAAGACATTTTGTCCTGCACATGAAAAAAAGATTTTAAATCTTTCTTTTGTAGTGAGTTTGAGAGAACTACCTTTAAAATTTTCCAAGTAAATCACTGCAAATAAATCTAGATGAGTGAAATACTCTTATTTTTAAAGCTCTTAAAACATATTTTATAATGGAGTTGAAGGAGCTCTTTGCAGTGGGAGGTACAGGAATTGCATCAGTGTCTACCATCATCTTCAGTATGGGCAGGCATGGTAAAATATCTCCTGTATAATCCCATAAAAATAAGGCATGCCTGGCTGGTAACATTTACAGCTGTCATAAACCTTTTGGATATGCTGTGTGCAGTATCAGATCCATTATGCTCTTCAAATTGCATAAGACTAATTCATTGATAGATCCCAAACCAAGAGTTTCATTAGAAAATCACAACAAATGACTGTTTACAATGACAGTTCTCTTGAAGAAGAGTTGTTCGTCATAGTTATGCAACAAAATATTTTCCTTATTCTAATTTATTTCTCCTCTTGCAAAATCACACATCAACTTGTCATTTAGGCAGTTTTCTGCATGCATACTTTCAGTCTTTTCCCTGAATACTTCAATATCAGCTAATCAATTACGAAGTAAAAGCTCATGTTCAGCTTACTTACTATTGATTTTCTAATGCCATGCTGATATCAGTGACAGTTTTTAAAATAAAGCTTCTGGAAACAATCCATCTAGAACAGAGGTGTTTGACATTAATGGTCTGCGTGCTGCCACTTGAAATTTCACATTTGTGGTGGTACGGTCACTCAAAGCCCACTCGAGATCTGATGTGATTCCTCCTGCCCTTTTCCTAGGCCACAAATCAACCTAGGGTAAGTCAGGCATGGATTGCAAATGACAGCAAACCAGAACACTAAGTCTCCTTGGTGTGCTGGGCCCTAGCTTGCCTGAACCTAGCGCTTGTCTCCTTATCACTTTGAAGTGAGTCACCTCCTGATAGCCTGGTACATCTGTATCTGGGTCATGATAACCTAGTACATCTGTAGCTCGGTCGTGATAGCCTAGTACATCTGTACCCGAGTCATGGCCAACAGGGAGGAGGTATCAAAACTTGAAAGCAATTTTTGTGCCTGTGCAACTGGCAAAAAAATACTAGAGTGTTTCAACACCCAAGGTGTTGGCCCAGAGTAGAAAAATACCCAATAACAGTCAATTATCTCAGGCCGTATAAACAGTGATCCTGAAGTGAGACCCTCTGAGCTCTAAAATTGCAACAGGCTCTGTCCAGCTTCTCCTCTGAGTGAGACATGTCTCAGGCACAAACTCTGCAAAGGGCCAGAAGGAAGTCAGACTTCTTGAGACTCAATTATCGTCCATTGAGAATGCCAAAGTATTATGAGTATTTGCTCTAAATTCAAGAAGAAGTAATTTTACATGGGAAGGTATCCAATATACCTTTAATAGACTCACACAGTGATATAAAAACTCACCCACAATTGCTCTTGTCGCACTTGCTGAACTGTTCTCTCCCTGAAAGAGTAAAACTATATCAGTTTATAGATGATATCTTAATTGGAGGAACTTCCCTTGAAAAGGCTGGAGAGGATGCAGCAACAGTTTGGTACACATTTCCTGATGTGGAAATTGAAATTCCACCTGGAAAATGTCAGGGACCAAGCAAACAAGTAAAGTTTTTGAGTTTTTGGGCACCTGGTGGATTGCAGGAAGCACAGCAATTCCACCAGACACCCTAAATGAAATATAAAACACATACACTCCAAAAAACTGAGGAGTCTGTCTATTGATAATCAAAATCAGAAGGATCGTGGGTTGTTTGGATTCCATACTATAAGAATAAACAAAACCATTCTTAGTTTACAATTAAGAGGTAAGGTAAAAATCCCCAAACATTTTTTTTTTTTAATGTTTAAATAGTATTAGATTAATTGAAAGAATTAAAACCAGAAGCAGCTTCTAGTCTTTGAGTTACCATTTGAGGCCCTTGAGTAAATCTGATGACATTTCTGGATAAAAGAAAATCAATAGAATGCCACTTTTAGTATCTACTGAATGTTAGGTAGTTAATAATTTAAAAAAATGAGAGCTTGCTGCTACACTCACAAGGTTTTCCCTTTTGTCAGAGAAGCAGCTGGGTTCAATTGCCTGTTGGGTGTTCCTTTATACACTCACTCTCCATGAATTAAAATGGCTTCTCTAATAAGAGAAACTGCCCTCAAATTACAGAGCAAGATTTTTTTGATAGCCTTGATATGAACCACCTCAAAGATTAAAAAAAAATAAAAAGTGTTTCAAAAGTGTTTTGGAATTGACCAGCTCTTGAAGACAAAAAGGAAATGGTAGTAGCAACAAATGCGTGCCTGCTCAAGGAAATAACTACAACTACAATTTCTACTCAGAGAAAGCTCCTCAAGAATGACCAAAACTATTTTGGGGAATGTGTATCTTAACCGTTGTGTATTGCATGAGTGAAATTTTTTTCCATGCCTCGACCTGAGGTCAGATCTGGTTTTCTTCTTCCAGGCTGTGCAGCACAGATGGTGGAGACTAATTGGGGTGGAGGGCAAAGCCTCTATATGCTCTCGAAATTCTACACCTCTCTAGAGGCTGGGGGTGCAGTTGCTGTAGCACAAGCATCCTCAGGGCTGGTGTGGGCAGTGACAGTCTCCCCGGGTTTACCTGCTGGTCATGATGCAAAACTGAATGTCTGTAGCAGCTGTCTACAGCATTTCTCTCCACACAAATTCCTCCATCCCTCTGTCAGACTTGGCCAACAGAAGTGGCCCTGCAGTGGCCTCAGCAGATGCAGAAGAAGCATTTGGGGTTCACAACATGTTTACTTTTCCAGGACTCTTTTATGTTGGCTGCTTTTTCTTGGGCTTGCATTTTACCGGTGCTGCTGCAAACAGATCTCTGGCAAACTGCTTCTCTCCCCTTTTCCAATCATCAGAGCTTTGCAGGGCAGGACGGGCCTCAGAGAGATGCAAATTGTTTCCTTGTACCAGCCCTGGTGCTCAAAGATACAGTCATGTTCCCATGTGCCTTCCAACAGCTCATGATAGACTCTGTCTCTGCTAAAACTTGCACTGTAGCAGGCTGAGACTTGGTCTGGAGGATATGAGTTTGTTGCCTTTCCTGCCCTTTCCTTCTTCCCAGAAAACAAGAAGATGCAGCAGGGTTTGTCTCATGTTTATGTCTGTCCATAACGTTCATGCCAGTGCTCAGTCCTGGTCATTGTTCTGAATGTCATTATACGCTGTATATGCAGATTATGGAGGAAATGGAAATCTGTTTCCAACTCTGTGAGCAGTTGCACCACGCATCAGAATCCTGAGGAAGGATAATACAACAGGACAGCCGACCAGACACCCTCTAATTGGTGCCTTTCCCATTGTTATAGCTGAGGTTCGACATGCAAAGAAACCACACCCGGCAGCGGAACTTTCCCATCATTCTGAGGGATCTAGGAAAGTGGCTGTAATGACAGAGACAGATGCCAATCAGAGCTTTTGTAGAACCTAGTCATGTAATTTGTGTTGTATTTCTTTCATCGTGCCATCAGCCAGCATCACTCATGTTCTGTCTTAAGTTCTCTGTATGCAGGTCTGCTGTGTTACACCCCAACCTTTTGTTTGCTCTTTTTCTCTCATTCATTCCCCTTATGCTGCATCTCCAGTTGTCTTCCTCTCCCTTCCTCACCTTTACTTTCTTTTCCATCATCTGCAATTTTTTACATTCTTCCTTCACATCCTTTCATCATTGCTCTCTTCCCACTTTCCTTGTGCTTCTTCTCCCTACCTGTATAAAACCACAATTTCTACAATCAGTAGCAACTAGTATAATCTCCACTCCTACAAAATGCCCATGTTTTACTCTGGTCTGTGCTCTCTCACACAGGGCCAGCTATTTCTTCGTCTTGTGGGCCTATTAAGCAGTAAGCAGCCCATAGGTGGATCACTATAGGAGTTGGCCATGCTGAAAAGATCCTGAAAATGTCTTGTCTCCAGACGAAGCAGCAGTAACAGAGCAGAACTGTTGGGTGGTAGGACTTCTCCCCCTCCCCCCTGAGGACAGGTGCAGATGCACAGTTTAAAATGAGAATTTAATATGCCACCATTGATCTGCCATCAAGAAATGGGCTGTTAAAGGGTTTTCAATGGACACATAAAGTAGCGTTAGGATTAATCTGACACTCTCTCGTGTTTGTGAGCAGAGGTGGCCTTTCTGCTGTATCATATAAATGGCCTGCAATATTATTCTCCATTATCCATGTCCATCCACATTTAAATTACAAAGGTCAGGTCCACTTGTACAATAATTACATTTTAATAAAATAAGAATCATTTATAGCATTCGTCTCCATTATAATTGAGCAGGATAGCTATCCCACACACAGCCTCTCTATACAAGATAATTTATGCATGAGCTCAGGATTCAGCAAGATGCTGAAATCAACATTGCATGTTAGGGATGTGGATATTTATTTTAGGCACTGTTTGGAAGTTGTGGTTTGTAGAAATATATGCAAAAATATAGCCAAAATAAGCTTTCAAAAACTCATTTCAATACAAAGCTGCTTGTAAGCACAGTAATTAAGCTATATTGGGTAAATTTACAACATCTTTTCTCACCCACACCAGTGAGATAGAAGTTGCAGATTTCAGATGAAGACTCAACAGATGTTTAAACTCCAGCCAGGACTCAGCAGAAAACCGTCTGGGAGAGCAGGTCTGCTGCTTAGCCTGGTCTTGTCTCCACTTCTCTGAGCTCTTTGATGGAGAGAATGTTGTTGGGATTGCCCAGCTCCCACCTATCGTAGATGGATTTATTGTTGTTGTGGAACTGTAGCATTGCATTCTGGCACACCAGCAATGGGCTAACTCAACTTCTAATGTCTTCAAAACACTTTTCACAAACTAACTCATTAATCCTCACAATCCTACAGGGAAAGAGAGAGTTAGTCTACCTGCTTTCTTAGGTAAAGGACCTGTGATGGGGGTTTTGACATTTTTCTCTGCAGGAATCAATTGCTGTTGGCTTTACACTTCACATGCCATCACCAATCACTCGTTGCCCTAAATGTCGTGTTTAGACCTTGCAGCAGGAGATCTGTGTTCCTTATAGCTTGCTTCCTCTCTGAGATATATCAACAGGTTTTACCTCTGCTTTCTTCTCCAGCTGGGGTGATGCTGGTCCCTGAAAAGAAGACAGAAGATGGGTTTGAGGAGCATTTCGGCTTGAACTACTTGGGACACTTCCTGTTGACTAACCTCCTCTTGGATAAGCTGAAGCAATCAGGAACGCACAGTCACAATGCTAGGATCATCACTGTCTCATCAGCCACCCATTATGTAGGCAAATTGCACCTGAATGACTTACAAAGCAGGTACTGATCCTTTTTTGATAGTCACTGATCTGCAGTAAGGGTGTGCAGATTAAACTCCAAGAAAATTGTTGCTGAACCTTGGGCTTTTTTTGGTGACCTTTTTGTTTGTTCGTTTGGGTTTTTTTTAATTAATGATGATTCTCAAGCATTCGTTTAATATTGTGAACAAAGCTTACAGCCTTCAGTCAAAGATGCATATAATTTATAAACTTGTAAACTGAGCCTTTTATTCTGAACCTTGAAAGCCTTGCTTCCTTTCTGATGCTGATACTGGCGTGATGGTTGTGGTGCAGAGCCTGGACTCCTCACTGCCCCATCAGGGAGTCTCTCAATAACTGGCATGTTTTAAAATGAATGCTAATAGACTTTGTTCTCAAGTGAATCACAGAATCATAGAATCACAGAATGGTAGGGGTTGGAAGGGACCTCTGGACACCTAGTCCAACTCACCTGCTAAACAAGGTTTGCCTAGAGCAGGTTGCACAGGCACATGTCCAGGTGGGTTTTGAAACCAGAGGAGACTCCACCACCTCCCTGGGCAGCCTGTTCCAGGGCTCTGTCACCCTCACACAATGCATATGTAGAGGTCCTGATTGGGCCTTCAGGTGAGTGCAGACAGATGTCTGTGGCTTCTAGCTCCCTGCACGCTGAGTGCAGGGCTGCTGACCTTGGCTCTGGCAGTGCAGCTAGACCCACTTGTCCAGCCACCCGGCTCTTGTCTGTGTCACCCCCTGCCCTTCCCTGAGAACTTACCAAGATCCAAGTGCATGGCCAGCCTGAGGTTTTTAACCCAGTAAGATGTGTTAAAAAGCATGGCCATATTCTCTCTGAACATGTTCATTTAGGAAAACTGGGGGTGAATGTCTATTGGGGTATTTCTGACAGCAGGAAGACATAAAATGATGCAGTAAATGTCTCTGGTGTCGTACAGGAACTGGGTAGAGTTGTTTAGTTAATTGAGGAATAGGCAGGATAACTGACGTATAACTTCCCCATGCAGTCACATGTGGCAGTTACACACTTACTAACAGGCTCAAACGGAGCCTGTCTTCTGATGGGCTCCAGAGTGTTTCTGCTTGCACAGAGGCAGTCTAAGTTTTGCATCATTTCCACGGTAAAATTGTCTCCATCCTTTGACAGGGACTTCAGCATGTCTTCAGAGGCACCAGGTGTGAGGTTTCATTTTGGAACAAAGGTCAAAATTAGAGGGCTGGGCTGTTTCCACTGCAGACATTTTACATATGAATGCTGCATTAAGCATGTCAAACTTTCGTTTGACTTCTGATTACATACTAGAGCATCAGTTTTAATACAAGCACATTGTTTAAACTCTGCAGGGTAGTCACAGTTTAATCTCTTGCTTGTAAAACAACCACAGGAAATTACCCTACTCTTCACTTGATGATGGTATTCATTGTGTCTGATGGGCATGTGCAGGATGGCACCATGCAAGGGGGCTAAGGGGAGTGTAATTAGTATTTCTTTGGGCTGAAGTGCAGAATGCGAATTTAAGTGTGGCTGTTCTGTGTCTCTAGATAACAGTAGTTTCCTTGATTATAGCAAAGCCTCGTACTGTGTTTCTTTAATTTAGGATTGTCCTTACCAGTGATTCATCATTGTTAACTCATATTTTAAAGAAACCAGAAATGTTTCAGTTAGGAAAGTTATGGTTGCGCATGAACATAACCAATGTGATGTAAAAAGAAAAAAAAAAAACAACCCAGAGATTTACCTGAAGTTTTTGCACCAAACCGTGCCCCTTAAGTTTCAACTTTATTGGTGTTAGAAGAGCCATAAAGGACGACAGACTCTACCTGATTTTGCCTGCTCTTTCCCACATGGATGCTCTAAATTCCTTGGGGGAAGCAGTGATGCAGCCTCCTGGGTTGTGTTTTTTAAGCCTAACTGCTAACAAGCTCCCACTCAGGCAAGTAGTTATTGCATAAACAGTGCAGCTAAAGCAGTGAGATTGTGTGTGTGTGTTCAAGTGTGTGCCTACAGTGTGAGCGGGTGGTTCTTCAGCCCTGGAGGACTGCTGCAGTGTACCATACACAGGCATTGCCCACACCACGGGGCCTCAGAGATGCCTTATGATTCAGAGCAGTGTTTTAAGAGCTTTTATGGATGCAATAAAGACACCCATGCTAAGCGTCGTGATATGACAGTGTCCCGTGAATTGCCACAGTTTCTCAGTGATACCGTCTCTCGTTTTTGCTGCTTTTGTGAATGGGAAATCTTGCTAAAAAATTTGTACTGGCTTTTTCTTTATTTTGAGTAGCACTAGCTGGTTGTAATTCATTTGATGTCTTGGGAGTATTTCCTGAGATTGGTTGGTAGTCCTAAGCTTGCAGGAGGTCAGGAAAACAATTTGGGATGATTTATTCACAGTAGAGAAATGGGGCTGTACTCTGTGCTGGAAAAATTACCAGTGGCAGCAGACTGAATTGTTTACTGTGCTCCAGTCCCATTATTCCAAGATTTTGGTTGGACTAGTGTCCAAACTGGAGGTGAGCAATAGTGGCAGAGGAGGGATTCATCCGTCACACACATGAGATAAGGAAAGGCAGAACACTGTCTTGACATAACGGAGACAGTAGAAGAAGGTTCGGTTTTCAGCTTTACCAGTTTTTTCCATGGGATAATTCTTCCACTTGGGAGACTCTGGGCTGGCAGTCACAGTTGTGGCTGTTGCTTCCTTTTGCTTGTGCTTGCTGCTCAGACATCTACTCTGAAGCCAGATGTCATCCATATGAAAGTGACCACAGGGCAACAGAATAACAAATAAGTTTTGGAAGGTCTGTCCCATGAACAGCATTAAATGCATCTTGTGTTACTGTCTTCCACGTTTCCTCTTTGGTTTGTTTTCTGCCATCTTGCCAATCTGATTTATCCCATGTTTCTCTTTTCAACTCTTTTATGCAGGAAGGGTAATTTTTTTTTTTCTTGATTTTTTTTTTTGCATTTTATGTTACTTTTCTTCCTTTGTTATCTCTCTTTTCATATCTGCCTACCTGATTTCTACGTTCATGGTTTCAACCTTACTTGTGTCCTTTGAGCTTCTTTGTCTCCACTGCCCTCTTCTTCCCTATCATTGTTTTTCTTTTTTTTTTTTTTTTTTTTTTTGGTATGTCTTCTTTCTGCCCACCATTTCATTTTCTCCTCTTCATTTATCTTACTCTTATCTTCTTCCCCTACCCCAGTCCCATTTCTCCCCTATGAATGTCATTTTGAATGTCATTTTGCTCCTGCCTGCCTGCCCTCTTCACACACACCAGTAAGAGATACAGCATGGGTACATCAAGGCAGGACAGAGCTTGTTCCAAACTGGCAGGGCATAGCTTGTTTCATGTGTGTTATTGAAAATGCAAACACACAAGAGCAGTGACTGTTCTCCCAGTTCTTTTGCTGAAGGATATATGAAGAACATCAAACACCTTTGTGGTCTTTTAGATCCAGACCATTTTAAACAGCAATCCCATGAGTCGACAAGAGGATCCCTTAGGCAAATCATTCTCCTTCATTCCTACTTTGAATACGACTGTTTTCAAGGAGGTGAAAGTTTAATAGAAATGCTATCTATCTGCAAGCATTTCATCAGTGGTGATTTTTCAGCAATTACCTGCTGAGGGTAGTACACTGTGCACTCTGACAGCATAGCTGGGGTGTGCTTTTTTTCTCTTTCACCTGCCTTAAATAATAATTTCCAAAGTGCGAGGGGGAAAACATTATGGTCATGAGAGAATATGGCTGTCTGGTTTTAGCAAAAGCCTGTAGAACATTATGCCATTGTTGGTTGAGATAGGCTTGAATAGTGAGTGCACTGGAGTTCATGGTGCTCTGGGATGGAGACTGGGATGGAGAACATGCTTTCAAGTACTCTATCTACCAAAGTAAGAAGGAATTTTAGCATAATAAAGAAAAAAAAAGACCTTGCTCCCTTTCCCAGGCTGTGGGTCACACCTGAATATGCTCCCTTTCCCAGAGGTTAGCATCTTTGTGTGTTTTGTCTAGCTTTTTCTCCATGACTAACTATTCCTTTCATCATCCTCTCTTTTTGCATGCCAAACAGGCCCTGTAATGCTGTGAGTCACAGATCTATGAACTCCCCAGCCACAGTAAGACAGCTCCTTTTCTAGTTTGTGTCTCCTCTATATTCAAGAACAGTTAGTCACACTTCTTCTGCTCCCTTTCCTCTGCTCTCCAACTGCACAAGGAGCTGATGGTTTTTGCAGCTCTCAGTGATGGTACAGCCCCCCAGATAATTTCTGTATTTTTCCTCATGGCCGTAGTGCGTGAGTGATATTAGTGGCAATAGAGACTGAAGGAAAGGAATTGTAAAAATCCCAGCTGTCACGTGTGCATCCTAGCTGGTATAAAATAGGATAAACAGCTCTGCCTAAGACCTGGTAGGGTGCTGGGGAGACAAGGCAGCTCCATTTAATCTCCTATGTTAGGCAGTTTGTAAGGGCTGTAACAGGAGGTGTCATGCACTGATGTCTAGCAAAGTGTCAAGACATCCTGTTCTTGGATGGGTCATGTCCTTCATCATCACGTCTGACATGTGTGTGATGTTTGTTGGTAAATGAAGTTCTATTAATTTGGGGCAGAAATTTGAGCATTTTGTCCCATTGGTATTGCTGAGGTTCTGAAAACATTGTCCATAAATAACAATGAACGGTTAAAATATCAATTTTCTTTTGAAAAATATTAATCCATTTTTCTGGTCAAACCATTTGATTTCAATGATTTCTGAACATTTTATTTCTAATGTATTGGTAGTTATCCTTATGAGTACATTGCCATTCACATTTTGAAGCAAACGATGATGAAACTGAAACTCCAAACCTTTAATTTCTAAGTCATCCTGTTGAAGTAAGGTAACTCCATCACTTTCAAAGTAATTTTTTTTTTTTTTTTTTAAGCTGGACATTTGTTTAAGACAGATTTTTTCACTAAGAATGGTTTGATGAGTCATTATTTTTTTCAATGAAAAGCTTTTTCATTTCTGAAAATTCCCAACTGCTTCCTCCAGTGTCTTTTCACGACTTATCTGTCACTTACAGTTTCTTAATTCTCTCTGGCTGAAAGAACTTATGGAATGGACAATATCTCCAGTTCAAGCAAAGAAGAGCATGAAGCTGATGCAGCACAGTAACAGCATAGTACTATTGATTTATTTCCAAATCTTAAAATAATAATGGAATTTTTTTTAAGAGAAGGGGGAGGAATTTTATATAGTAACTTTTTATTTGTTAATCCATTTTAGTCACTACAGAAGTATTTTGTAGTTATTATATATAAAGAGCTGTGTCACTGGACTGTTGCTTAGTCAAATGCTGTGAAAACTACAGGAATTTTAATCATAAAAGATTCTTCTAGATCATAGGATAGATACCTGTTTTCATATATTTTATTTTATTTGAGGAATATATGGTCTTGTTTGAGTTGTATTGTTTAAACAGCTTCCCCACAATGACTTTTATTGTATATTCTAGCTCAATTTGCAAGATAAATCATGTTCCCTTGACAGGACTAAATACCAACTGCAGCATACTGCCGTATTCAGTTAGACGTGTCCTTCCTGCAGCAGGTTACCACATTTTCCTGTCTATAGTTAGACGATAAGTATTCAGATGCTTAATGCATATACATAAGGGTATTTCAGTCCTTCTTTGCAAAACGCTTTCTGTAAAAATGCAAAAGGATTCACTGCTTTGCAAATTGATCCCTTGCATTTGCAGCAATTAGAATTAATTGCAAAAAATTGACTTGCTGGCCTGGAAAATGAGTGTGCTGGTGAAGGCACAGATCTCAAATTCTGTAAATAAATTAAAAAAACAAAAACAAAACCCAAAAAGGTTTATTATATCAGCAGATTCATTTATCAATCCAAAGACAGTTTTAGTTAATATGCAGGGTGGTATCCACATGGCAGGCAACAGGTAATCTCTATCCATTTTTGCAGCCAGTAGTGGAGAAATATTTAAGTCAGGCTGCCAACTTTGGAAAGTTTTAATTTTACATTTATTGGCGTATTTGCATTCTGTCTAATCAAAATACTTTTAAGGTTCCTTGTTTTCTGAAGACCAGTAACACAGTGTAACACTGCTATAACATAGGTAACGCCAGACTTTAATGTATTCAGAGAAATTAAATGTAGCTACTTTGTGTGTCATGATGTTAAATTCCTTCTTGTGTGAAAGGGATTAATGGTCTTAAGAAAGGATTATTAATAATGGTTAATGATTTAGTAGAACATGTTGTTTCTGAACGAGTTCAAAATTGCTACGTGTTGGGAAGTATGTGATACATGGGTGCTCTTGCTGCTCAGCCTTTCCCTGCACAGTGGGTTAGGTGGGAGAAGAGACACATGGGACAGTGAATCTCACAGATGTGATGTTTTCCAAAACAGTGAGATGGTTCAGTGGTAATTTGAAAGTTCGTGTACTGCACTCATGTGACAGAGAAGGCAAAAGGGACTTGCAGAGAATGCAGAATGGAAATCGCTTGTCACCCTTGAGAGGGGAAGGTTAGTTTAACATTGCCCTGTGAGCAAAAAGACTCATTAAGGCCTAGTGAACCTTAAAAGCTTTGGAGTTCAGGCCCTGGCTGATTATTCAGATAGTTTTAGCATTCCTCTCAATTGCTTTACCATCATCTTCACATTACCTTTCCAGTGGTGGTGTCCTTTGAGCTGCCCAGTGTAGCTGGGGAAAGCCAGCAAGCATGCCTGTAAATCCCTTGATAATGTGGTAAGAGAAATGCTCAAAATTATCAGCTCACCTTCCATGAATCTCCTCTGGGATCTGCCCTGCTGTTGCTCCTGGTTCTTCACAACCATACATCCCTCATCTTGTCATGCCCGTTAAGGATTATGAGGTGTAGCAGAGGGAGGCAAAGGCAGATTTATGCCTCTGCATTTACAAATGATAAATCTTTTCTCTGCTGCCCTTCTAAACCTCTTCTTTCAGTGAAGAAGAACTTTGTTCAAAAGCAGACCCAAGCATTTGAAAACTTATTTCTGTAGAGAAAAGGTGTTTTGATTAAATCAAGTGTCATAAAACATGTGAGTTTTATGAAAAATACACTTTCTAAAAAAAAATATATATACTTTCTATGCCAGAACATCTTACATACTTACATCTTCATTGCTCCATTTCTTCTGTTCTCATTATGTGTCAGGGGCTGTGGCTGCCCTGAATTTCTTGTCGTGGAAGGTGGAGAGTGGCTATAGACAGCCTCCCAAGAAGGACTGTGACCGAGGAACTCTGTAGTTCACAGTAGCTTTCTGAGAAGCTTGAGAGATTTTATCAGTGGTGCTAGCTATGATATGGTACTACAGAAATGTCAGAATTAAAATATTATGAGTTTTGCATGAAATCTGTTCCTCAGCTCAAAGCTTCAAATTCAGTATCTTAATAGTTACCAAAAATCAATCAGTATGCCAAAGCATCAGTATTTTTTAATTGGTCTTTTTTTCAGTGAGAACTGGAACAGGGCAGCTCTGTGACTGTGTGTTGATTTTTCAGTTTGGATATGAAACTTCTCATCATTTCCTGGAAAGCCAAGCTTGTCTGACTTCACTTGCTTCTGGTGTCTTTGCAAATGGAAGAGATTTGATGCACTCTGGCCCTAAGCCATGCCATGCCCCTTCTTAGGAAATGCTTGGTTTTCCATTACACATCTGTCTTTACAATGTTCCAGGGTGACACGATATTGGGAAATGTATAAAGCAAAACCTAAAACCAACTCTAAGGCTAAATGGTAGTGAAGGTGATTGCTGTCACTGTTCCTTAAGGTACATTGAAATAACTACTTTGCAAAGCTACCTATGGATCACTTTAAGCCAGTGTATATTATTTGTTTCTTGCAGGTTTTTTGTTTTCTGTAGTTGTCTTGTTTATGTTCCTTAAGTAAGACCCTTCTTCTTCAAGGGTCCCTTTCATACACTTACTTAAATCCCACATCTTTTGTGACAATGGGAGAGGGCTGCTGTCTTTATATGGTCTAACATGAACAGAAGCCTTTCCTGCCATCTCTGGACTATGAGTCCTTTCACATGGGTGCAGAAAACTTGCACATTTACATCTCTCCTGTACCTGTTGGCATTTCAACTGTATTTCTTCTTTAGCCTGGAAATGTCTTCCAACAGAGAGGAAGATTCCTCATGACTGTTTTGGACAAACAGTTGTCTTTCTTTATGAGCTTGTTCCTTGTCTTAATTAATGTTAATCACTTTTACCTCTCAGTTCAAAACTGTGATATTCATGTTCACACTACATAAGAAAACTTTGAAAAAGCAGAAGTTGTTAGATTGTTTCAACAAACAAAAATTGATTTTCAAAATTATTTTGTTGTGCCAGATATGATAATATTCTATTGCTTCTGCAGACAGGGAGTGATGGCGTAGGATTTTGTAAGGGAAGACCTAATCACTCTCTTCAAACTACCTGAAAGGAGGTTGTAGCCAAGTGGGGAACAGTCTGTTCTCCCATGTAGCAGGTGGTAGGACAAGAGGAGATGATCTCGAGTTGTGCCAGGGAAGGTTTAGATGGGATATTAGGAAAAAATTCTTCACAGAAATGGTTGTAAAGTGCTGGACCAGGCTCCCCAGGAAAGTGTTTGAGTAACTGTCCCTGGAGGTATTTAAAAGATGTGCAGATATGGTGCTGAGGGACATGGTTTAGTGATGATCTGACAGTGCATGGTTAATGGTTGAACTTGATGACCTTAAAGGTTTCTTCCAGCTGGAAGATTCTGCACAGTATTAACATTTTGGAGGAAAAAGGATTTTGCAGTCTATGTGTACATTCAAGCCATGTTTCTCCTGGTAAGACAGACCAGTTCTTCAGTGTGGTGAATATTTGCACTTGCAGAACACATTTGGCACCTCTTCATCTTCAAGACAGTACAGTGGGTTCAACCCACCACAAAGCGAAACCTTATGTTATCTTCACATATACACCAACATATTTCACGTAGTCTGCTGGAAATCTGCTGACTGCATTTGGTGGACTGTGTTGGATTTGAAATGACAGCATGACTTTATTGCTTATAACCAGAGCCTACAGTTCCCTTTCAGCCCCAGAATGAAAAATCCATCATCTGCAGTTGGTCTGCAAAAGTCTACACGAGTTTTAAGATGGTTTTATAAAAACTGATGTAGAATTTGGGATTATTAAAGTTATTACTGGGCCACTTTATGGCGCTGTGGATCATTCTGGAAATCCAGATGGAAGGGAAAAAAACACAGGAAGACTCATTGCTTCCTTCAACTTACAAGGTCTATCACAGGAGAGTTAGGAAGATTTTCACAAGTGGGTGGAGTGTGCCTCAGAACTCTTGTTATAATCCAAGAGATAATCTTAAAAGATGTGTGACAATCTTCAATAACCTGAGATCCAGATTATCCAAGAGATATTATGAAAAGATATATGGACATACTGTTTCCCCATCACTCAAAAAGGGTCGCAACCACACAGAATTTAGGTCTTGGAGCCTTGATCTGTGTCGTGGCTGCAGCAATGCAGAACCTTGCTTGCTTCTATTTATTTACTCATTAATTTCCTTGATGGAGATTTTTGTGACACCATTATGATGAAATACCACTTTTAATATTACCAAGTACTTAACAGTGCTTCATATGAACTGACTGTAGAAAAGTGATGCTTCAGAAGAGGGAATTTATATATTTTTTTAATAAAAAGATGTATTTCCTGGGAGAATGGAATTACAGTAATTACTACTTGAACTTGCAATCAGTATTTAAAATCATCCAAAAAATTTGAAATTGTACACAAAGAGGAACATTTGAGGGTTTTTTTTAAGATAGCAATTCTGATGAGACTTTGAGAAGACCAGCCTGTGAGTCCATATTTCATAAGTTTGAGAACCGTACTGAGCACACAATGGAGCTGCACACATCAAGCCAATCAGTAGAGCAGGAGGGCTCTTGACATCTCACCTTCTGCCATTAGAAGGAGAAATCAGCCAAATGAAAAAATGAAGCATTGATTCCATCTGGATGTCAGTAATGCCCAGGATGACAAGCCCCTGCTTATTTTGTTTTTCATAAATATTTTATAATAAATGCATTCCAGGTTCCTTCATTAAATATAGTCTTCCAAAAAAGAGTAAGTTAATTTTTGTCCCCTCTGCATATCCTACAAGCTATAACAAGGGGCTAGTCACAAATTGCTATGTATTTATATTGTGAAGTGCTGAATGTTGGGAAGTGTGGCTTTAAAAATAATCAAAACACACAACCCATCTTTCCAGCTTGTGACTCCTACTCAGTTATGGATTAACCACAAGGCAGGATTCACCACCTTGCAGAGAAACCGGCTACTAAGACCATCAGTGAAGTTTTTCTTCTTAGAGAGAGAGCATCTCCCAGCTCTGACCTTCTACCCTTAATATTTATCTTTTCATTTTAAGAAAAATGCTATTTTACCACTGTTGAAAGATGACAGAGGAAGCACAGTTTTGGCCAGAGCTGTGTGTGAGCAGCATGTGGCACCAAGAGAGGGGGAAGCTCTGAGATGTGGTCATTCTTTATCCATGGATCAGAACAAAATAGCAAAGTGGGCTGCTCTGAAAGTGCCACCTGCCACTGGCTTCCTAAGTAACCCTCATGCAACCAATTAGGACATGAAGGATTTTCTTTTCAGCTTGTGTAGAACCACTAATTTCATTTATCAGCCTTCCTTTCCAACATTTCCATCATAAGGTCATGAAGGTGCTTCAGGATTATCTAATACTTGAGCCCTTATTCACTCAAATTGCAGCTGCCATTGTATTCCAGTTCAAGTACATGGGAGTATGCTAAGGCCACCGTGACTGTTATATGTATATATATATTTTTGTTTGTTTGTTTGTTTGTTTTTAAGGGCTGCATATCAAATAAATGAAAGAAATGTACATGAAGTGTAATTTTTCAGTGAACACCCAAAATATCCAGACATAGATATGAAATGGGTGTCTGTACAGTAGCCTGTAGTAGTAGGTGGTAAAAGGACAGCTACCGTACAAAAAATTACTGTCATAACATCTGAATAAACTGTTATGTTAACACTTCAGATTTTAGTTTTGTTTTACTGATGCATATGCTTGTTTCTTTCAATTGGCAAAACACCATTTTACAATGGCAATACACGTGTCCTAATTTCTCCAACTCTGTCTTTTCTCCATCCCTGTCTTTCCTTTTTTTTTTTTTTTTTTTTTTTTTGGGGGGGGGGGGTTATTGAGGAAAAAACGCAGTTGATGAGACTCAGAAAATGTGTTAATGGGGTAAAGTTACATAGTAATGTCAGGAAGTCTGCTTAAAGCAATACTTAGGACTCAGGCTTTGGTTATCATAGGAAAAGAGAATTAAACTGTGTATGATAACCAGAAAAGATGTATCTGTATCCTACAATGTAGCTCTCTAGCTGCTTCAAAATAAACAACAAAATCTATACAAAACCATGAAAAATCTTGTGCTACATTCCCTGAAGAAAGAAAACTTAAGACTCTTAAAGCTTCATATTTAATAATAGTTGTTTTTTTTCTTGACGAAGCAATGGTGATGATGTATTGCAAGATTAATACATAAATCATTAGGAAACTTCAGTAATTTTAATACAGCAAGTCTGTGTTCTGTTTAATTCACTGATTCATCCTAAGGCATGTATTGAAATTTTGTTTGGCCTTTCATTAAAAACCCCAGCATGTCACCCACGTTTTGCATCACTTGTCTTTTAATGGAGCACATAGCAATCAGGTTGTTCTGCCATTGGTTCTTGGTGCACTCTGCCCTCCAGGCAGATTGACACGATGGAAATTGGGGATCGTGGAGATGGGCAAGGGGAGGATGACATGTGCAAGACAAGTGTGGCGTGTAAAAGGTCCACGTCAGGAAGACTTCCATGCTTACACTGGCCAGGCTAAACATAGCTGGGTGTCGGGCAGTATGGTCACAGGTTCTCTGAGCCTTTTGTTGAAGTAAGACATGTCAGGGAAGAGAAAGGGTGCTGTCATTGCACCCTTCTCTCAGTCGGTCTGTATCTGCTTCCTCCAAATGTGTGCATAATGCAAAAGCAACTGTTAATGAAAGAAAAAGCTGAGAGCAGTGTGAGAGCCTGTGCACAGAAGGTGTGGAGGAAGTGGTCTGTGCCAAGCAGCAATTTTGTTTCCCCTATTACTCAGTGGGTACCCTGAGCAGACTTAATGCTCTGCTAAACATCACTGGTTGTAAACGGGAGTCCTCTACAGAACACAGACCTGCTAAAGCCAGACAGAGAAGAAACCAGAGTAAGATTGACTGCCAAGGGAAGTGCTAAACATGGATCCAGTTTTCAGACTTGGATAGCAGCTGAGTCCATATTTAAACACCTCATTATCCACTGCAGGCTCCTGTTTGAAATTTAGCCTCTTATTACTTTTTACAAATACATTGCCCCAGCATGCTAGGGAGACTGCTGCTGGAGACAGCACCATGGAGATGAGTGGTAAAATCAGCTTCTGGTGGAAAAGGAGAAAAAAAAAAACAAAACCAAAAAAACCAAAAAAAAACAAAAAAAACCAAAAAAACAAAACAGTAAACCACAAGGCACTCACCCACTCCAGAATTGAATACTTACTTATTTTGTTTTGGCAAAAAATGCAAAACAATCCCTTTCTCTTCTCTTTCCTAATTTTTGTAACGGCAATTCAAACTTGTCAGTCTATGTTGCAAAAAAATCTTAAGCCAAAAATAAGAAGTTCTGCTAAAATTAACTGAACAGAAATGCATAGCCTGCCTTATCCCGATCCTTTGTTCATCAGTATAGAATCCATAAAAAACTATTTTAAAAAGAAGGAGAAGGTCTTATATTTTGCTGCTCCCTTGCATGGATTTCAAAGCAGCTAATTAAATTATGTCTACCTTAACTCCTGTAGTTTCCACTTAGTGAGTTGTGCATTGCCCTATTTTATCAGCACTGACTCAACAAAATGCTATGGAGGGGCATCTTCCAGGGAAGACTGTGGTAGGAAGAGTGTCCCACAGAGAGGCCCACTCAAATGAGAGGGTGAGCATGAACTTTTCCAAGCTACCAGTGCCTTGCCTTTCCACTGGACATGTTCCCACCAAGTCCTTGCTCCAGTTTTCTTAGCTGCTGACCAGGTACAGGTTTGTCACATGCTGTCTGCCATACCTCAAGCATGATGAACAGTATTTATTAGGACAGATGCCTGGGCAGTCAAACACCAGTACCTCTTAGCTTTCTAGCCAACTGGCCAGTGTGCTTATATAATGCTGCGAGCTACTAGTCTTTTGTCTGGTTGGCCACCTACTTAGGAGATAGAGTTTCTCTGCTTGAGAGTCTGCCTGCCTTGTTATGAAGCATTGATACCCTCTGTCCTCAGAGGTCCAAGCATCATGGGCACATTACGTACTCTGGTCTGCCAGCAGTTTGCTGATAAGCTGTGATCTGACTTGGGCTTCTTGGCCTCTTGTACATACTTTCATTTATTAAAGCTTTTTGAGCATTCAGAAAATGAAAGCAATGTGGAAATGTGTAATGTGATTTTTATTTTATTTAGTATACAATTATACTTTCTTCCAGTGTAGAAAAAGCACATACAGAGCATAGAGTACCAAGAGAAGATAGCTGTAGATGCATAGGCTTTGAAGTCAGGTAATTCCATGTGTAAGAGAAATACATTTTATGGTTGTAAACTGAAAGAGGGTAGACTTAGATTGGACAGAAGGAACAAATTTTTTTATGGTGAGACACTGGCACGGGCTTTCTAGGGAGGTTTGTGGATGCCCCACAGGGGCCACGTTCAAGGCCAGGTTAGATGGGACTCTGAGCAACCTGGTCTAGTGGGAGGTGTCCTGCCCTGGTGGCAGGGGAGTTGGAACTGGATGATCTTTAAAGGTCCTTTCCAACCCAAACCACTCACAGAGTCACAGAATTGCTCAGGTTGGAAAAGACCTTCAAGATCATCAAGTCCAACCTCAGCCTAACCCTGCTACCCTAACCCTAACAACCAACTGCTAAACTATGTCCCCAAGCACCACATCCAAATGATTTTTAAACATTCAGGGATGGTGACTCAACCACTTCCCTGGGGAGCCCGTTCCAGTGCTTAACAACCTTTTCTGTAAAGAAGTTTTTCCTGATATCCAACCTAAACCTACCCTGGTGTAACTTGAGGCCATTTGCCATTGTCCTGTCACCTGTCACCAGTGAGAAGAGACCAACCCCCGATTCTCTGATCTCTTCATGAGATGCAGTCGTGGTACAGGTACAAGAGCCTGATCCATATTTCTGATGCATGAAGTCAAGACTGGATGTAATGAAATCAAGCAACCAGTGTTGATTTTTTTTCCAATGTGACATTTAAACAACATGATCCTAATAAGATGGCGTCTCACAAACAAAAAGTTGTTCAATGAAAATCCTTGCTGGTTCTGTGTCAGGTTATTCCTCTGTCTTCTGCAGTCCATTGATGTCAGATTCCTGGAAAGCAAAAAGCACACACAGAGAAAATGTGAAGTGGGCAGGTAATCATTGCAGGGGTTCTGTCAAAAGTGTCTGCTCTGTGTATCCAATTTTATATCCGCCTTATCTATAGTATGTTATTGAAGTCTGGTTCCCCGCTGCCTTGCAAATCATTTGCATCTCTGCACTGTGATATAAAAGGCTTCCTCACTGATTGGATAGCTTTTTATATCTTCTCAGCACTCGTGTTTCTCTGACATAGATATCTATGCAAAGTACAAGTCTTCTGAGAATCCAGCCCTTGTAGTTCATGCTTCATTGCCACAAGGTAAGTCAAAACAGCAGTCACACAAAATGTGGGAATGGGAAGTCATGGGGAGCATTCACCATCCTTCTGCCTGGCATCTGAAGGTTACTGAAGGCTAGACTAGACCCAGGCAGAACAAGTCAGAGTAGTCCCCAGCCCTGCTTCCCTGCCAGCCGCTTGCCAGACAAGATCACCCTAATTCAACTCGGGAAGCTTGTCCCGTGCCCCAGCTTGCACTCTCCACTGATGGGGAAATGGTGGCACTGATGGAGAGGTGCCAGTGTTGGCTGCCAGCTGGCTGCCAGAGGCAACTTCAGATGAGTATTTCTTCCCATGAGTGGCGTGAGCTCTGCCCCGCATGGCTGCGCAAGGGAAGCTTGTAGCGGCTGAGGATCTGGTCCTTCAAGTTAAAATGGTTGAAATATGCATGAAGCATAAGGTGACATTTTGAGTGTCTCAGATCGGAGCACGGACGTTACTGAATTTAAAATGTAACTGCAATTTCCTGACTAATGCCAAGTCACTTTTATATTCATGCAGTGATTGTTCTTTCTTCTTAAAATAGCCCATTTTACCCTCAGGTGCAGGTGATGATGGAGCTACATTACCCAGCACCTTACAGCTCAGGCTGTTGTTTGATGCAAAGGCTGTTTATGATCAGCTGTTCTTTTTTATTCTTTCTCAATTTATATAATGCTTTTGTAGCCTGTTTGTTTGTGATTTGCTCAAATGAGGGTATAAGCAGGGGAAAAAAATGAAGGGAAAAAAAGAGATGCACTGGAGATTCAGTGTTGTTGTCTTTTACTTCCTGTATCTGACCTGTATGATTTACCTTTGTGTCTCCAAGTTTCTGAGTCCGTTCAGATAACTTGAACAGTTTAATTGCTTCAGTAGCCTTTTACCTCTGCAGAGAGGCAGCCTGTTTGTTAGCATCCAGGGCTTTCTGTGGTGGAGTGTACAGGATATTATACATAAGGTATTCAACAAGAATGTGATAACAAAAAGAACTCTAACAATCATATTTGCTGTTTGTTTGAAATAAAAACTTTTCACGCATTAGCAACCACAGAAAACCGAAGGCAGGCTTTTCAACAGTGTAGGAACACCCCCAGCCTGGGCTTTTGCAGCACAAAGGGTGAAGGTATAGAGAGGATGGAGCTGGAGCTGCAGCTGTCACAGAGGCAAGACAACAACTAGGGGGAAGAAGAGAGCTGGGAAAGAGAGATCTGCTCCTGGATTGGTACCCCTCTATCTCCCTCCACCAGCAGTAGCTGCTGCCCTAACCCCTGGTTCCACATTATGCTGCTTCCATGGGCTCTGGCAGAGACAAAGGGGATGGAGACCAGAACTGTTTTGCTGCACCCAGGAGCCTGTTGCTTTAGGCTCTTGCCTGCTTTGCCTACGAGCTTTCTGTCGTGCTATGAATTACCTTTGGTTCTGCACAAAAAAAAACCCCATTAGATAAGAGGCTATAGTAATTACAGGAGTGAATTGTCATGGCATATGAAATTGTGGAAGTGATGCTGAGGTCCCAGTCAGGAGGAGCATTTTAAGCGACATACCTGCTAATTTGCCTGGAACTAACCTGCTTATGTAAAAAAAACTACTTGAATGCAGTCAAACCCAACTAATCAGTAGTTCCTAGAAAGTTTGACTTGAAAGAAAAGCAGATCCAGCATCCAGATGAGTGAGGTGCACAGGAGTCTCCATAGGTAATGTTTTGCCATCACACTCAGTATTTGTGTGCCTTTGTCGCACCTCCTGTTTGGCACAGACCCACCCAGCCATCTTTGCTCTAAAGGCTGTATATGGAAAAACTGTGGTTACATTTGCAGCTGCTTTCCTTGCCCCATCTTTTTATCCACCTCTTTGGCTGTGTGTAATCTGATGTGTCACTGGAGCAGGTGCAGTCATTGCCTTACTCATCTGTAACGTGCCCAGAACGGGAGCCTTCTTTAGAAACTAGTAAGTCTTGCTGCAATACAAATAATAATAACCAGTATCAAGTAGTATGATCAGGCACGGATTTACTGGGTGGGGACAGTGTATGTATGTATGGCAAGAGGGCAGTGAGGAAGGGGAGGGTAGTTTGAGGGCTTCTAGGTGATGATACCCTGGAGACTGGTGCCTCGGCATTTCTACTTTAAATAGTTTGACATAGAGATCCTGGCAGATACTGTGTAATTTTTAATTTATTATATTTTTCCCACCATAAATCATACTTAGTGGCTGACAGAATAATCACCAGAACTCTGGCAAACAATACAGCTGCCGGTAATAAGCTGTTTCTTCTGACGACTCAATGTATAGCTGCTTGTTTGCTGGATATTGCAAAGTGATGTACATCTGATGTTTGTGCAATTCTGTTTTCCTTCTGGTTATTTTCATGTGCATCTCTTTCTTTGTCTCTTATATACAGATGTTCGTATTCACCCCATGGAGCCTATGCCCAAAGCAAACTTGCCCTTGTGTTATTTACCTATCGACTACAGCATCTTCTGACTGTAAATGGAAGCCATGTGACTGCTAATGTAGTAGACCCTGGAGTAGTGAATACTGAGCTCTACAAGCATGTCTCTTGGGTTGTAAAAGTGGCCAAATGGATGACAGCCTGGCTATTTTTCAAGGTATGCGGTTTTTGAAATTATTTTGTTGCCATGCCCCTGTATTGTGAGAGCTATAGTCAGCACTGAGCTGAAAGTGCTTCGGAGTTTATTGTAATGTGTAGTATTTATTGCATTTCTCTGTGCTGTTGAGATGTACAAAATTGATAAAGACAGGCCTTCTTCAGAACAGACTTTTATTTTAAATGGAGGGAACGAGCTCTCACAGTAAGGGAAAGGGATGCCTTTCACTGTCTGTGCCCATGCGCTGATTATCTCTGCACTGATCTGTCCTTGTGCCTTTGTGCATGGGGGTGAGCATCATCCCAACATGGAGACAGAATATGCACAGCATTCCTCAGAAATGCCTAGTACATCCTCTTAATGAAAAGCTGACATGATCTGACATAGACTACATGTACACAACATGTTACAGAAAAGAGAGCAAAGGGAAGAAGGAAGCTGCACAAAAACAGTGGTGGGAAGCAGCCATACTCCAGGCTGTGGGGTCCAGATGCTTGTGCCCTGGGAAGTGGTACAACATTCACTGAGCTTTTTCATCCTAACACATACTTGTCATGGTACCTGATTTTCTGTTATCTATTCCTGGTGTGTGTTAGGAAACTTAGAGCTGTTTGATAAAACCAATCCAGAAGTGGGGCAGACCCAGTTATGATTAACTTCAGTAACAGTTTGTAATGATGTAAGTAGATCAATCTGAAATCAGATTTTCTGTGTAGGTGCAATCTCCTCATGTGGACAAGCCTTAGGAGGACTTGTGCTGAGAAAATGTACTGCTTATAACTCTTTCAGAAAATAGTTTTGAATTAGGTGAATGGAACCTGATTCCATAAGAGAAAATTAAATGACCTAATTAAAATTATTTTAGATCAAGGGGCATGTCCTACAAAGCAAATTAATTTTAAACTTTGATATGGAAATATCACTAACTTTAATTTTAGAAATAAAACTGGAGGCTGGAATAGTGGCTGTAAAATATGCAAACAAATAAACCCATATTTTAAAAAATTAATAGTATCTTCTAAGTACACGCTGAATATTGCAATAAAATTGTAATAGGAATGATGATAATATGTAATGCATTCTTAAAGAAGCAGAATGAATCTTTGACAGATTGTATATATTAAACTTGTTTTACCTCTTGTGATTGCCATTTTAAATATCAGTCTTGGCTGGCAGTATATTTCATGGGACTTACTTCACCGTGCTAACATAACATTTTCATGTAGATGTTTAAGTCATGCTCAGCATTTCCTCTAGACACACAAAATCTAGACAAAATTTCCATAACTGAGATTGAGAATTGAGTCCCTAGTTGTTTAAAGCACTCAGTTCTGTACAGTTTTATTGGTATGCCCAGGGAGACATTTTTTATAATGTACTGACCATGTTTATAGACTAAAAGGGATATCACAAAAAAAGAGTTTGGATTTATCACAGGAAGGAGTCTCATACTTACAGTTCTAATAGTAATGCTGCCAGTAGTTCCTGATCACTTCCTTTTCTTTGGATGAGATACTCCACTAAAGGAATTCTGCCTCACAACAATCTATGGAGAAACATACTGACCCTTATGGAAGTGCAGTGTGTGTACTGCCTGAAAAGCAAATGAATCAGTTGCTTATTGAGTCTGAATAACTTCAGTTTTGGATAACTGAGTGCTTCAGTGATGGAGGATGAGATTTTCACATTTTAATATAACACCTGATGTGTTTTTCCTATAAGCTAAAGGAGAGGGAAATCCTTACTATCACTCTTCCCTTCCTCCCTTCGACTTCTGAGTTATAGCTCCAATTTCTCTTTGCTTATTGCTTAAGATATGTTTATGTAATCAGGATTGACTTAGCTTTCCTTTCTCACGTTTAGGAGCACTTCATCACCCATTAAGCTCCAGCAGAACTGCATCACAAGGTGATGTTCAGCTCCATGGCAAGCTCATGTTGAAAGCCTGCCTGGTGATTTCAGTAGCACTTTACTGAGTGCCAGACTATCCAGCATTAAAGTCTGAATGGGTCTTGTGTTAGTGTTGTGCACTACAGCAGGTTTCCCCTGAGCAAATAAAGAAAGCAAGTACAAGAAAATTCAGTTGTCTGATAATATTAACAGGTAGTTGGTATTACGGCTTTCTTCTCCCCTGGAATTTCGTTCCCGAGTGCACATATATGAATCTTCCTTCTTGGATTATGGCAGTAATGCAGTGAAAATGAGGTGATAGCTCTCTAATCATATTGGCTCAACTAACTTTTATCACCCTTAAGTATTCTGGAGAGGTTTCTAAACGTGTGCAGGAAATTGCTTCACCCGCTGCAACCTAGTACTCGTGAGAGCCAGCACAGCCCAGATAGCTCCAGTGAGGAAACGCATCACAGATTTATCGCATCGCGTTCCCTCAGGAGAGAGTCAACATGTTGTTTAATGTAATTCCAAAATATTGTGGCAGAGCCTCCGCTACCTTTAACTGCCTATCTGCCAACACTGGTCCCAGCTGCATTCAAGTCAAATATCTCCTAGGCATTGCAGCCTGGTCTTCACTCTCGCTTCATATTTGCGGCAGATCAGTGTGGCAGACAAGGCTGTCGGCTCGACATCCACCTCCGACCTGCCTCAAGATATTAAGGTACTTAAATACATAAACCTACAGTCTTGTAAATAGGCCACAACACATACATATAGTTTACTCAAAGTGTTAACAGACTGAATTTCTCATAACTGTGAAACATTGTCTTCTCATCTTCATACGTAGCTCAGAAACATTTTTACCAAATCAGTTTGGGTTTTGTTGGGGTTTTTTTCACAACAAGTTGAAGTGAGAGGACCCCCTGTAGAAGTCAGGTAGGCCAACCTAAAGGATCTGTTGACAGTCATAAAATTTGTGAAATGAATGCCTGCCCTTTCGAAGTGATGGTTTCCTTCTTTCTCAGCTCAGTTCTTTCTCAGGAAAGTTGTTGTCTGCTGTGGTATTTGTCCTTTAAATTTCCAATTTGCCCGTGTTTTCTCTACATTTTTAATAAACCTGTCATACATGTGAGAGGAATTATCTTTATTCCTCAAAAACGTAGACTGATTTCTACCCCTCTGAATTCTCAGTAAATAAAAGCTGACAAGCTGACACAGTCCTGTGCAGAGAAAAGTAATATATGTTATTCCGTAGGAATTTTTAACATAAAATGATCTTCTTTTTGAAGAGATTAGTAAACAATAGCTAATTAATAAGATAATTGCCTAAAAAGACATTAATCAGGCAACAAATTGCAATTTAGCCAAATTCACAAGACACCAGTTTTAGTGATGGGCACTGTCCAAACTGAAAGCCACGAAGGTACCATTTTCCTCTCAAGTATTTATGCTTCTGCTACAGATACTGAATATTCATTCTTAAGCCAGATGGGCCCTGCTTGTGATACAATTAAAATGCCTTAGAGGAAAAAAAAACCAAGACAACACTTGACTCTCATTAATGTCCAATGGCAGGGACTGTTCTGCTTTGTACGACTTTATTATGCCATCAAAGCGGAGACATTTCTGGCATAGCAGTGTTGTAAACTTACCCCAAACCTGTTTTATGGCAAGCTTGGAGAACATGTCATTATGAGACAGAGAGTGTTCAGTCCTTTCAGCTGCCTCAGATTGGTATTTAGGAAGACATTGTGAAAGGAAGACAGTGCATCGGATCTTGTCTCAGCTGTCATTTCCAAAGACATAGTGACACGTAAGTGACTACTGACCGACAAACTGAAAAAGATTAGGATCAGTGACCCCTCCAGCCAATAAAAGTGAAGGGAAAGGCTTTAGGAACACAACCTAGAAATCAGCCAATATAAACTAGCTCATTTCTTTCATCTGTCAAAACAGACTTAACTTCAGCATAATTTTCCTATAACATTTTTTTAAAAATGCTTCCAGTCTATAAGTGGTGCAAGAAAACAGGATCTAAAGAACCTGGATTCATCATTCTCACCAAAGGATATAGTCGTGCAGATCTTATTGCAGCATTTCTTCTTCAAATTGTCCCTTTGGCACTATGAACGTAGAAAATTCATTTCATCCTTCCCCCCACCCCGAGGTGTCGGAAGACAAACACATCACCACACAATAGCGCCAGCTGTAGAGAACAGAATAATTAAATTCTACAGCTGAAAGTAGCAATTCATCAGCATCAACATCTTCCATCCATGTGAGTGTGTGGTCCTCACGCAAAGCTAGTCTGGAATTTTCTCACAAAATGGAAATTCCTTGAAGAAATATGGCATTCACAGTTAATTTTTACAAAAGGCTTTGCAGATAAAAAGTAGGATTCTAGTCAAAATCAGAGAAGGAAACAATCTACTTTAGTCCCGTAACTCTGGTCTTTAGAAAGGTCCCATTTACAAATTGGTACAGGGATTTAAGCTGCAGAGCATAGGGCTTCTTTTTTTTTTTTCCATCTAATAAATATTTGAGTATTCATGCAGCCATAGAATGATTCTGGAGGGAAAGATGGAGGGACCTGCCTGAGAAGGCTAATGAGCAATCCATATTTGAGCTCCCAAATCCTAGTGAGCTGGGTGTTTTTATTGCATGCAAATTTCTGGACTCATGTAGGCATCCAGGTCCTGCCCGTTATGGAGTATGTGGATGCAGCTTGGCTGCTTTATTTATTCTGACTGCTGATTAAGGGCCATGAAGATGATCAGGGGGCTGGAGCACCTCCCCTATGAAGACAGAGTTTAGGTTATTTAGCCTGGAGAAGAAAAAGCTCTTAGAGAGACATTATGATGGAGCTTCGGTACTTAAAGGGGGTCTACAGGAAAGATGGAGGGGTAGTTTTTAAAAGGGCATGTAGTGATAGAGAGGTAGTGGTTTCAAACCAAAAGAGGATAGAATTAAATCAGATATTACGAAGAAATTCTTCACTGTGAGGGTGGAAAGACACTGGAATGGATTGCTCAGATTGGTTGTGGATAACTGCTACTTGTAAGTGTTCAAGGTCAGGTTGGATGAGACTTTGAGCAACCTGATCTTTTGGAAGATGTCCCTGCCCATGGCAGAGGGAATGGAACTAGATGATCTTTAAGGTCCATTCCAACTCTTACCAGGCTTCAGAGCACACAGGTTTTTGTGTCTGTCCTAATTAGGATCCTCTAAAGTAGGCTAACTCTCAGCACACACCTAAATAGCATTGGACCCTGGTCTCCACTGAACCTATTGTTCCCCTGTGTCCCAAGATATCATTATTTTTGTGCATATTTTCTCAGGTCTCAGTAGCTGAAATGTTTATTTTAAGGGACACAGTGAGAGTTGCTGGAGAACATTTGGATGGCAGGAAAATGAATGATTTGAGTTGCATGCCTTGATATATGGCACACAAAGGGGTACGGATGTTGTACCCAGTCAAGGCTGTGGAAGCTCATGGTTAAACTCCTGTTTGGAGCAACTGCTGGTGTGATCCATCCCCAAACCACACCCAGGCTTCCTCTTGGAGGTTGCTAGTTGGAACAGGTTGAAACACAGCCATGGAGAAAACAGAAAATGAAGCAGTGTGCACAGTCAGTGTTCCGTCTCATGCCCAATCCCTCAGATTTTGGTTTTTTGGTTGAGAACAGAAAAGCATCCTTTTTTTTTCGGTTTGTTTTTTTTTTTTTCCTCCCCCCCTGGCAGTGTGACATGGGAAGACTATTTCAGAAGAGTTCAGAGGACAGGAAAACTATCTCCATGTCTAACACTGCCTGCAGGATTGACCCCTTTTAGCCTGGAAAATGGTCTAAAGAAACCTGCTTTAAACCTACACTATTCACTGTGTAAGAACTTATGCTTGCCCTATGTGAAATTGTTCTGGAGTAAAACTTTTGGACTTGTAAATGACTGAAATGTGGTATCATTTTGCTGTCAGGTCAGAAGCACACTGAAAACAGGTATTTGTACTGTGCAAGAAAATGTTTATCCCTAACTCCTGTGCGGCAGAGGATAGTTGATTAAATTTGACAGCTCAGGCAGATTCTTTCATTCCTTATGAAAGGAATTCAATTTGTATCCAAAAGACTGTAAAAAATAGTCTCTGCATTGATATAATGAGGAGATAGTAAGTAAACAGTTAAGAAATTGTGAAAATATATGAGCCTAACCAGTGTTAGCACATCAGCACCTATCACTGTAATCTGTAACTACTTTCATATTCAGAACCCACAACGTTACTTAGGAAAGACATTTCTCATCAATCAATTTATTCCTTGCTAGCATTTCTCAGAAGTACTTTCCTATGTATTTGGTTAATACCTATGTATTGTAATCTATTCCCTGTTAGACTTGTTGAAATTGGAGGAAAGACGGAAGAGGAAGATAATTTACTTTGAACCAAACACATGCCAGGGACTCGGTACTGATTCCTGTCAGTTTAAAAGAAGATAACCACAGTGCCTCTAATGTGTAGGTCTCAAAGAAGAGACTGAAAGGTTGAGGAATTAGAGAAAATCTTAAAATTTCAACTAGTCCATTAGACTTTTACTTTCAATCCATAACCTTTATAGTTAGGGGTTATAGCATCATGCTACTGTAATCACCCCTCACTCGCCTGGGAAGTTCTACTTCTATCATCACATACTTACAATTCCATTTTCTTTCAGTCAGGTAATACAATGCTGTTGGGGACCTGAGCTCACTGGTAGCAACAGGGCAGCCACTAATCTTTCTCATCAGCGAACCTCTCAGATACCTCTTTGAGAGAGAGAAAGAGCAAGAGAGGAGACCACCCCAGTCCCATTGAAATGACCCATTCAGCAGGGGTAAGAACAGGGTTTAAAGGCAGCTTCTTTCTTGCATGTGAAAGAGCTGTAACACTGAATTAAGGAGAAAGACCACCAGCTTCCCTTGGAGGGTTTACCTTACAGGTGAAGAATAGTTTGGAATTAGTTCACTAAAATAAGGAGATGCAGAGGAGGTGGTTGCTGGAGTGCATATTTATATATATCTATATACATATATAGATATATATATGGACATTTTGCCAACAGGTGTGGTGTGCATTATGGATTGATTTATATTTCTCTGGGGACAACCTAAATTCCTTATTGTTTTGCTACTTGTGAGTAATGCATCTGTAACAAAAAAATGCTCGTAAAATTAATATTGCAGAGCCTCACCACCTGAAGCCTCTACATAGTACAGAAAAATCTGTTTTAGGAGGTTTTTCAGATTTACAGGCACTCCTTTCCCCTTTTCTGAATATGATAATCCTTAATTTGACAGTAATCCAATGAGACTGAAAAACCTTTTCATGCGAAGTAAGGAAGCTTACTCCCTCAGTGGAGGTTCTCCTCCCCCTCTACTCTGCCCTGGTAAGACAACACCTGGAATACTGTACCCAGTTTTGGGCTCCCCAGTTCAAGAGACACGGGAATCTACTGGAGAGAGTCCAATGGAGAGCTACGAGCATGATTAAGGGACTGGAACATCTCTCCTATGAAGGAAGGCTGAGAGAACTGGGGACATTTAGTCTGGAGAAGAGAAGGCTGAGAGTTAATGTCTGTAAATATCTGAGAGGTGGATGTCAAGTAGAAGAGGACAGTCTCTTCAGCTGTGCCCTGTGATAGGTAATGGTAGCAAGCTGAAAAAACAGGAAGTTCCATGTCAACATGAGGAAATACTTCTTTACTGTGAGGGTGATGGAGCCCTGGAACCAGCTGCCCAGGGAGGTGGTGGACTCTCCTTCACTGGATACTTTCAAGATCCGCCTAGATGTGTTCCTGTGTGGCATGCCCTAGGTGTTCCTGCTCTGTCAGGCAGGTTGGACTCAATGATCTCCAGAGGTCCCTTCCAACCCCTACCATTCTATGATTCTATGATTCTAAGCTCTTCCATGAACAATGCTCACACAATTTTTAATGGTTATCCTGAATTTTCAAAGGTTGACAAAAAAACACTAAGAAGCCGAAAACTCTTCCTTTTCCAGTGTCCTAAGGTATCTATAACTGGAAGCCACCTCTGAGAGGTCTTCAAGTTTTTAAATGTCTACAGTATGAATGCCCTACGTCAGAGCGTTTCATATCTCCTCATGCTCCTCCATTGCTGATACTGGATCTGTCTTAGCCTAAGATAAATAACTACAGCTGGCCAGATTAATTAGGTCATTCAAGTGCCAGTTTATGCCTATGAATGATGGTCCTCTGGTGACTAGCTCAGCTGTAGACATCTGTGCTGTATAAACACATAAAGTTAGATAAGATGAATCCTATCCCAAGGTACAGGGCATTAAAATTATGTTATTCTAAAAAACAGAGCTGCTAATAAAGGGCTGAAGATAGTATATTTTTGGATGTGCACGGGAAAGAGTAGGAACTGGAAAGGTGTGTTCACATTATCTGGGGCACAAGTAATCTGTAATCAACCTGTTTTTTCAAATGACAGCTTTAAGGTGTTTGGCGTATCAGACCATTTCCCATATAACAGGGAAATGTGTTCGTGGGCAGCCACAAGTGAGGAAATCCCAGTTACTTATGAAATGGATTTCTCAAATATGTTTACCAATATTTCTTGCATAGATATTGCCATGTATTTACATGGGTAGTTATGTGTATTCCCTCTATGTATTTATAATAGCATAAAGTATGTAACAAGAGAGAACCACGTAAGCAAGCACCACCCACTATTTGAGGAATAACTGGAAACAGCAAATACATTTTTTAAAATAACAGCATCATCCAGTATCCAGTTTGTGAGTTTTGAAAACTATCAATACAGAAGTCACTTGAATAAGTCTGGCTTTAGCAATGAATCTAATAATTATGATTGCCATCCTCAAACATTTGTGTTTGCATTTTAAAAAGGGTGCTGAGATACTTCAAGACATAGTTCACATGGTTCATTTTGTTCTCATTACGTCCTCAGCTAAATACATGGAATTTGGTGGTTTTTAGTAGGTAAACATCAGAAGGGAATTCGGTACAGTGGCTCTAGCTCCCCCCCTCCATTTTCCTACAAGGAACTCGATCCTACATGTGGCACAAACACAAGTCGTTAATACAATCTATCCAGAGTGGTTTCTATGTGTTATTAGATATTTAAACATTCTCTTTAAATCGGGTCTGTGAGTCTGTTCAGGACAAATGACTGTATTTGGATGTTGCTCAGTGCTGGAAAGGGTATGTAACCAATGGAGTTATATTACCACAGACCAGGCTTTCTGTGGGGAGTACAGAACATATGCGGAAGAGGATTTGGATGAAACCTGAGCGATGTGCAATAAAACAAGAATGAACTTGGACAGCTTATCAGGGATAGGATTTATACTGGTATTTGGCCCTGTCATGCTGACCTACTTTTCTGTCACTGGAATAGGAAGGAGTGGCCCTAGGCTCAGGTATGGTCTGAAAAAGTGATCTGCTCCAAGTGTCTCTTAATTGCTTCTCAAAGTCTTGGAGCTAGCCACCAACTTATAATATTGACTTACCATCTTATTAATAGTTCATCCAATTTGCTTCAAATTTTTTATTGAATAGCAGAGGCCAGATTTTGTGCCCTGTGCCTGGCATCCCTGTGTTCCCATGGTTTGAGCAGCATTACTCACTGGCTCTCCAGCTGCCTTGCATCCCTGCAGCAGGCAACAGTATGCTGAGGCTGAATGTGTCTCGGGAAGAGTGATATTGATTGATTTATTCAGTACTTTTGCCTGCCAAGCTCTTGAGATGCAAAATGTAGTCTTCCACAGCGTCTGCCACTAGTTGCATCCTATCTATCCTAAGGTGATTAAAAATGCAGAGAGAAAAGCTGCCCCATTGGTTTTGGTGCTCAGAGTGTTGAAAATAAAATTACATGCTATGTGTATATTTTGACAGATGTCTCTGTTCTAAAAATGAACGTGGGAAAGGCACTTTGGGGTAGCACACATTTTTTTCTGTCAGAATTGCGCATTGTCCAGGTACAAAGGTTATTTTTATGACTGCCCAAGCTGTGAATGCAGCTTGGTCATCTTTCAGACAGGAGTTCTGTTATTACCACTCTCATACATCATGACCAGTAATGACAATTAGCTCCCCGTTTTCCTTGTATGACTTCCATCATCACAAAGTTTTGGTAATTCCTAAGTGGCTTTGCAGAAGTGTAACTGATCTGAACCTGCTGGATTGGGACCACTCAGGTCCCAGTCTTATTTTGTATTCTTGTAGCAAGGATTATTTGATATGACTTCTTATCCCCTACATGGAGTACTGTCGTTATGTAAAGCATTTTACATGTCTGATCCTGCTCCTTAGAGGTTCTCCTTGATCTGGGACTGGCCTTTTATATTTCTTGCCTGGTTTAGGTTTGTGGCACATGTGTCCTATTTTATATGCCTATTATCTGGGGCAGTGGATTACGGCTGGCATAGATACACCAAACCCTAATCACTTTAGAGGGCCTGCAGGTCTCCAGAGGTAGTAAGTACTTAAAATGTTTATAATACTAGATACATTTGACGTTGCTTAAAATCCATTCAGCAAGCAGATCTGGAAGGCAGGAAGCAGAGTTTTACGTAGTCTTTTTTTTCTAAATATAACTGTCCTGTTAATACTCTTTTATATACACTCTGTGCTCAGTGTTAGATTTGCTGGTGTGGTGGTTTTATCCCCCTGCTATTGAGGCAAGACTGTTTCACATGAAACACTGTTTTCACTACAAATATATCCATCACCCAGTACCTTGGATTCTCCTGTGAGAGTTTCAACCCACGCTGCACAGCACTGGGTCAAAGGCAGATTGCTGGTGAGTCATCTATTTCCAGCTTTTTGAAAAAGTGATAAAATATAAAATGTGTTTGTGCTGAGGTACCTGGATTTGTCATCTCCAGGTCACTACACAGCAGTTTACTCAGAGGAGCCAAGGGGATTATAAAGCACCTCCGGTGCTCAGGAGCAGCACTCATACATGTGATGCACAATCTGTCCCACTCTCCCGGTTGGAGAGAAAGCATTATCATCATTGTCATCATTAGGCTTTATACATGTGAGCAGGTAACAACCAGCACAAGAATGGTACTATTACCATAAAGACAGCACATCTTTTGTGTGTTGATTTCAGTTTGACTCTGTAGAAGCTTTTTTCTTTTTTTTTCTTCTCTTTATTGTCAAGTTATATCATGATATCTAGCAATATCTTTTAATCAAAATAAACAGGAATGAGGTTGCTTTTAAGGAAACAATTTTGTCAAGACAAGAATGAATTGAAGCAAGCTCACTAGAAATGTATTAACTTTGAAAAATGAGAAAAAATAAGAAGAAACTTATTTCTGATAATTTGAATCAGACTCTGGAAAAGGCTTTCACAGAGTGGTGAAAGCTGTTGTTCTTACGATGAAGTTTAGGTAAATTTGTGGGGAAGATCAGCTAATAGGATATCTGCAATATGAGATCAGAGGTGTCCCAAAAGGTCCCTGCAGTCCCCTGTTCCTTCTGAATTCGTTTTGTATCTAGAATATCAGGCTTATCTGTTTTGCACCCATGCTGAAAATAAGAGAGAGACCAGAATAAGGGCCCAAAAGTGATGAGTTCCCAAGAAATATTCATTTTTGTTTTGAACGTGTTGAGTCCCCACAAATCCTTCTTTGGGAGGCCTTGGGTAGAGATGTGCCACTTCACACACTTGCCTCCATTCTTGCCTTTCTAGTCAATAGTTCTTCTAGTTGTTTGCTGAGGAGCTGTGTTGACCTGTGCTTCCAACAGTGCTGGCTCTTGTTCACTTCACAGGAGAGAAGTGAAGATAAGGCTAAGGACAAGAACCTTCAATAAAAATGAGATCTATTTTCCTGGTCAAGAAATTTGTGCATGCTATTGACAACTAAATCATCCAGGGTAAATTGAAAACAGAGCTGTAGAGATAGTTGGCATAGCTACTCTGTTAATCTCTAATCTGCATTACCACAGCATTCTTCTAGCAGATGGTCTGTGAGAGTAGACCTTCCAGGAGAGGGGCCAGGCAGCCAGGGGCATCAGGAGGTAGCATGTGACACTTGTATGAAAGACTGTGACTTCCATTTGTTTCCACAAGCAGCTCAAGGCCATCGTATTGGGCCTTCCTGAGTGTTTGGTTTCCATCTAAAGTACCTTTGAGGTGACTGCCTTTGGGGAGGTTAGTAGCTCTGATGGAAGTCAGCTGAGGAGCTCCAACTGACAGTGTCCAGAGTAGACTAATAGAGGTTTCCACAATGAGGATTTCCATTCCTAAAATGTCCAGGATGAAGGGTTTGGATCAAGATTTTTCCTGAGGGGTAGAAAGGTATTCTTAGGTTCCTTTTTTCTGATGGCAAGTCTGCTTCACCTGAATTGGTGTTTCATCGCTGCTTGACACATTTTTCTTATGGAGAAATTGCACATTTTAAAATTTGAAAAATGACATTTTCCTTTTTTATTTAAACCATCATGTGGTATTTTAGAGGGTACAAAGCTGAGTTCTTCGTCTTTCCTGGGTGGGTCATTCAAATCAGAGCAATAGAGTGGCTGCAAACTACTGATTGTGGGTCCATTATGGTAGCTAAGATGGGTCAGTGCTCCAAACTACTGAGCTAAAGCTTTGCCCTCTGATATGAATGGGTGCCTAGATTTAAGAATAAATCCTTTGGATTATACAAAAAATTTGAACTGTCAAGAAATAAATGGTGTGGTGAACTGAAACATAGGTCTCTTGAACTGCCCTCTAATTAGCTGTATTGCAGTAATCTCTTTCCCCTTTCATTGCTGTCAGCAACCTCTAGGGTTTCTTTTATTTTTATGATGGAAATATCTGTCTATGCATCATGTCACTGAGAAGCGTGTGTTTTTGTCACTTCAAGGAATTAGTAGACAGAAAATAGTTTCTCTTACAAAGAACACCAGATTGCTGGATCATTTGCACCAATAGGTATTTCTTCATGTGAACAGCTTTCTTGCATTAAAAAAAACCCCAAAACTTATTTTCATGTGTGGTAGGTAGAAGGTATTTTTGTTAAGTATGCGCACATAACTTCATTTCTTGTTTTTCTGTATTTTCACTATCAACATGTATTTCTGTAAAACTGTTGTTGACCGTAGGTAGTTATTAACAGGCTTTTGCAACTGTTTTCTTGTTACAGTTACAAAGTGCCTTTATCATAGAAAAATAGATGTATCTAAAATGCAGAAGCCTGGCATACCTTTCATGGTTTGAAGTCCCTTTGCTAAGATCTGTGGAGACTAGATAATTTTCATGTTAAAATATTATTTACCTTCAAGTATAAAACTTTTTAATGTACAAAAGTATATTAATAAAAACGTTTTTAATCATATGCTAAACAAAAATTTAGCCCACTGTAGCTTTGCAAGTTAAAGTTATATTACTAAGTAGTTTTCAATAATATTCTTTTACTTTTAATTTCAGTCACCTAGAATACCTAAGAATTTTTAGAAAAGACAGATAAATAGCTCTAACAAAACACAAAGCACTGAATATTTTGGAAGACTGCAAGATCCTTTTCATTTCATCTGCTGTTTGTTATTGTCACTGTAGACTATGGATGAGAACACCTGCAATTATCCTCCGGTTAATATACTTTTGAATTGGAAGAAAGGGCAGAGCTACAGTGCAGATGGCAAGTAGTCAGCTAACCTCTATTGCAGGCATTTAAAACACCTCTTCGGTGGTGCTTCTTAATGATAAAATACGTAGGGCTGGCTTTTCTGACAACTCATAGAACATGATAGATGATAGTAACCTTTTCTCTAAATTAAACCAGAAAATGAGGAGCCGGCAGGGCAGTGTGCTCAGGAGCACAAGCCTTGGGATAGCAGCTTCCTTTCCTGCTCCCCCCATAAATACATATTTTTATCTTTATTTTAAAATTATGTCAATATATTTTGGCCTATATCCATCTTGTTGAGCCTCCTTCACACTTTATAGTTTTGAAATAGTGGTATTCGTACTTATTGAATGTATCAGCAGTTAGTGGAGGCCAGAGGACTCTCTCTGTTTTATTTCCTTTTCTACACAAAAGCAAACAAGCATGAAAAACTCTCTGCTACCTGCAAAGAAGGTGTACGCTAAGAAAATCTTCAGTCTTGTTTTGTAATTTCCCATACTTGCCTAAATAAAAGGAAAACGCCCTGAGTGAGCATTCTTGAAATGAGTTTACATTTTCAGAAGAAGAGTTAAAGTTACACTTGGCTCAGGGATCTATTTTTGTTTAGGGAAATATTTTCTGTAGGAAGGTGTACCTCAGTGCTATTTTCTCTTCAGGTTTCTCTTTGTGGTTACAGTGGGGTTTTTTCTGCTGTGGTCATCTACAGCTATTCCTAAATTCTTCATAATATTAATTTAGACTACAAGAGGAACCTGCCTGACTTTTCAAGAACCATAATTATATTAGTGATTTTAAAATACTGCTGTTTTCTTCTGCAGAACCATAGTAAGATACAGAAACTCGGTTATTTCTAGTCACAGCTGGGTGTTTATTATTTTGAAAATGTTTCCCTTCTGCCAGATGCTGCTGGTAACTGTTGTCAGGTGTTCAAGTAGCTGTGCTCTGATGGCAGGCATGAAGTTGTCTATTCATTTTTGTTCTGGGGTAAGCAAACTGATTTGCAATTAAAACCTAAAGTAAGGGCACTTCATTTGCCAATGTCAAGCCACATGTGACTCAAAAAAAAAAATGTGAGAGCCAGAGGTAATCGGCTTCTTCACTGTCCTCTACATCTGGGGTATTTGTATATGCAAGTGAAGAATGGATGGGTTATCAGATGTGTTAGCAGAGGTGAATTTGGATTTCTACCTTGGATTAGTTCATGTTTTTCCCTTGCACTACACAGAATTTGGATTTCTACCTTGGATTAGTTCATGTTTTTCCCTTGCCCTACACAGAGCTGGTGATAAAAGCAAGGCAAAGGGCTGTATTTGGAGAATAAGGCCAATGGGAACTCACCAGTTCGCTTTAGGGAGCCAGTGATAAATTTGTCTCCCTGTGAGACTTCAGCGAGCATTGAGGCACACCACCTCCAGCTCCATCCACCTCACGTAATTCCAGTTACTCTGAGCAGTGAATCATTGCACATTGAAAAAGAGACTGGGAAGACTTAAAAAATGTGAAGTCCTGCAGGGTTATGCTGGGTCCATGAGAGGTGAGGTCTTGATCATCTTGTGGTTGACAATGTCTTATGGAAGAAAGAGCTTCACACGGAATCTCATGGCTATAGCAGTCTGGTAATAGTCACGCCACTGCTGGCTGTTAGACTTACCCACCAAAAGCGTAGCTTTTGCATTTTATTCTAGTGTCTTTAATATATTCACATTAACCTTTAATATATTCACAGGAAAAAATTACACTGGGATGAAGGAACAAAAGCAAATATTGCTGAAGAAATTTTAAATAACGTGCAGATCTCTTGTGGGCATTGATTCATGTGCTTCCTGATGTCAATAATTGTTTGTGAATTGCAGCCATTTTTTTCCTCTGAACAGAGCATTACTCTTGGAATATAGTCATTACCTATTGACTAGCTCTGTAGTCATTTTCATGCATCAGTAGTTCTGATAAAAAATTAAGTAGCACTTTTTTTTACACCAGTGTGTAAGATCCATACACTGTTCATTAATATGTGAAAGCAGCCTTGAAAATTTTTTTATTGCTGGGACCAGATCAACATTTTCAATAGCCATGTCTCAGGAAAAATGGTGAAAGTCTTAAGGGCTTTTCTTTGTTGGTGGTTTGTTTGCTTGTTTTTGATGAGAGAGTGGCAAATGTTCTGCTGTCTCAGGACAGAGCTGCAACAAGAAGGACATATTTGTCACCGTTTGATGCTAATGTAATTTCCTGGGTTTTCCTACTGTGTTGCTCTCCTTTTAATCCCAATTGTCGGTAATGTGCTATTTTTTGATTAAATGATGAGACCTGAGATTCAGCAAGGAGAAAATAATTAAATCTATTTGTTTCACAGACTGTCAGCATCTATTAGGGATGAGACAAATAAAATCTGAGGGCTTTTTTTCCCTGAGACATGTTACAGAGTTTGTGAAGTTCACAGTTGTAATCCTTTTATTGAACACAGATTTAACAGTAAAGGTCAGTTATGTTTTGGCCACCAAGGAGTTTGTGTAATTGGTAAAACCCAAACATTTAGATTTCTTTTTTATATAAAAAGTGTGCTGCTTGGGATACTCCTGCACCTCTTGTTGTGTCTCCCTTACAGAGCTCAGCGACTAAAACCTAGCCACATTAGTTCAGTGGATATTTTCAGAGCAAAGGGGGCTTTGCAGTTTATCCCACCAGCTGCAGGGGTGCCTCATGCCCTGAGAAGGGCTGAGCAGTGTCAGGGATTGTGGCTGATGCTGCTGGTCTCTGTGCTTTGCGACTGGCCCCACTTGCTCTCCTTTCCTGTAGCCCTGCACATCCAGCAAATGCAACATTGCTGTCATACCACTGTTATGATGCCCTTTACCATTTTGCTGCAAGAGGAGCTTTGTTTTCTGCCCTGCTGTAAGGGTTTGACACTGCTTTTGGACTCACCATTTCTCCTGCCTTCTTGGATTTGTCTGGGTCAGTGTATTGACAAGGTTTCACCTATTATTTCCCTCTTCTTTCTGTACTATGAAAAGGCTTGGGCTTGCTCCTTTGTGACACAATTGGGTGATCCAAGGAGGATGAGTGTCATTGCTGCACTGAGAACCCTGCTACCTTTATCCCTTGAGGAGACTTTCCTCCGCATTGCATACAGGCTACAAAAAGACATCTGACCCGATGGGGAAAGTGCCTGGCCTGATGACATAGGAACCACACTCAGGTTGCACTGAGAGCCTGACAAGAGACATTTAGGAGGCAAAGGGAATGAAGAAGAGCTGGGACTATGTGCGAGATTGTCATGGGGCATGATGAAAGGGCAGGCAGAGAAATGGGTGAAGGTTTAGATTGCAGAGAAGGTGAGTCCTAGAGAAGCAGAGTCCTAATCTTGATTGGAACAATTAAATTCCACTGTGAAGTACGTATTAAATAATAATAGGCAACTACAGAGCTGTGCAGACTTGCAGGTGAAAAGCAGATTTTTAAGCAAGCTGCTGGGTGAGCAGGAGAGGCAGCGGGGAGGGCTGAGACAAGCAGTCTGTGCTGGCATTCAAGCCTCTGCTCAGACCTCAGCCTGTATTTTTATGAGTTAAAAGCAGTAACTAATCTACAGCATAGTTCTGAATTAATTCAACTGGATTTTTTCCCAGGAAGCAGAAGTTTAATCATCTGTAGCATCGCTCTTTGCAGTATATCACCGCGAGCAAGCGAGGAGGTTTCATTGATTGGACTCTAAAGGCAAACGACGTGTGTAGCAAAATGGCATTACCAAAGAGAGTAGTTCAATATGAGCTCCCTAAACAAAGCAAATTATTTCAGCACCAGATGAGTCCGTAACATATATTTATTGAACCACAGAACCTCGTAGTATTTATTTCCCGTTCTAAACAACTGCTCTAACCTTTTAGTCAAAAAGCCCTATGAATACAAGTGCAGCAGAAACTCTCCTGGGGCACTTAATAAAAAGAAAAGGTTAATTCTTGGTGCATTATTTTGGCTATTGATAGTTCTGCAAATGTAAATCTCTGGGTCATAGCTACCTATGCCTTTAATTAGTCCAGTATGAAAACCCCTGTCAGAAGCTCTTGGCAGACATGAGCTATCTGAGAAAGAAATAAAAGGAATATAAAGATTTTCAGGAAGATTTTCGGGGTTGGGATTTTTAACATCCCCCTTTTTTTTTGAACAACAGACTGGGGAAAGACTTCGGGTGTGGAAGGGATTAAATGTTTTTCTCCCTTCCAGTTTTTCATTGTCCTCCTTCAAGTAATGAAATTTGACTGTTCACTATGGATGTCATTTTTTGGGAGCTGGAGCCAATTCTTCCTGTGACACAAGCTGAGACAGTCGGTGTAGTCATTCACACAGGACTGGGATATACCATGTCTCCTGTACAGCAACATGACACTTCCTCTGTGACTTCTGTCATCCGGCAAAGGAAACAGAAACATGAGAAGGACCACATCTGTCACCAGATCCAATCCTGGCCTTTTCAGGGTAGACATTTTTCACAAATTAATGGCTCCATCTGCTACTGTAATGAAGGTTTATGAAACACCTTAGAAATAAGCCTGGATATTAAAATTAGCAACTTCAGTGCACAGTAAATCTGGGTCTTGCCACTTATCGGTACTTATCAATTTAAGTACATCGCACTTCCCTGCTTTCTGTTGCACTGGTAAGAACTGCCACCTTTGTTTATCTCTCTGTCTGCCCCCTTGCAAATTAATAACATTATCACCTCTGCCCAGGCTAACATCCCCCTCTGCACGGCGAGTACCGACCCGCCCTTCTATCAGACTGTTTAGCTGATTTAAGTGTCATAGTTTAAATTCACGAGTAGCTGTTTTCAAGATGGAAGTTTTTTGTTTCTCTTTCAGACCTTGAGAAGCATTTGTGTGTTTACTCTCTCTAAAATGAGATCTCCTGTAAAAGATATGATGCCTCAGATCTTGTCTGACATAATAATAGAAACATGACTAATCTCCTTGAAATCCATGATGTTATTTGCCTGTCTAAAGTTATACATGTTCTTTGGGGCTCTCCTAAATCGAAACCATCAATAGGTTTCTTGGCAGAGAGTGGAGGGCCCTGGGGTTGATTGATTTAAACGAAGGCATTTATGTTACAGAGCTTAAGCTCACTTTCAGCCTACACAATAAAAAGCTTGATTTGAATAATAAGATTCCGTCCTCCTTTGCATTTGCATTTTTAGTTATTTTGTTAAAAACAGGTTGATTCTGGTGAGTTAGTAAACATTCAGATATGTCGATTTGCAATTGAATATAGCCTTTGCCTTTAAATTTAGTACTTCTCTCAGGTAGCTGAGGGGATAAGCTGTGCAGACAGCTCCATAATCATATGGTTTCAGAATCTATCCATGTTTTTCTGACTTTAGCATTCTGTTGTCACTGAAAATGGGAAATGGTAGTTTTGTTTACAAGATGACAATTTTTTTCTTTACCTATTTTACAATCTGCTTTCAGATAAAATATGGCTTTAATTAAAATGAAGAGAACTGTCATTTTTAAGAGGTTTTATTACTTAAACAGAAATACTTTGAACTTACCAGGCACATTTTTCTCATCAAAACTGAGGATGTCTAATATGTGATTACTGACTTGAAGTAACTAATTCTGTTTACTGTATTTGTCAGAAAAATAGAATTAGAAATCTGAGCCACTCGTTTCTATTCTTTCACAAAAAAAAAAAACCCATAGAAAATCAATCTACACTTCTTGGTTTCCATCTTTGGAGCATGTCACGGGGACAGACCTAAATTAACCCCCTAGTTTTTATCTTTTTGATTTAATGTTCAAGATGAAATGCTGAAATTGCCAGCAATTGGAATTATAGGAAACATGAATTTGCAGATTAAGATTTCTTCCCTCCCCATCACTTTTATATGTCTTCCAGTTTGAGATTTCTCCTCTCAGATTAGGGAATATTGCAAAACTATAATTTAAATGCAATAACTATATAGAAAACAGAAACACCGAGCAGTTGGGGCATGGACAGTGCTAAGTGGTATTTAGTGATCTGCTTGAAACTTCTTCTTTCCAGCCACTGAAGCCTCGACAGGCTCACATTTCAGTCATACAGCAAGGCTTGGAGTCAGTGAAAGGGAAAAGGAGACAAAGGTTGACATCCAGGGTAAGGATAGAGGCTGTGAGGTGAAGTCTCTTTTTCCATGTGGGAGCTTTCTGTGGAGCAGACCCATCAGCAGGACATGTTGCAGTCCAGGTAGCATGCTGCTGCCACATAAATGTGGGAAATTTGTGGGGAAATTGTATTTTTACTTTCCTCTCTCCCATCTTCCCAGGCGTATTTTCATCCTGCATGTTAGTAATGCAGAAAAGTAGCACCCTGAGTCGTTTTGGATTTTTGGATTAGTTTGTGCACCTTATTATTTCTGGTCCCCATCTTTGCTAGTGCAGACACATGGGCTGCCTGAGTCCTCCATTGACCTTACCTGGTGATCCAGAAAGGGATTTGCACCTTCTCACTTCAGTTTCTCATCTGGTTTCAGCAAGTGCCTCCAGTGGGCAGGTGAGAAAGCTGGTCTGGCAGCCAGGCTCTCCCAGCCCCACTGCCTGGCAGAGCTCAAGGGTGGAAATAGCCTCACTGCTGTTTAGGGTGCAAAATGTGGGTTGTAGCAATTTCAAACAGAAAAGTCTGTGAAATAGCTTCTGGCCTATGTTACTTTGGATTACTTCATTTTGTGTATGTTTTGTACAGTCGTTATGCATTTGATCTTCTTGTAGTTCATAAAAAATGTCTGTATCGTGGTTCAGTTCTCTTTTAAATATTTAGGACTTACGTGGGTGCTTATAAGCATTAAAAGAATTAACAGCCCTCATAAGAAAGGTGTGAAGTTGGAGATGTAAGTCACTTTCCATCTTCTGAAACAGGAGAACAACATATACGAGCAAAGTGACTTGTGAGGTGTTAAAAAGGAAGAGATAATGGCAGGATGCTACAAGTCAAAAGTGGCCATATGTGTTTTGCCTGAAGTCTTGTGTTTTCAGCACAAGATAGGAAAAACATTTTACTGTATACGAGCAGGCAGATAATAAAATAAATTGTTCAGAGGTATATGCACTCAAGAGTATCCTCTTCAGCACTTAGAGCCTTGTGTGTCCTGCTCTCTGGGATTGGTAAAAATGCAGCTACTATTTCACATGTAAACAACTTATGTGTGCTTTTCTGTGGTGTTTCATTATGATTGCCAAAATCTGGCATCATTTGAAAGAATTCAGCAATCTAAAGATGACCCATGTGTTGGTATAAGATAATACATTAGAGAATGAAACTTCTGAAGCTTTCCCGGTTGTTTGTTGTTTTCAGTCCTCTTTAATTTTGATCCATTCACAGTTTGAATCATATTTAAATTTTGGTTTCAACTAAAAAATTTGGCATATATTATTAAATGATGCAGATGTTCCAGACACTACCTATCAAAGAGGTTGCTTCTCTAAGGGCTTTGTTGGAGGGAGTAGTCTTATGCTCTCATTCATATTTCTCAGATAGCAATAATTCAAAACTTAGTAGAATTAAAGCCTTGCATATTTAATAAAAATAACAGGATGATTCCTTAGCGTATATCTAGCATGAATACTAAGCTGTAATTAAGTATTCTTACTTAATGATAGATCAGTCTGCATCTCAGAATGAAGAAGATTATATTGAATTGCTCACATGATACTGTAATTATGGCCATAGAGCCAATAGTAAACAAATAAATTGTGTATTTTCCTTTACAAACACAGAAAAGATGTAACAGCCTAGTGCGTAAGGCATCAGGATTAGGATTTAGGAGACTCATTCTGTCCTCATCTCTTCTCCTGATTTGCACATTTCCTTCAATAAATCATTTTGCCTGTCTGTGAACAGAGGTGTTATAGAAAATCCCAGATTATGTGAAGATACTCAGGACAATTCCGAGTCAGGCATCCTCAGTAATAGGTAGCTGTGGGACACCACCTGGTTTCCAGAGGCTGGTTAAGAGGCTCCAGCATTTTGTGAAGTACATGTACTCTCTCAGCATTCTCCTCGTTATTTCCTGTCTTATTTCCTAGAGACTGCATGTTCTTCCAGCAAGTGACTGTCTCTGACTGGATGTTTATGCAATGTCTGGGGCAGGAGGCTCCTATCTGTCAAATTTTGCATATGGTTACTGAGCTGAATGAGGTAACAAGTATAATGCAATTTGAGTGGCTGCAGTCATATCTCAGTTCTGACTTTGGAGACGTTGCTGTCTGCTGCAAGGCAAGCTTAGGGATCAACTTTCAGGCAAAGTAATCGTCCTCAGTGCACTTGACAAAATGAACAAAGAGCTCTGTTATGATTAATGACTTTGACCCAAAGCTTCAAGTCCTTGCTCAAATTCAGTCATGTAAACTTGGGTCCTTGTTTCCCTTTTGAAAACTGCTGAAAACTAAGCATCATTCTCTAGTCCTCCATTTCAACAGCCTAGAAAATGCAAAGTATGGATCCACAAACACGCATGCTCAAACCACTGAGGTTATATTGCTCTTCTAAGTGAGAGATACAGAGTTTGAAATTAAGACACGTAAATTTATTTTTTGTTGTATGTGTGAGTTCACCGTTGAAGCTGCCATATGAAGTCAGTGGAGATCTCTTCCATATGGCCCAGAAAGCTGGCCAGCCAAGAGGGGCCTCATACAGCTGCCTGATAACATACGCAGCTGATGCGATTTAAGATGCCCCATGATGCCCTGCTTAGTCTGAAGCAGCTGATTTGGAAGAGGAGAGTTCAGAACCATGGTTGCTGTCTTGCTCACTAAACTTTTGCTCATGTTTTGAGTCTCACAGAAGAGACATCCTAGGGCTTCAGAGTAGGGCTGCTTGGTGATTTCCCAACAAAACAGATTTTTCAAAAGACAGTATTCTGACACAAAACAAAGAGACACCTTTCACCATTGACTCCATCAAAAGATTCGTGGCCAATCAGGCATTCAAGTCTGGGTGCTTACCTGCCCCTTGGGCTCCCTGAGCTACAGGTTGACCTGACTGTCTTTTGGGGACAGTTCCTTTCTTCCCTGGTCTACTTTGTCTACAGGCTCCCCAGCCACTTATCTGGGGGCTGATGTGAAGACAATGTGGGGCTTCCCAGGTTCTCTGTGTACCTGGATTTTTTTTGAAAGTTCTTTCCAGAAAATTTGGAAGGAGAAGGGGAAAAATGGAAGGAGAGATTCTGGATGTGGTACTATGTGTCTGTTTGCCAGCTTCTTCTCTTTTACAGTGTCTTGGGCTAGGATGCTCAGGGAAAAACTTCTCTTTTTCCCAGAATATGCATGAATTATTCATATTATAATAGCTCCTTTCCTTCAACATTTTGGTATTTTTTTAGATTGAAAATTGCTTTGCGTTCTTAATACCTCAATGTTTTGTCTTTTATTATATATTCATATCTTTGACTCAGAAATTATTTCTCTGTAGCCACAACATTGTCAAGAGAAAGGCTTCATATTTTAACTCAGGCATTTCTGTTTGTAGCTGCTGTCTCTTTTAAAGATGAAATCTAAATAATTTTATTATGGAGTGAATTTATTAAAGAATTGTCTTTGCCTTGAGTTGGAGATTGAAGAGAAATTAATTTGATCGTGCTGACTGGGTCTCTAGGGAGACCCATATATTCAATAAAATATTTCTATCTCTTTCTGGTCTATAATCAAGACAGAAGTTGGATAGAAAGAGAATAATAGTGAGCTACATAGTAAAGAATAGGTGGAGAGAGAAAATGCAGATTGAAACCAGTGCTTTTGAGTAAAGACAGAGATGTCTGAAAAGCTGTACTGCCAGACCTCTCTGGCATCTTTGGGTTCCTAGGGATCTGGCAGTTGGTCCTGGCCACCAGTCTCACCAGGACTTACAGTCCACTGTTACAGCCTTATTGATCAAAGGATGCTGAACACGTCTTTACACCTGCATCATGGTTTCCTTTCTAGCCTTTGTTTTCATACTCAGTGTTTCAACTGATTACTTTGTGGCTACAATTTTCAAAGCAACAATCATGTTAGGAGGTCCAAACATTGCAGAAGTTACACAACAAGCACCGAGTGCACGTAGCACTCAGCAAGAGGCTGTGTGTGACACTAGAGCAGCTGTTGTTATTTCACCTCAGAGTCTTGCACCCATAAGTAATCTGGTTTTGAAATGATTCAGTATTTCACAGATCATAGTAATCAGTGCTCTCTGGAACACAGGCAATTTATTTCTCACAAGTTTGTTTGCTTTATTATTCATGGGAACGCAATCCCAGCAACTGCGTTTCTGACAGTTTTCAAACGATTTTGTGTTGTGGTGGCTTTGTGTTTGCCTTTGTTCTTGAGAGTCAAGCAGTCCGTTACGGGTGACTGGGTGTCACCCCCTCCATTAGCTGCCAGCAACTAGATGAAAGGCTTTGCTGTACCAAGGAAAAGTAATTTAATGTTCTCATTCTTGTTGCTAAGCCCCACTGTGCACATACATAGTACTGTTCAGAGATCCTAGATGATCATGGCCTTTCCCGAAGAAAGACAGACAAGGCAGAAAACTCTGTATATAGAGTTTTTCAGTCCAGGAGCAAGTCAGTAAGATACTAACATTTGCAAAACATTATGAGAACAATTAACGTTGAGAAAAGTGAATGAATGCTGGCAAAAGTGCCTGAATAGCCAGGCTCTTAGAAGAAGGTCTGTTCTGTGTCTTCCTAGCTGGAACCTGGGAAATGTGTCACTAGCCAGAGGCGTGTCTTCTTGTTACCTGAGCCAGGAATGGCCTGATGGAAACTCACTCATTTAAAAAAGCGAGGCCACAGAACAAACACTCTGAAGCCCTGTGCCAAAAAAACCCCTCTGAAAGTTCTTTTAATTCATCAGCCCATGAGCAGGTTTACCACATGAACTGAAAAGTGCATGACATAATGGATGTGAGTGTATGAGGCAGGACCACTGTTATAAAACCAATGTCGATGAGTTTTCCTGCAGCAGTGTACTTAATGTTGCTGATTAGAGGCATTTTACCAATATTTAATTTGGTAAAATTAGGCAGTCCTAGGCAGTCCTAGGTGCACATCTAGGCAGTCCTAGGTGCACATCTACCTGTTCGTCTCCTCATTTGCGTACCTCTAAATGCACCTGCAATGTCAGCTGCTTCCTGCTCTCTGTCTTCTTTGCCCAACCTTCTCTCCTACCTTCTTTCAAGACGGCAGCATCCTGAAGTCATAAAATGCAAACCAAGTGCAATCAGCTGATTGTCTGGGGTGAGGGGAGGCTATTCCAGGGTAAGTACTCCTCTGATACCATGGGTTGTATCACTTCTGCTTTTTGAATCATATGGCAAACAGTGTCAACAAATACAGCTTGAAGTATATGCATCACATCCATTCAAACTGTTTGTTCTCTCTATTTGCTGGTAGCTATTGAAAACGGTACTGGGAAAATGAATGGACTGCAGAAGAGGAATTATGGGAGCCTAATAGTTTTGTTTCCTGTCCGATTTTCTGTGGTTTCTGATGGACATAACATACTGTCTGCCCAGGACACTGAGCTATAAATTCAGGTGAAGGTGGACCTGGCTGAGCACATGGATTAACAAAGAAAGCACCATGAAGCCATCGTGTGTAACTGATGTGGAGTTCCAAAGAGTTAAGCTGTTGAGCCTGTTGTAGGCAAATGGAAAGGGTATGATATTTCATGGTGAAGTGGCTGTAAGGACTGACTGTCATCAGCTAGCACATTTTGTGAGCATTAGCACCTAGTATTGACAAGATTATATGGCACTTAAAAATGCATTAATCAAAATGTGTTAACTGGAAAGTCTTAAAAAAACAAAATTAAGAAAAAAATAGAATAGAATTGAATAGAACAGAACAGAACAGAATAGAATAGAATTACTGAGGCTGGAAAAGACCTCTGAGATCATCAAGTTCAGCCTATAAAACACAAACTCTTTTAGTGTATGCCCCATATAGATCAGAATATTCCATTTAATGCTGAGGGAAAATTATTCTGTGTTGATAACTTACTATTGATGAATATTTTAAAAAAGAAGTATTGAACATCTGTAGAAGCCCATCTATTTCTTTGGGAATAGATAGTGACAAAATAATGTCACTTTGTGTATATAGACTGCATTTTGATTAAATAAACAGGTCACTTGCTATCTTTTCTCTCCTTTTTCCACAGCCTACCCATGTAATAAGCAATATGTAAATATGTAATTTCAATCAGACTTTTATTTACTGTTGAAGGGTTGCTGTAAACAAGTAGTTAACTGCAAAAATATATACAGTGATCAATACTGTAACAAGTAAAAGGAATTGCAGATGCAGAATTTCATTAGGAAAAAGTTAAGCAGAAATCAGTTTTACTTGGATATGACAAAGGTATTATTCACACTTACTTGGATACTAATAATATAATAATTTGTAAACAAAAATCCAATTAAAAAAAGTTCAGCACGAATAAGTTCATACTGAAGAGTGAAGAAGTATCGTGCAATTTATAGGAATCCCTCTAAAACATCTTAGAACAAGTCCAGACAATTTAGGAACAAGATGTTAGTGATCCTGTATGTATGTACATTATTCTGTTACTCTTTGTTTGGTTTGGTTTTTTTGAGTCTGGCAAAGTGTTGAGTACCCTCCCCTGAGGCTTGAATGATGCTTCTTATTACTGCCTGTCTTCTTGCAATTTTTGGACTGATACTTCAGAGTCCCAAAGAGAGGAACTTGTTCCTGTTTGTGTACAGCATCATGACAAACATCCCAGTGTTATAGGTCAAGGTATTCAGTCACTGGCTGGTGATTCCTCTGGCTTGCTGTCAGGTATTCTCCTTCCTAGAAAACCATTGGCATTAAAGAATGGGTCAGATGTGTTGCTTTGACAGTAGTCTCCTGCTTATGGTTGCTTTGTTTTCCAAGGGCTTTATGGTTCCTCCTTGTCTTTTGATGTGCTGTGATGTGATAAAATACAGGGAAGTTGGCAATCAGGAGTGAGGCTGCCACTGCTGGAATAATTCATCCTTCTCCCTGTCCAGATACTCATGAATTGCTTCTGTGGTTGCAACCTGCTGCTGACTTCTTCCTTCCCAAGAGGTCCTCGGGTGCTGGTACACAGGCAGGACATGTGTACATCCATCTATATGTTTGTGTGTGTTGCAGCTGATCTATGGGTGTGTACTAGACCCAACACTTTGGGAGAATGTCTTGTCTGTGTGTGGACAGGTGGATGTACTGTGTTTTCATGGTAGATATGGGCATGGTCCAGAAATGGAATCACAGAGTGTGCTTTTTTGCCATCTTCTTGGAAAAGGTAGGACATCCATCCAGCTGGAAGGCCAGGACATTTCCTTTTTATTTTCATTAAAACAGAAAACATGCCAAAACAATGAAGAGATCCTGAAGTAAGGGAACATTAAAGCTTTCAGCATTAATTAAGCACTCAGAAGATGGGATAAGACAATTAATTAATCATGCATATGCAACTCTGCTCCCTGTTGCACTGGAAAAATTGTTTTCATTTAACTTAAATTATTATACACTAATTGCTTAATGTATTATAGTATTTTTTTCCTTATGTTTTTAGATAATTGCTTTTAGCAACAGGTGATAGAAACTAAATAGGAGATTTGCATAGAACCTTCTACTCAGCATGTTAGACATGGTGAACAGGGTGAAAAACAAGATAAGTCTTGTGAAAAGTTACAGAAGCTGACCTTAAATGGATGGTGACAATGTCACTGTGCTTATACACTGGTAACAGTGTGGCCACTTAAGCACATTTATTATTGTCTAAGACTGCTCCACTGTATTAAAGAATAGGAAGCAATTTGCTATATAAAAATATAAAATTGTTTGGTGAAGGTCTACTAGGCCTGCATGAATAAAACCAACAACTGATTTTCAATTTATATGGAGCCTTTATTTTAAAAGTTTTGTATTACTTTGGATTGGATAGAATAGAATAGAATAGAACAGAACGGAATGGAATAGAATGCAATACAATATTTCAGTTGGAAGAAACCTACAACCTAGCCCAACTGCCTGACCAATTCAGGGCTGACTAAAAGTTAAAGCATGTTATTAAGGTCATTGTCCAAATGTCTCCTATACACTGATAGGCTTGGGACGTTGACCACCTCTCCAGGAAGCCTGTTCCCGTGTTCAACCAGTCTCTCAGTATAGATTCCCTCTGGTGGGGAACTTACCTGACATATTATCAAAAAATAAAAAACTTGATAAATCCTGCATATCCTGGGAGACCCTTCCCGTGGAATCATCGAAGGCACGTGGTATTTCTGATGCTATAGGAAGTTCCACAACAGACCAGTCTCTGAGGCTGTATAGAGCCCTGCTCTTAAGAACATAATCTCACAAATTCCTCCCACACACAATTTTTTTAAAGCATGACTGTTGTCATTAAGATTTGGGAGTCATCAACATTGACATTTACACTTGTTTGTGGTGGAGAGCTGTTCAACTCAGGAACATAACGTAGAGTGAACCAGTGCACGGAGTAATGGTTTCTTTGTGTCACTAAATTTTTAAGTAAAGCACAACAGTACATTAAAAAAACTTTTGGTTTGCTTTTTTGGTTTTGCATAAAATATGAATGCTCATATTCATCATTGTGCTACTTTAACAGTATTAGGATATTTTATATTGCATCATAGCTGATCATGATAGTACCTGCTATGTAAGCACATGGACTCCAGCTTCTTGTTTTCATTCTGATCCTGAAAAGAATAATACATGCACATAGGTTTATGTTGTTTACATAATCAACTGGACATGAATAGCACTGTTTCCTGTAAGATAACAAACAAGTGGAGAAGTAGTAGTAAAGTACTAAACTAAGGTAAATAAGCACTTTGTGTTTCTAGATAGTATCTCACAGTACAGTCATCTTTGTAAAAAAAATATATTCCAACCTTCTTTTAACATACTGACTGATACTTTTCTGAGAGGACAGCCCATAGATGGCTGCATTATCATCTTAATTCATTTGGTGGCATTTGGAATGTGACATACTGTCGTGTGGTAACTTGACAGTAAAAGCTGCCTATTTTCTGGCCATTGAAGGAAAGTATGGTGGTGGTACCACTGCTCTTTGCAGTCTGTTGACATCAGTAGTTTTTCCTTCAGGTTAAAGGCCTTTGATCAAGGGCTTGGATGTAGAGGAACATTTATGTTGGAACCAGAGGAGCTCTGTGCCTGACCATACCTCAGTAGGCCATAGTTTCTTCTTCAGCAGTTCACTTTTTGGTGAATGTGCCTGTGGTCAGTCAGAGAATGTATTTCCCCTGCAGGTACTGAGGGTGCTCTGCCCAAGTGGCAGCTGGAGAGGCTGTGATTTAGGTAACCCTGTCTTATTGCATGATTGTGTGATATGGCTCTAACTTATTTGTAAATGAGACAAAGTGCCAGATGCGTCAGATAAATGAATTATTTCTAATAAGCTGTGTTGTATTTATTGCACAGTGAGAAAACAGAGGAATTGTTTCTTTTCAAAATATCAAAACCTTGTCACAAAAAGCTTGAAGTGACTTTAGATTTCTTTTTTTTTTCTTTTTCGAATAAGGCACTGAGTAACCTATTCAATACTGTCTCATTCATCAAATGTGTTCTTCAGGAAAAGGCATCCTATCAGGTGCAGCAGACAAAGCCATGAGCAGCATCGGTACTGTTAATGACTCAGAATGACTGCAAGGGTTGTAAAATGATACATCATTATCTAGCAGGCATTGATCATAATTATATCACTGATAAAGACAAAATACATCAAATGTTGTGTTTTAAATATTCCCTCCAATGAAGGGGGAAAAAAAAATGCCATGGAAATGATTTCAGTGATAGCTGTGTGATCCTTCTGAATGCAAAATGGAAATGTTTTGCATATCCTCAGGATGAAGTGAGTTATCACTCTAAGTTATTCACTTATTAATTTCCATTTAATACTCATATTAGACATTTCACGTCTTTCACCATTTTGCTTTATGACACTGCAGAACCCTGATAAGTATGCTCTGTGCAAAATGTAATTCCCTGGTTTACCAGCCTGCTTGAATTGAGCTGCAGAATCTTAATTTGCTGTCGTGGTTTCCGTGATCTTTTGCTTGTGTCATGTTATTACAACAAACGTGCTGCACATACAGCACAGCCTTCCTTCATCTTTAGGCAGAGCACAGACCCTTTCATCTTTGCAAAATGAATAATTAGCTAGGATTTTAACATTTGTGTTTACTTCTGTGTTTATTAGCTCTAACTGTGAAAACTGAATTATCTTGTACTCCCTGTCTGACTCGCTCTTGAAACAGTGGACCAGAGTTTTCCATATATCTTTTCTGCGGTTTTAAGCTATCTCAAAATAGTCCTGTTTTAGAAATGGACTGTTCTCTGCCAATTGACTGCATTTTTAGCATTGCCAGCTTGAGGTTTGCATAAGGACCACAAGTATGATGAAAAAATAGGGAAGCCGATTGTCATTGATAAGGTCCTATGGTGGAATGTAATTGTTCTGTTGTACCAGTCTTGCCTGAATTTGGTGGGGTTTTTTTTGTTTGTTTCTGCAGACTCCAGAGGAAGGAGCCTCTGCAACCATCTATGCAGCAGTATCACCTGAGATGGAAGGAGCTGGTGGCTGCTACCTTTACAATGAGGAAAGGACAAAATCAGCTGACGTAGCATATGATGAGGAGCTTCAGAGAAGGCTCTGGACAGAAAGTTGCAAGATGGTTGGGATTTCTGATAAATCCAACAGAGTTCCCTAGAAAAAGTCACTTCCAGCTGGGTAAATGAAATGCATTGACAAGCATCTTAGGTGAATTCTTGCAGCATCAGTCATCATCCTGGAAAAATCACTGTTCAGTCCCAAAGGCAAACATGAACAGCTCTGTTCTTCACTTGAACCCCTAGTCTGCTAGGGTGTGGGGGGGAATATTCCCACAGAAAGATGTAGTGGTTGGTTTTAAATCTAACCATCAGTTTTGTAAATCATGATGTTTCAGTCTGTGATTAAAATACAATCTTTAACCTTGTGCAGAGTTGAGTTTTCTTTTCTTGTTCAAAAAAAACAAAGACTTTCCCTGGTGAGCATGTTGTCTGTGGCATGTTTAACTTAAACCACCTTTGTACATATAACTTACTCTATTTTAATAAGTTTTAAAAGTTGCAGCTTCTTTTCCTTAAGCTTCATTAACCTTTAAGACACTTTATAATGAATGTCAGCTTGTTCTAATGCAGACATTTGGCATTCATTGTCATTATGTTGTTTCTATCATAATGTTAGTTTTATATGTTGACTTTTATCCAAAGGTATTGACTGAAGGTCAGAAAAGAAAAACAAACCCTAACATCTTAAGACAGGGCATTTAATCAGTTTGTTTCATTTCAAGTTCAGCTCTCCTTTAAAGGTGAGCCATAAGAATGAGGAAGGGAACAAACATAAAATTCAAAATTAGAGCTCATGGTTTGGAATAGACAGAAAACAATTAATCCCAGTCCACTTTTTTTCCACATTGCCAAGGGTTTTGGAGATTTTCAATATGTCCCCATTAAACTGTCTCTTTGCCATGTTGAAGTGTAGCCCTTGCCTACTCATCTGACTTACACAGCAGCAACAGTATATTTTCTCTCTTGTTATGTATTTCTTTCCTAAAACTTCCTAACAGACCTTTTATTTTTTAGTTTTATTTTACTGTCTCTAAGTGTGGAGCTGGTAATTCTTATGAAGCTATTTTTCATAACTCCTAAGATTTCTCTTCTAATGGGGTAGTTGTTAGGTCAGATGCCATCAGTTTTGAACATGTTTTGATGTGTACAGTTCAGGGTTCTCTATTTATGTCTGCCAATGTGAAGCTTCAAGAATGATGTTCACACTCATGGAGTAAAGAACAAAACAGACGTGTCAATATAAAGATAGTATGAGCTTTTACAAGCTCAAAAAACTAAAAGAAAAATCTGATTCAAGATAGACACAACATTTGAACAGGGAAGGTGATAAACCATGACAATAATTTACAGAGAAACTTCCCCTGGAATTTTCAATCAGGATTAGAAGACTCCCCAGAATACCTAGAAGGCTCTGGGGAGGCCTTATTGTGTCCTTCCAGTGCGTAAAGGGAGCCTATAGGAAAAAAGGGGAGGGATAGGATGTGGGGTAACTTCTAAACTGAAAGACGACTGATTGAAATTAGATACTGGGAAGAAATTATTTACTGTGAGGATGGTGAGACACTGGAATGAGTTTCCCAGGGAGGCTGTGGATGCTCTTTCCCTGGATGTGTAGAAGGCCAGGTTTGAGGGTGCTCTGAGCAACATGATCTAGTGGGAGGTATTCCTGCCTATCACAGAAAGGCTGGAACTAAATGGTCTTTAAGGTCCCTTCCAACCCATTCTGTGATCCTTCCTCAGTGACAGAAGCTTCCCCAGCATGGGCTCTGTGACTAGGGATCCTGAACCCTTGCTTTTAATGGAGTAAGCTCTACCCTACTCCCATCTCATTCATTGTATGTGTCAACTGAAAAAGCAGCATAATCCTTTAAATGTCCTTGCATTTCCCCTTTTAAGATATTCACTGCAAAAGAGACTAATAGGCAGAGGTAAATCTTGTATTTACTTTGAGGCACTAGAAATGACACTGCATGACAGAACTGAGTGCAAACACAGTATTGTGCTCTCATTGGCAGCAGACTAGAAACAATATGAACGCGTTCCTATGCACTGAACCCTGAGCTAATATCCCTTTAGGGCATTTTATCTCAAACCTGGTGCTTTGCTGACCATACCTCCAGCCTTTGGTTCAGAGAGAGATCACATCTTAACTGAGAGGACGCATACTAATATGTCCAGAGACTACAAAGGAGGTGCAAAGACAAAAAAAAAAAAAAAAAAAAAAAAGTAGGAAAAGAGCAGGTGAGAACAAAAATAATAAAAAATCTGAAGGAGAGCATATCTCCCCTCTGATTTAAGTCATGCATGATTTATGCCTAGCTTCTTAGAGCTAGTGTATACAAGAGTTAGCAGCAGGATATTTATCACTCAGTCACTATAGCACTTTCTTTGTATGACTGGCTGACTTTGTTTTTTTTTATTTTTTGGTAAGTGAATGTTGTGCTTGTGAAATGTGCCAGACTGACACTCTGGGAACTAAATTCCTCTGTTTATTCACGGATCATGCACAGGATGCAGTAAGTCTGCTAGGCAGCCAACATTTTGATGTTGCCATAGCATTCCCACAGAATATCATTGCTGCTAGAAGTATGTCCAGGATTACTCAAACTAGATGGGACCAAATCGCCTTTAGTTTTAACTCTCTTGAAGCTCCACAATATTCGCGTAACCAGTTTCAAGTGGCATAGGAATTGTTAAAATAGCAAACAGCAGGGAGAGCTAGTCACACATTCAGTGTAATCCAAACCACTTTGTTAATGGTATCGGTCCAATAAAATCTCCTTTAAACAACACCAGAAACATAGTTTGTGAGAACCAGGCACACAGATTGTGCCGGCATGAGGGAAAATATGTCCTAAAGCCAGGGATTTCTAGAACAGTCCAATGCCATGAAGATTTAGTAGAGCTAGCTGCAAAAGACTTCTCTCAAAAACTAATAGCAGAAGACTGTCAGCCCAACAATGTCACATAAGAACATGAGCTTTTCTTGAGCAAAATCCAGTGTCATCATAAAATGCTGTGTGTCACTGGGAACACTCACTTCTGATACTGTTGTAATAATCGAAAATAATCCTTAGGATGTTTATTTAGGAAAAAAAAAAATGAAGCATGTAGAAAGAAGACTATATTTCTGCACATAGAAATGGTAAGCGGTTTACTTTTCATGTTTCAAGGAGATAGAATTTCTGGAGATCTGAGAAACCCTGCATGTGTTTCACTTCAGTGAAGACATGGCTGAGAGATGGCTTGAGTCCTTGCAGTAGGTGCATGCATATAGAAAAAACACCGGAGAGCTTTTTAACCTTGCAAAGAAAGGCAAAACAAGCTCCAATAATTGTAAACTGAAGTTAGACAAATTATCCTTCCAACATGAAAACAGATCCTCTGTCTGTGACAACCATTACGTATTGAAACAGGTCAATTTGGTATCTGAAGATAATCAAAAGATGCCTCTGAAAAGATAACCAGCAAGGAGTCCAGGTAGGCTCCTAAGTAGGTCAGTCACAGAGAAGTTATACTTAGATTCTCCCTCATGTCCATAGTGACATCAGTTATTATAATTAGTATGAAATCGACATATTGCTCACAACTTTTAAAATGGATATTTCCATGCCAGCACTCCACCCAGGCATATGTTTAATTAAAAAATCTAGGTGCCTTTACTTGATCTTAAGAAGGTGCACACTATCTATGGTCCAGTTCAAGTCTGAGATAAACAGAAGCATCTGATAAGAGCCATCACGGTCTCATCCTATTGCCCTTGGTGAGGGAGTGAAACCATTTCAAACCAATATTTTATTCTTTTTTAAAAAGCCTGTGGGAAGAAAAAAAAAATCTTAAAAAAGACTAAAAAGATTAATACTGTGTTTAAACATAGTTCAAATAAATAAAACACTGCAATAAATGCTGTTACCTAAGAATTTGTTAAGACAATGTTGTTTAAACAATGAACTTGCATAGGAAATAAATAACATATTAACAAAGAGCCCTAAGTTTCTTAGGAAAAATGTTACCTTTTTCATCAATTAACTAGTTTATTTGTAAACTGTGATGAAAATAATGATATACAGAAAGAGTAAGTGCTGTAATTCTTGTGTGAATACACTCTTATTTGCACATAATAGATACATCCTTGCTTCAGTATAAAATTGATTTTAAGTCCTAAATATGGAACCTCTAACTATACTTTCACAATGATATTTTATAAATATTTATAGTTCAATATTTGCATAGCTACCAATTACTTTATTACACAGTGGGAAGTGACATACCTTAGAAGCAAAGGATTTAATTATTTAACATCAGACTTTTTACTGCCTCTTCCAAATGCACACTACTATTAGCCCTCAATGTAACAACCACAGCAGATATTTAAGTCCTCATCCTAAATATCTACATGCAAGCTTTTGCTCTTGCACAGTTCCGGTGTTACTGTTCTTGCTTGTTATGTGACAGGGTTTATGCTCCAGCTGCCTCCATGGAAAGACAAAACCATATTCCAGTGAAGTTAACATAAAATCTGTCACAGATAAGATAATACATGTGACTTTAAGAGAGCAAAGGCTGAGGACACTGACCAGTCTGCAATAGCTGAAGAAGTGAGTGCAAAATGTAAAGTGTATTGTACATCATTAGGCCAGGAAGACAGATAAGTCATTATTATAAACAATTTTTTAAGGTAATTTTATTCCTTTCTATAGCAAAACTACTATGTTTCAGCAATCCACTGTAGTAACATCGACAATATTGTGAGCATTGTCAGGAAGAAAACAGGCTGATGGCCAGGAGTGCTCTTTCTAGATACACATATTATTAGCTTCCATACGGTACCATCAACCCTTGACAACACCTACCCCTTTGGAAATTGACTCGAGCCAAGAATTCCTTTCACACAGGTAATCAAGATAATGAAGATAGTCTCTTTTCAGTGGTACTCAGTGATAGGATGAGGGGCAATGGGCACAAACTAGGACACAGGAAGTTCCACCTAAAAATAAGGAAAAGCATCTTTACTGTGAGTGCGGTGGAGCACTGGAACAGACTGCTGAGAGGTGGTGGAATTTCCTTGTCTGGAGACCTTCAAGACCTTCCTGGATGTTTTCCTGTGCAACCTGCTCTACGCAAACCTTGTTTAGCAGGGGGGTTGGACTAGATGATGTCCAGAGGTCCTTTCCAAGCCCTACCTTTCTGTGATTCTGTAATCAAGAAGAATCAAACAGCAGCAGTGACCATCATTTTTTTATGCAAACAGTGTCTGGATTTAAACCAATCACCTTAAAGTGAAAGACTTCCTAATCCCAGAAAAGAAAAATTGATTATTTTATTTTTTAAAAAAGGACAAAAAAAGCCCATCACACGTTTTGAGTGGTATTAAACCTGGTCATCTCTTCAGAGACAGAAGGCAAGACATATTAAGATGATAAGCAGGCTTATGTCCTTTCCAGAGAACACAGACTGACAAACATGGCTTTCCGCCTCTGCTTGAACTCACAAAATGATCTCCATTAACATCACAGCTAAATTTTCTAAACAAGCTGATCCATTTAATCTATTATTTACCTCCCCTTTTGTGAAACTAGTAACAAGATTTGTTCCAGCTTGCCCACACTTATGGAACTGATTATTTAGTCCATACTGATTGTTATATTTTCAAGATCTGTGATGTATTTAAGGCTCGTTGAACAACACTGAAGGAAAACGTACAAATTATTTTTAAGAATTACAGCATAGCTAAGAGCCAGATCCTGCATTCAGAAAACTTCCATTGAAAACATTGTCGGTTCTTTACAAGAAAAGTAAGTTGGTGCTCAAGAGAGGCAATGGAAAATATTTGCACAGAACTTTTCCCTTAAACTACATTGTACAGTTCTGCTGAAGTTAATGAAACATCTGAGAATCACAGTAGAAAGACATGTAACTTAATAGCAGAAGAAGCTATAAAAACCTTGTATCATTTAAATTTGATAATGCCTCAGAACATTACCTCTGGAGCACCTTCATGCTTCTACTGCTATATTAAAGCTCTCTCTTTGTCACAAAGAGATTAATCTTAAAAAAAAAGTGCAATCTAAAAATTCCACTGATCTGGTATATTGGGAGAGTAGCATTCATCTCACTTAAAATAAATAATCTAAAAGCAAGATAGATAGTTTAAGCCAGTCAGGCTCCATCTGTGGTCAGTGAGTGTAATACTTATATGGGATGATTCCTCTGACCTATCTGAGTGTGAAATGAGTCATGATGCCATCTCTCTGACTGGCCAGAGAGGGAAAATAGACAAGTAGTCTAGGGTAAATTTCCAATGTCTGTAAATTGTTACGCCCTTTACCACTGAGGCAGCTCTACATGCAAACAAACTGTCTAAGAATAAAGGTTTTCTTTCCTGTAATTTTTTTTTTGTTTGTTTTTTTTAAGTTTCTTAGCTCAAAAGGTACCACAGCCATCTTACAGTTTGGTCTACTGCACAACAAAGATAAGCTAATTCTGATTTGGACTGGATTGTCTCTTCTAGATATTCATCAGTCCTTGTTTAAAATTTTCCAATGAAACATAGAGCACCTTGGATATGTTCTTTCCAGACATAAATTGACCTCATCTTAAAAACCTGAGCTTTATTTCACATCTGAATCAGAGTAGCTTTTCAGCTCCCAGCTATTTGATCTAGTTACACTTTCATCTACTGGGCTAAAGAACCCATGTTCTGATCCCAGCTGAGGAGACAGACAGGTAGGGAAGAGGTTATCTCTTGATATATTTTTGATAACCTATCTTGATTAAGCTCTTTGAATCTTTCACTAGAAGTCATGTTTTATGTCTTGTAATAATTTTCTTGTTTCTTTGTGAATCTAATCCAGTTTTTCAACTTCCCTCCTTCTTTCGGGATTTCAGTTGCTGATTTTGGATTTTGATATACAGAGGTAATATAGCCTCACTAGCCAGCTTATATTTTATCTGCTTCTACACCTCAGGGCCATAGGATCTTCTTCCCTGAAGCATCACAGAGAAGTTCAGATTCTGAAACTCTATAAGCCCTTTTCAAATCCATGAAGTCTTACCCATAAATATAGCCCACTTTGTTTGTTTCAAGATGTGTGATCTAATAGAACTTTGAATGCTTCTATTATTGTGATTTATGTCCACTGTTAAAGCAGTAAATCTGCACTAAATAGTACTTGAGAGGATTTTGGAGCTGTTGAGTCAGGAGGTGCAACAGGGACTGAGAATTGGAACAGTGACATCATGAAAACATGACACAGTTCAGCAATTAAAGCCATAGATAAAATAGTATGCAGTGGCCTGCGTTATCTGGAACATAACTAATTTCACCAAATCAGTCATTTCCTTTGTTTTAGAAATCCTTTCTGTTATTTATCACTCTGACAGAATCTCCCAGAAGATGTTTCTCTCTCATCCCAGCCAGGATTAGCTGTACAAATGCATATTGGTCTGCACCTGTGAGGTGAAGAGATCCTTGGCAATTTCCACAGTACTTCAGCACAGTGCTTAAGCTTCAGCAACTTGGCTCCAAAGCTGGTCTACTACGGCAGTGATTTAGAAAAGCAGATTAGACTCTCAGATATCTTTTCTCTTTAATCTACTATGAAGTCTTCATTTTTAATCTTAACTTTCCCTCTAATATGCAACTCCTCTATGCAACTCTCTCTGCTGGTGGGAGACTTCTTCCAAAGCTGATGGAAATGTGGTTTGTTCCGTGCATCCTCTTGACAGGATGGTTGTGATTGCAGTATCTTAACTCCCTCTTGCCCTGCTGAGTCTTATTCCTGGACATTGAATTCAAGCTGCAAATTCACAGCTTCTCTGCTTATTAAAAGGAGTAACATTGCCATCTGTTTTATGGGACTCTAAACCACATTTCATACCACATTTACTTAATACATAATTGTTATTACTGCATTTATCACCAGTCTTCCTGTAGAGCAGAAAGAACTTTACCACGAGCTCATTCTCCAGGAAATATTGAAAAGTACAGCTGTCATCCTGCATCTGAACAAAAAAACCATGATGCGGGTATTTCCTGCAGAACACAAGTTCTTAAAGTGTTTCATTTGGAAAATCGAAATAACCTAATCAAAAGGTTCAACTTAGATACCATTAAAAAGGCAATGGAAGCTTTACTATGAAAAATTTGAAATATTCCAGAACATGAAAAATAGCAGCAGACTAAGTTATATTTTAATACTTTGTAAACAGAAAAATTTTATTCAATTTTGAGTTGACAGGATCAATATGACTGCATTCCTCCTACTATTTCACTTTAGAGAGTGAAGCATTTTGCACTGAAGTAGTTTTTGTAAACAAGCTCAGGAAAGAGGCCTTTCATGAAAGACATCTTTCATTCTGTTTTGAAAATAAAATTCTCTGTCTTTATTAATTGTGCTTTGCAAAGATTTTTCTTTTGACAAAGATGACTTGATGACTTGAACTGTAGGAAAGGATTCATTGCACAGAAATCTTACTTTCACATTAAACTGCTGGGATCCATGAAGACTCACAGAGGAAGGTACAGCACATAGGCCTGACATTTTATCTCCTCTCCCTCCACTTGTTTCAGCTATGAAGGCTGCATGAAAATAGAAGAAGGAAATTAGCAGCAATGTACTTCCACTGGAAAAGTGCAAAAATGAAAGAGATGTTACCTAAATCTTAGTCAGACCAAGCAGTTCACATCATTGATGTGGTCATCGGGATTTTTTTGGTTGGATAGTTGGAAAAATTTCTTCACCAAAAGGATTGTTAAGCAGTGGAACAGGCTGCTTAGGAAAGTGGTTGGTTGATTCACCATCCCTGGAGGTATTTAAAAGATGTGTAGATGTGTCACTTATGGACATGGTCCAGTAGTGGACTTGGCAGTGTTACATTCATGGTTAGCCGTGGTGATCTTAAAGGTCTTTTCAAACCTATGAGTCTATATCTCAATTTTGAATAGGCCCTTGAAGAGTAGCTCTCAGTCACAGGACTTGGGAAATTTGGGACCATCTGTTAGAGGGTATGACTTACTCCTCTTAAAATGAAAGACTGAGTTTCTATGCTGGTTCAACCTTAATTTCACAATAGCTTGTAACACAAAGTGGCTGCTGTTTTCAGTACAACTGAAAAGGTCAAATTCTGGGTGTTGCTCCCTTTTTTTTTGAAATAACATACTCTTAGTTCATTGACAAATACATGCAAAATCATTTTTATTTTATTTCAAAGGCTCTGAGGTCAGGAGCACCTCAGTCATATGAACAACAACCTTCAAACTTGAATATCTGCAAAGTAGTAATGGATATTTTGATCCTGCAAATACCTTCCTATCCCGCATTCTTCTAAAGCATAATAAAAGGTCTGGGTAATAGATTAGACTGGATTTGTAATTTTTTCCTTTCCCTAAAGTTGGGTAAATCTACATGACCTAATTATCCAGAGAACAGATATTTTGGGACACTGCAGTTAGACTATTCATCACGTCAGTTCAGCAAAACACGTTAGTATGAGAAGCATGTGCTGGAGCATATTCTAATAAGTAAATTGCTTTTAAGCATGTGCTCAAATTTCAGCATGTGCTTTACTGACTTGAGGCTACAGTGGGTTGTGCTGCAGATGTGGGATGAGTGACAAAAGGGTTTTGAAACCACATACTGGTAGGTATAATACACAGCACAAGTTGGAGGGCTAATTTGTATCTGTAATACAGACCAGGCCAAATGGTCTCCATGTTTGAAAGTTTGTCATGAACACCAACACTAACCCAAAAATACTTCAAGCCTATTAATTCAACACATTTTAATCAGAAACTCATTGTGTCTGCATAATCCCCGGAGGAAAATTATAGAGCCATAAAAATATATTTTTATGGTAGAAAAACCATACCTATCCCTATATTGCTGAAAAAATAGTTGTACTCCACAAGTTCATTCCATACATCAAAGCTCACTAGGGATGAGAAGCATAGGGCTTTGGTTTAGTATTATAAACATGATTATTATTTGCAAGTACTCGACTATGTATGGTGCTACAAGAAAACTCAAAGCTCTGCACTTCTTTACAGGAAAATAAACTGGAGTGGTCAGTGTAAAACTGTTTATTTTCATGAATGGAAAATAAAGAAACTCAGAAGCACTTTAGATTTCATATGTTCAAAAAGCAGTTGATTTGCTGAATAGAGATGAACACTTCTACTTTTTCCTCTTTTCCTTTTCTCCTCTTTCATTTTTAATAAGACTTTTGTTAGTCAGATGTGGTAAAATGCTTTAGATCAAACCTCTTGAGGTAAAATCCAGAACTCTGGGGAAAAATAAGAAAGATGAATTTGTTTAGCTTCTAAAAACATAACCACTTTAACAAGAGCCTCCAGCTGGCAGGATAGGAAAAAAAATGTCTCTCCCAGTTGCAAATTGCCAATTTGAAAATGGCACAGCAGCAGCTTTCCACCCTGATTACCTACAGCTGGCTTGCCTCTCACCTCCCCTCTGCTAAGCAAAGCAATAGCTTCCTCCTGACATCTCTTTCATCTACCTGCACCAAAACACGCATGAAGTTACAAAACACAGTTGACAATTAGGTGTGTATTTGAGATGAGCCTGTACTGTAGCTGTTGGGGACACAGGAACAAGAGGGAGACATGATTCTCCAAACCAGCTGGTACAGCTGTGGGAAGAAACAGACATGCTTGCAGCTCTTAAGCCCTTTCACGGGTCTAAAAAAATACAAGTACTGATCTTGAGACTAATTGCTCTCAGCTTAACTTCATTATGTTCATCAATTAAATAGCTGGAGAGACAGTTTGGCTGACAGCTATAAGCCTAAGGGAATCTTCTTGGACAAGGAAAGCAAGAGTTTCCAATCCCAGGGGATGGAGATAGTTGTGCAGAGGAAACTCAGGGGTGGGATATATTTTCATGAGATTTAGGTGGCCTGGATGTTACTTGAGATGAAACAAAAATTAAAAAAAAAGCTTCTCTGTGAGGCTGAAGGGGCAAGATGAGGGTAATGTAGCATGCAAGTGCTCTTAGCAACAATGAAAGTAAGCACATGCTTAAATTAAACATGGCCTGAGCTGAGGCTCAGGACTGAGGGAGGCAGCAGGGCTTGCACTTCCCCACTGCAGGTGAGTGTGCTTTCAGGAGGCTGTGGATGCTCAGGCTTGCTGCTTTGCTTTTCTCCTGGATCTATGTCTCTCTGCAGCCTGGCAGAGCTTCAGCACTGGCTGTGAAAGAGGAGACCGCCTGCCCAGAGCAGCTAATCCCTTGCTGCTTGTGCTATGCTCTTGGAAAAAAGAGAGACTAACTGGGGGAATGAGGGTAGAGGCGGGGATCTGACTCCCTCCCCTGACACTGAAGGGGAAGAGAACTTGGTATTTTATGAACAAGACAGTCCCAGTGCCTGTTATGGAATCCCAGCCCTACAGGAAGGTATTACAATAACTCAGAGTACAGAATATAGTTCAGATTGTGAGAAGATTTAAGCATGGCTCTGCCTAGTTCCTAAGAGAATTCATACAGGAGCAAAGCATCAATTGTCAAGATGGAGAAGGTCCCAGTCATGCACAGCAGCAGATTTCTGTGTGCCTGAGGGAGCTGTAGGTGAAACAGGGATGTTTCAGTGAGTTAAAGTGCTCCTAGAATTAGGCAAGTCCTGAGCAGAATTATTTTGGTGGGATATTTTGATATCATGGTGTTCATCCCTGTCTAGAGATTTTGTTTGCTTGCATTGTTTTCAAACCTGAATCTTGCTAATTCATATTCATTAGGAAGAAGACCAAGGAATGCCCTGCTGGAGCACAGTGATGGAACAGCCAAATCTGACATACTTTGCTCACCCAGGGGAAAGTAGAGCAGGGCTGTGGCTGGTAGAGGGCTGAAGGGCACCTGCCTGCCCATGGACTCAGAAATCGTCTTTATTCAGAATATGGAAAGGAGACCAGGAGACACTAGGAAAAATTAAAAGCAACAGAAACATCCTGGTAGAAATATGAAATGAGCACAAAAGCCAAACTGTTGCAAGGGATGGCCATTGTGCTCCTTCATGTGCCCTATTTCCTCCAACAGAACACCAGACAGTTGTAATCACAAACAGCACTGGTGTTAGGTGAGACCCTGACATTAGGTGTCTAAATACAAACTTAGTGAGTACAGGAGTCTCTCTTTAAAACAGCCCAGTGTCCGTTTCTTCCTAATGAAACTCTAGTTCTTAGCTATGAACACTGTGGCAAAAAGGACTGTTTAAGCTAAAAAGACAGTGGTGGCAGCACAAAGAGGACTAATTCCATGTTGAATGAATTAGGTTGAAGAGCAATAGAGACCAACTGGGATTCTTACCAACTGGTATTAGTCCCAGGTATAGTTTCAACAGCTGGCTGGAGCACCTCTCCTATGAGGACAGACTGAGAGAGTTGGGGTTGTTCAGTCTGTAAAAGAGAGGGCTCTGGGGAGACCTTCTTGTGGCCTTCCAGTATTTGAAGGGGGCCTACAGGAAAGCTGGGGAGGGACTTTTTAGGCTGTCGGGCAGTGATAGGACTAGAGAGAAAGGATTAAAACTCGAGATAGGTCGATTCAGGTTGGACATTAGGAAGAATTTCTTCCCCATGAGGGTGGTGAGACACTGGAACAGGTTGCCCAGAGAGGTGGTGGAAGCCCCATCCTTGGAAGTTTTTAAGCCCAGGCTGGATGGGGCTCTGAGCAACCTGCTCTAGTGGGAGGTGTCCCTGCCCGTGGCAGGGGGGTTGGGACTGGATGATCTTTAAGGTCCCTTCTAACCCTGAAAATTCTATGATTCCATAACAGTATTAGGGTGATTAAAGAAATTGAAGTATTTTTAAAACTGGAGTTTCGTTAGATCAGGGACAAGAATATTCACAGCATCAGACCTGGGCATGATGATCTGAGTGGCTGCTTGCATACCTAAATTCCTAGACACATTTAACATCACACATTTTTAGAGAGTGAAGTTTGCCTTCTGGTAAAGGCTGGTTAGTTATGAAGACTGTTAAAGGGTTTTTAGGAATGGCAGCCCTAGGCAATCCTGCCACTAGCAAAGACTTCTTGCACTGACTAGAATGGCAACAGAAAGGAGAAATTAATCAAGGCTCCTATAAGTAGTGTAATTAGGGAAGCAATTAAGACACTCTAGATTTAAACCACAGCAGAGGCTTGTGCTGTAGCTCAGTGTCCAAATATAATGAGGAAACAGAGGAATCCCCTAGTGCTGCTTTGGAGATCCTTCTCTTTCCAAGGTAACTTGATCTCTGGCATGCTAAAAGGCTGCTTTCAAACAGACCATCTAGTCTTTCTTTGTGGTGATTTTTCATTCCTCTACAAGTTGTGTACACAGGTATAACAGCTACATGGAGGTGTCTGGATTTAGCCTTCATTGCAGTGTTCCCAGCAGAATGGACAGCACTTCTTAGCTAAAAAAAAAAAGGGGGGGGGGGGGGGGGGGGGGGGGAGGGGAGGAGGAAAAGCAGGGGGTGTATTCTGATAAGAGCAGAGCAGCTCTCGAGTTCACATCCTGGTTTTGAGTGCTTTAAATCCATGACCGCACAACACAGGTTTTGACACATTTGTCTTGTACTAGATCGGAGATGACTCTTTCAGGGCTAGAAGCTCCCCAACAGCCATAAGTGGTACTGTGCAGACTTGCTGCTCTCTCTTCCAAGAACTGGTGCTCTCTCTTCTAAGAACTGTGGAAACTTCCTGCAGTGAAACTCCTTCAGCTCTCCTACTGACTTCATTCAAGCAGTTCTGAGGACTTTTTTTGGCTGACTTTATATAAAAATACCTCTTCCCCACTCACACTTCCTGATATGTAGCAGATTATTTTCTTGATATTTTGTTCTCAGAAATGACTGATAGGTGCAGATAGCAATGAACAAGTTTTGCTGACAGTGGGGACTCTGGGGAAGCTCAGCTGACAGGGAACTCCTGGTGTCCCTGGTCACCTTCAGCAGGTTTGTGTGCAAAGAAGAGGGTAGTGAGAGAGGAGCTTCTGTTTGTTACCACAGGTCATATCAGTTCAGATGAAATGCTATTTTTGGACATAGCCTTTGTCTTTTTAACTTTTCCTGTGAGTGGATGCAGGACAAGAAAACATGTCCGTAGGCATAAATGTAGAGACTAGCAGCTCAAAAATGGCCTCAGGTGAGGACATAGGAGTTTGATTCACTCCTAACACTGAGCAAAATAGATGGCATTTGACAGAGGGAAAAATGATGGAGTGGCTTTTTTAACAGAAAGTCTTCACTTTTATATCTTACTTTTACAGGAACCCAGACATTGCTTCCTGGATTGAAACACCTTTTGCTTATCGCTCCTTTAAGGCAAGAGACTGAGAGGTTCTGATTATTCCTGACCTCCTGTTTGTCTTAGATTTAAATTCCTCACATGTTCTGTTTGTATGCTGCATGTGTAAATGACTACCTAGATCTTCTTAGAATAACCTTTGAAAGAGAGAACTGAAGCAAACTTATTATTGATAACTTTAACTAATAACTCTGGATCTGCGCATCTGAGAATGGGAGAAAAAGTGAAGCTTCAGTGACCAACAGTCATTTAATTAAGAATCGTGAAGTAAACTAAAACTTAACGCTGGGTCACTTTGGTCTTTTTTCAAATTTCAGTTTTAATTCAAAACTGTCATCCTGAGATCCTCTCCTTCCATTTGCTGCTACGTTACTCCACTGAAATAGCTCAGACATTCCTCAGTCACATTGAGTTATGTCTCTGCCTACATTCTGCTCTCAAGCAGACCAAACTGCTTGGGGTCTTCCTCTCATTTGGCCTAGGTTGAAAGACCTGAACCTGGGAAAAGAGCTTTCCTCTAAGAGTTAAATACCAACCCTGCTAGCTGCTATCTCTATAATCAGGAGACACAAATGGCACACTATGCGCTTTTAAGAGCATCTATTTCTTTGTCACAAACTGAAGGCTTCTGAGGTCAAGATCAGACATCCAGCTTTTAGGCAGGGTGAATGTCATTCTAGGTGTTCCTGCCAAGGGGGCAGGCAGGCAGCCTCAGAGCAGACCTAGTGTTTCTTGACAGAACCAAGAAATGTGTGACTTTAGAAGAGGGGCCAGGCTGCCCAGGGGGGCTTGAAGCTGCTTTAACCTGGGCTAGACAAAGTCCAAGTGACCTTATCTTGTTCAGAGGTTCACACTGATTTAAGCAGAAGGTTGGATCAGATGACCTGCAGCGGTCCCTTCCACTCTAAAGTGCCTGCTCAGTCTCTGAAGTCCACATGTCCCTACAGAGTACCCTGATTGAGAACTTTGACCTTTAGGAAAGGAGAGAAACAGAACTGGAATCAAGCTTCTGTGGGTCAGGGAAGGTGTGCCTTGGGTCCACTCATTCAAGAAGAGAAGCCCTAGATTCTAGCTTGTCACAACTCTTTTTATAGTCTAGGTTCAATTGGTCATCAAGTCTGGAACAAAGGGGAAAAATAGACTAAGAACAGTCAAAACCTCACCCATTGTTCTTGAATTTTGTGTTAATCATAGAATCATAGAATCATTATGGTTGGAAAGGACCTCCAGGGTCATCAAGTCCAACCTTTGTCCTAGCATTTCTCAACCACTACACCATATCCTCAAGCTCCACATCTAATTGTTCTTTAAACACCTCCAGGGATGGTGGCTCCACCACCTCCCTGGGCAGCCTGTTCCAGTGCCTAACCCCCCTCTCAGTGAAGAATTTCCTCCTAATATCTAATCTAAACTTCCCCTGACGCAACTTGAGTCCATTCCCCCTCGTCCTATCATTACTAATTTGAGAGAAGAGACCAACGCCAGCCTCTCTACAACCTCCTTGTAGGTAGTTGTCGAGGGCCATAAGGTCTCCTCTCAGCCTCCTCTTCTCCAGACTAAACAAACCCGGTTCCCTCAGCCACTCTTCATAGGGCATGCTTTCCAGCCCTTTCACCAGCTTTGTTGCCCTCCTCTGCACTTACTCCAGCACCTCGATGTCCCTCCTGTGCTGTGGTGACCAAAACTGGACACAGTACTCAAGGTGTGGTCTCACAAGTGCCGAGTATAGGGGTACGATCACCTCCCTACTGCTACTGGTCACACCGTTTCTGATCCAGGCCAGGATGCCATTGGCCTTCTTGGCCACCTGGGCACACTGCTGGCTCCTGTTCAGCCGGCTATTGACCAACACCCCCAGGTCCTTTTCCCCAGGCAGCTCTCCAGCCACTCCTCCCCAAGCCTGGAGCGTTGCTGGGGCTTGTTGTGACTGAAGTTGTTGTGACCTGGCACTTGGCTTTGTTAAACTCCATACAATTGAGCTCAGCCCATCTCTCCAGCCTGTCCAGATCCCGCTGCAGAGCCTTCCTACCCTCAAGCAGATCAACACTTGTGCTTAATTTTGTGTCGTCTGCAAATTTGCTGAGAGTACATTCAATTCCCTCGTCCAGGTCATTGATGAATATATTAAACAAGACGGGTCCCAAAACTGAGCCCTGAGGGACACCGCTTGTGACTGGTTGCCAACTGGATTTTACTCCGTTCACCAGCACCCTCTGGGCTCAGCCATCCAGCCAGTTTCTAACCCAGCCAAGAGTCCTCCTGTCTATGCCATGACCTGCCAGCTTCTCCAGCAGAATGCTGTGGGAAACGGTGTCAAATGCCTTCCTGAAGCCCAGGTAGACAACATCCACTGCCTTGCCCTCATCCACTAGGCGGGTCACCTGATCATAGAAGGAGATCAGGTTGGTTAAACAGGACTTGCCCTTCATGAACCCATGTTGGCTGGGCCTGATCCCCCCATTGTCCTGCACTTGCTGTGTGATCACCCTCAAGATGAACTGTTCCATAATCTTTCCCGGGACTGAGGTCAGGCTGACAGGCCTGTAGTTCCCTGGATCATCCTTCCTGCCCTTCTTATAGGTGGGTGTCACATTGGCAAGTCTCCAGGCATCTGGGACCTCCCCAGTTGACCAGGATCGCTGATAAATGATGGAGAGAGGCTTGGTAAGTTCCACTGCCAATTCCCTCAGCACTCTTGGGTGGATCCCATCTGGCCCCATAGACTTGTGGGTTTCCAGTTGGCTTAGAAGATCTTTAACTACCACTTCCTGGATTATGAGGGGACTGTTCTGGTCTCCATCCCTATCTTCCAGCTCAGGGGATTGAATGCCATGAGGATAACCAGACTGACTATTAAAGACTGAGGCAAAGAAGGCATTAAGTACCTCAGCCTTTTCCTCATCCTTGATAACAATGTTCCCCCTTGCATCCAGTAAGGGATGGAGATTTTCCCTAGTTCTTTTTTTGTTATTAATATATTTGTAAAAACTCTCTTTGTTGTCTCTTGCAGCGGTGGCCAGGCTGAGTTCTAGTTGAGCTTTTGCCCGCCTAATGTTCTTTCTACACAACCTACCTAAATCCCTGTAATATGATATGATCCATCCTGCATAACTTCTAGGTGAGACACTAGACTCAAAGTTCTAAGGACACCAACACTATTAAAAGAAAAAAAAAAAAAAGATTAGCCTTTCACTTGATCCACCTCATAAAAGAAATCTAGCATTATGCCTTTTTCAGCCTTTTGAAGTACAGGGTAACAGTATTTAAACCTTCAGGATGGTCCTCTGGGCTGCGTATCTAGAATAGATACATCTCAAGGCAGAGCTGAATAAGATACATGGGAGATGAAGCTCAACATTTCTTTCATACAACTTTTAGACAACTCCTGGTTCAAACAAACTGTCCTTTTTGGTTCCCTTTGTAAGGTACCAAATTTTCCCCATGATAGAGGCTTACTCAGAGTCCTGGATTCGACTCTGCAGGGCCAAGGTCCTCAAAATTGACCACCAGGGACTTTGATCATACCTGGGCTTGGAAGTCTGACTTCATGTTCTCTATCCAAAACCAGAGATTTATGTCAGAGATTTCTGTTAATTCTCTCCTTGTAGAAGGTGTTTCAGTGCCAATTGAACTGCTCTTTTTTTCCCTGTGTGAGTTTTCCATGCTATTGCAATACAATCCATAGTGTGTCTGACCATAAGCAAATTAACATTTGAATCTTATGCTGCAGCATGGAAAAAATGTAAGAAAAAGAAAATGAATTAGTAATACACAGTCTCATAAATTTTCTGATCAGAATCAGATCCTTTCTATTCTGCAGCAAGGACAAAATCCAATTTCTTCAGAAAGAATCTTTGATGATTAAAATGTTGTTGGCAATAGAGCCACAGAGGCTAATTATGAATTCTCTGTTTCGTTTCTCACCGCTCTCTCAGGTAGTTGTCTAGCATCATGGAAAGACTGTAACATTCTAGATTGGAAAGCAAAGAAGGAAAAGATTTAAGGCTAGTTTGACCTGTCTTATCAATTTATAAATGACAAGTCCTGCCATGGAAGGGGGTTGGAGTTATAGCAATGCATAATCTATTAGTACAATATTATTTTCCATTTATATAATATGTACAAGCCAGGGAACATACATCCTAAATGACACAAAACATGTAATAGTTCTTTAATAATGAATGTCTATGACTGTCACGCAGGGGCTTCTGAATATCTGCAAACTTATCTTTTTCTTCCTTCTCAAAGCCATGAAAAGTGTGAGTATGACAAGTGTTTGTATATGTGTTTAAATAGCATAAAACTACACAGTTATCTTCCCTATAGGCATACTGATTTTGCAGAAAGATATCTATGGCATGCTCCAGGCTATGTGTTAACCAGTCTGTGTCTAAAAGACAATGGATCCTTCCTCTCCCACAGTAGGTCTGATGCTCAAAGAAGGTTTTTTGTTCTATTACAGCCATGTATGACAGCAGGACTTCCTATTCTGAAGCTCTCAAAAAAGGCATATTGCTATATTTCTTTTCATTTATGAATTCATAGTACAGACATAAAGGATGAAACTGGATAAAATATGTGCCCATAATGGGAGAATCCTGGTGTAGCAACAATAGGCTTGTGAAAAAAGCTGATCTGCCTTAAAGGTCCAATCTCATGAGGGCAGCAGCCTTCAGCCTTTGAGAAACAGTGGTCTATCCAGGGTTTATTTTCTAAAGCAGTTTTCTCTTTTATGCATGTTCACAAATACACTGGTTTTGCCATAGAAATAAATGTATGGGGAGCACTGGGTGTTCTTTCATTGTTGGAAGAAAGGCTGAACACCTATCTCTGCGTGGACGCCAAGCAACAAGGACAGCCACGTCTGTATTCCAGTCATGTTTCCTTATTGTCTGTGCTGTCCTGCCCATCTCCAGAGCACAGGAAACTGCTTAGGGGGATGTAATTCTGTTTAAAAGTCTGTCACTGTGAATTATCAAGGGGAAAAGGCAAATCACAGGGTAGCAAAGCAGTACTTTGGTGCCAAAATAATCCTAGACCTTTGCAGCATCAGGAAATAATTTGCAGTGAACATCCATGTTCCCGTATATCATTTTCTTGAGGCTAGAAACATGTTAATGTCTTCTATATAGAGAAACACAGACTGCACATTAAAGGCACATTTCAAAAGAGGAGCCAGCACTTCCAATTTCTACCACTGCCAAATTTTAGTCCTTAGACTCCATGTGTAAACAACTGCCTCGTGTTTGACATGATCAGGTTTCCTCCAGTGATACAGTAGTTGCATTTGCAGTTTGTTTGCCTCAAAGTTGTTTGGTTTGTTGTTTGGGTTTTTTTTTTTTTTTTTATCCTGGTTCAAAAAAATTGCATAGCTATGTTGTCTTCAAGAAACAGGATGTTTATAATATAAAAGCAGAGGAGCCTGGGGTGATCTAGGAGACTGTAGGTCACATTTAAAATAACTCATGTGTAAAATTATTCAGCAAAAAGTAGTAGCCTGAAGTGAGTCGGTGGTTCAGATACTCTCTAGTGCAGTTAAGCACCCTAGAAGAATTTGGTGGTGGTTTTTATAGAATTGACATTGATCCTTGAAAAGAGACCATTCCTGCTTGTGTTTTCAAAAGTTATATTCAGGAAGGTTGTCCCTAGGGAAAAGATCAGTAGAAAAGCAATGCATCAACAAAACTGCATGTTAGTCCTCAAAGCAGGGTAGGAGCAGGATGGAAGTCAAGAATACAAACTAAGGAATATACTTTATGCTGACTCCCTGCACAGCAGCAGATTTCATTTCTACAGAATACTCAGAAGGGGAAAAAGACACAAGCAACAACTTCCCCTCCCTCATTAACTGAATAATGATTAGAACTAAAAGTCAATTCAATCCAGTAGGGAGATTGCCAGAAAATGCCAATGACAACAATGTACTCAAACAGACCCACAGTCAGTCTTAGCCAGACCCACAGATTCTTCATGGCCATTACATTCCCTAAAACTTTTGAAAAATAAGCTTCAAACTCATTAAAGAGAATTTTTTTTTTCTTTTTAGATAAGTTTAGTAATGGTGGCAGAACCATCACCTGTTTGCAAGTATCACAATATGAATTAAAAGCAGAATCTCCCATTTCAAGAAAACTGGTGCAGTATCCTGAAAATGCATATTTAGAAACAGTATGGACACAGTAATTTGCTTCTTGTTTTTGAGTATAAACATTTAATTTGAAGGAAGTTCTTTGTCTCCATGTAATAAAATGACTACTCCCTCATAATATTCAATGGAACCTAAATTGGATTGATGTTAAATGATTCAATTTATCAGTGAAAGGGTTGCCCTTGAATTGCCTACTGGAAGTCTCTCTAAAGACTTGCGTTTTGCCCTTCTTATGTCCTTTCTATCCAATCTGAAAAAAAAAAAAATCCCCTTATTCTACTGTCAAATTTACAAATTAAACAACTTTGCCACAGTGCATGCAGTGTCTGACCGAACAGAGCTCTAATTAGCTGGCTGTGTCAGGGCTCACCACTGCAGCACAAAGAAAAGAAGATAGTTTAAAAAAGCTGCTTCTTACATCTTTTGAATAGAAAAAAAAAATAAATGTGGAAATAGTCTTGACAAAAATTGTAAAAAATTCTAAGAAGTAAATATTTTTCACTTCCTTAATTTTTTTTTTAAACATCTCATTTTTTCCATACAAAATTTGATTTGTTTGGTGGGTTTTTTTAATTTTTTTTTTTAATGTTGCGTAGAATTGAAAAACATTAGGTACAAGAAAGACAGAAAGAGAAAATTATTTTAATTTTTGTCTTGAAAAAGAATTTCAGGCCTCTGGAAACATAATTTTTTATGCATTTTAGAAACAGTCTGCAGCAATTGGAGAAAAGCGCAAGACTAGTCTAATTATAAAAAAGTGCTTGTACCATTTCCCCCATTTGTTCCCACAAAAATCTTTAAACCAAATTAATTTAGCATTATGCCATTCCACCTTGCTCAAATCTATGTCAAGAGAATAAGCGAGAGAATGAAGCAATTTGCTTCCATACCTTATAAAGATATTGCTACAGTATTTCATGTGATGCAGAAGTCTCTGGCTTACCGCTGAGAAACAACAGTGTTCTGGGTAGGTGCAAACTGCAGAGAGCCCACTAACTTCTAGGATCTAGTCTGTGGGACAGAGATGTGGTCATGCTCTGGGGAGTGCTCAGCGGTTGCATCGCGCAGCCAGGAGGGTGACGTGCCCCCTGCCCGGGCACGCAAGGCAGAGCGCAGCGTTTGTGGTTTTGCTGCTGTTCATCTCTGCTTGGGCTGGCACGGTGCTCCCAGCAAAGCAGGGAGGGCACAGCACAGTGGCCTTTTCTGATGGAGAAGGTGTTGCTGTGGGCTCCCCGTGAACCATGACAGAAAGATGTAATGTCTAACAAGAACATCATGGGGAAAGCAGAGAGCAAAGGGGGAAATAAATACTGAAGGCAATGAAGTATTTTACTTCTTCATCTTTCTTCCATCTCTTTAGGCTGTACAGAGACACAGCTGCGCAAAGGAGTAGGAAAGGAGCAGCCTCCAGGCCTCCAGGGCACTTCACTTCCAGGGTGGCTGGGAACCTGTGAAACAGCATGTCCTGGTCAAACACTCTCATTGACAGACCACTGTGTGAGAGGCAACTGTGGTTGCTGTTCACATACAGCCTGTAACAGAGTCAGGTGCCAACAATTCCTCTTTCTGCTCTCCCAACCCCTCTCCGAAACCCCCAGTATTCAAAGAGACTGATTAGCAGAAGTGGTCACAAATTTGCAGTTTCATACAGGCGCTGTCTCAGGTTGGCAAGGACGTCCAGAAGAAAGGCCTGTGCTCTCCCTTCACCTCCAGTGACAAATCACTGTCTTAAGCTTCTTCATCATAGGAAGGCAAGGGATTCAAGGTCTCCTTCCTGACTCAGCATGAGTGGCATTTGTTGCTTTTTTCCATACTGGACACTGAAAGGCTAAAACACCTTTTCTATTTGCTCCATAACTCCGGCCACATCATGCTGATACCCAGTTACCTGTACAGTCTTTGGTTGCCTGTACAACCAGCCACCTGTACTCTCTTTTACAACTGTGAAGCATTCTGGTAGCTCTGTAATTTTTACAAGGTTAAATAGGTCTGCTGAGACAGTCTGTTAAACTACAGGCATTTTATATTTAATCATCACGTTTAAATACCTTTAAGCCACCCATGCACACAGATTTTTATTATGTTTTCAATGGTCTAATAACCCTTCTGAGTCTGTGCCCTACTTGTGTACATTTTGCCAACTATAGTGCCAACTGGCATAATTTGGTCATTTGCAAAGGCAAAGGCAGATGTCTGCTCTTGCAGGCAACATGGCCAGGAAAGACTTCTATTTTATTTTGTCTTTTTTTTTTGTGTGTGAGTGTGTGTGTGTGTGATATGTAAGCATGACCATCCTTTTTCACTGGTACAGTATTTTTCTGAAATGAAGTTTGGCTTACAGGCTCTCATGAGCTCCCTTTCATAAGAGAGCAAAGGGATTCCTCATGAAAGACACTAAGCCTGTGTAACTACAGAAGAAATATTCTAGGATTTCAATTTTGCTTTTTCATTTGGACTGCCAGCAGGTATATTTTTGTCCATTCTCCTATCACCAAAGAAGCATGTACTCAGTGATCTGTATGTGACTTGGCTATTATTGTGTTGTTTAATTGGCATTTGATTGATAGTCGTTACACATATTTATTATTTCTGTATGAAAGAATCTTGAACAATTGTTCCTGTAGATCCTTTTCTATAAAGCACTGCAGCATGTCCGGGCCCAGCATCCCCAGGTTGTTTCACCACCATGCTGGCAGCATTCAATGGCTCTGAGGTCTTGGGGAGCATGAGGAATACAAGCCCCTTCCCCACAACAGTGGGAATGGAGACCATCATCTGGGAAGGCACACATCTGTTAGCACAGACCATAGGTCTTTCTCCAGCCACACATGATGGTAGGGATGGTACTTCCCTGTCCTGTGAAGCCAGCTCCTGGGATGTGATCCTGTTCCCAACCCCTTCTCCTCCTCATCCCCATCAACCTTTGTTTCTTTTCCACCAGCTTTTCATTGCCTTAGTTTCATGACTTCTCCCCTCTTACTGAGAGTCCTTTGCCCTCAAACAAGGCTGTCATGGGTAGCATCTACACACAGCTTTAGTCAAACCATACTAAGATTTCATATTACTTATATTTAATAAAGCATACACACAGCTGTATGTTTATTTGTCATATTACCTTGACATATGCAAAATAAACCAAAGGGCCTGCAGGAACTTTTTCTGTAGCCATTATTCTTCCATTTTCCTTATCCCTCTCCCATCCACCATATGCAAACATGAATTATAAACTCTTTGGGACAAAGAGTGCTTCTTCATTTTACTTGCCTTTTGGCAACAGCAATCTTCTGCATGAGGAATGAATAAATAATAATTGTCTGGTTTTTTTTTAAGAGTGAGCAATGGAGGGTTGGTTTTATTTTTTTTATTTCAGAATACAAAAGAAACTGCTCCTTTGTTTCCAATAATACCTCTGGAGAGCTCCTTCAGGATTAATTTCAATTCATGGGAAACTCTAATAGAGGGTGTTTTTCTTCACCACTTCAAGAAAAAAGGTTATTGTCATAAAGAGATCTCTCCTCTGCAATTAGAAAACATATTTTAAAGAGTAAACATATATTTTAAAAAATCCTGTTGTGAGTGGAACTGAAGATAAGTTAATCACTTTGTATTCTCTGTCTTTCCTGCCTTGTTCTAAGAACTTCATCTCCCTCTAGATTAACAGCAAGACAAGAATTAGACATGAGATAATTTACCACATCATTTATTTACACATTTTAATGAAGGAAAGATCATAGAAGCATAACAGAGCTGAAGTTTGTTGTCAGTTGAGTTGGGAAATGTATATAAATTCCAGGAACAACTTAGTCACTACCGACACTATTTTAATTTTAAATGGAAATTATGCAGCTAACAAGTCGTATCCTGTCTTCTCACTGCAGTTGATCTGCAAAGCAAGAATCCTAGAGGGCATAATGGGAGATCTCACAAAAAATGCTTCTGAGAAATAAAAATCTGATGTGTGATTCTTCTGCTTTAGCTTTAACTGCGCTGCTGTTCTAGCACAAAAAAAAAAAAAAAAAAAAAGTCATTTTAATATGCTTTGAAGATCTCATGTTTTTATTTTGCAACCAAATACAATGGACCATAATCTTGACTGATATCAAGTCATCACCAGTTCACTGGAAATATCATCATTCAAGTACCTGACAACATTACCTGACACTTGACAGCAACAGGATCAGTTTGAGTAAAGTGATGCTGACCCACAGCTGCCTTTACAATGTTTATGTATAAGGATGGGTCTTTTTTAAATGCTTAGAGATATTTATTCTACAGAACCAAACAGAGAGAAAGATGCAGGAGCCAGGTATTTGTGAGCAGATGATATGAGAGGTGAAGATCTTGGAAACATTTTTCACAGTCCAGCCATAGAGGGGTAGAACAAGGAAACATGAATATCCTGCCACTTGCTTCTCTGTTTCACAATAAACAGTCACTAAATAAATAAATAAATAAATAAGAACCACCAACCAAAAAAACCCCCACATTCTATTGGAAGCTTTTGAGTAGATAGTGAGTACCCAAACCTGTTGGCTGGCAGTGAACAACCCTTTGTGCTTGGAGGAGCCTTGAATCCTACTCCTGAAGGATGAAGCAGCCCAGAAAAGCGCACAGTCTTCTGATATGGATGCTGTCCTGGGAGAAGGTCAGTGTGGGCTGGAAACCACTCAGGATAGGGTGTGAATGGCTCCAAGGCATTTTGTAAGACCACTGTGTTACAACACAGGACAGGTGGGGCATGACTCATCCACTTTCCTTTGCGTCAAATGCATACCTGTAGCTGTGATGGATGCAGACCCACTGCGGGGACACTTATGAGACCAATCCTTCCAGGCTTACAGGATGGAGGAATGCCTGCTTTCTGTATCACAATTAAGTTTAGGCATGAACATGGTGTTGAGATGCCCAGTCCCATCAAAACTGGAACATTTCTGGACATGTAACAAGGCATTACTCTGAAACACACAAGCTGCCTCCAGGATTGCCTGGTGCTTTTCAAGATCACAAATTTGGATGGCACTGCGCATCTAGCCTCCACATTCCTGTGTTAGAGGAGTGCAGTGGAGCCAGCCAGGATGTCTGTACATAAGTGTAGACATGCCCTTCTGTGCCTCGGGAATGAAAAACCTGCAGATAAGCAGCATCTGAAAAAGATTCAGAGAGTTTAAAGTTGAGCGGTTTGGTGCCTATGCTTCCCCGTGCATAGGGTTTAAAACACCCTGTTTACCGAGGGCCATTTTTTTTTTAAAGTCCCTGATGCAAAGGAGCTTTTGCCATCTCCTTTTGATTCCCCTAGGGACCTTCTTCTGTGAAAAGTTACTGCTCATGGCTAGATAAGATATAAATGAAAGCTACATACTATTCTAGACTTGTAAATCAAATAACAGATAATTCTATCTAACCTCTGTTTCCCTCATAAGTAGGCAAAGATTAATTCATCTTCTTGGCCATTACCTTAGTTAGTATTTCTATTTTCTTATTAGTAACCAAATAAAAATTTCATCTTTCTTGTACTATTCAGGTAGAAAAGGAAGCTAAGAAAATATGAAAAATGTGTTATGGTTTATTTATTTCAGCCTATATCATCAACTTATGTGAAGTCAACAGAAATCCTGAGGCTTGTTCTTTCATTTCCTCAGTGGAAGATTTCAAGTTTAAAGGAGCAAGTGTAGGTCTTCCATGATACTTGAAATTTATCAGATTATATCTTTCCTTAAGTCATTTGTCTGAATATTCACAACCTTGTCAAGAAATCCTTTACATGACCTGGGTTTACTTTCCCACATTCATCATCTTTATTTCATGCCATAATTTCTTTGTTAAACCTCCTGAAAAATCTCATCATTCCCATGTCCCATTTATCACATCATAATTGTATTTAGGAACCCAAATCATATGTAGTTCTAAATCTTTGTTATCCATTGTACCAAACTTTTTTCTGAAGTTGAGGTCGCACTGCTCAAAACTACATGTTGGGAAATGTGTCACATGCTTTTTCTTTCTTGTTGCTCCCTATGCATGACAGAAAACTCTATCTGCACAGTGACTTCATTGTCCACATGCAAGTTTCCCCTCAAAACCTGTCTCAATTGCACTGCCAAAAGTCTGACAGTCAGACAGCCGGCATGGTGTAACTGCTGCTTTTCATTACTTACCAGACTGCCTTATATGTATTTTCTCCATCTGTTTCTTGTAACTACCTTTGGTCCTCTTGTTACTGATTATGGGACAGGTACTGCCTATTCACATATAAGATTCACAGTAGAGCTGTGGTTCCTATGACAATGCCTAGCAGTATCTTATTCTGGTAGAATTATCTGAACTGACTTCAAAGCAATCTGTAACAGGATAACAGAAATGCATGCAGCCCTTAAAACAGACACATTGCTTCTTATAAAACTGTATGTGAAGTGATGTACTGATGATTCCCTTTTCTGAATACCTGATAAGCTGATTCCTGTGGTGTCTAGAAGCCCTCAGTTGGTGACATTCAACCCTCTACCAACACACTGTTCTTTCTCTGAAGTACTGGCATTAATAAATCAAATATAATCTGAAAGGAAGAAGATATTTTATATCACTAAAAGCTACATAGTCAAATGTTTTCATTATTTTAGATACTGTCATTTCTCTCTGGTATCATTTTTTCTGCTCCATAGGTAAGAGTCACACATTTCATTAGTGGAGTACCATTTGATAAAGTTGTCCCTTATTGGTGCTTAAGCTGAAGCAAGCAGATTATGATTAATGCAGAAAGAAACGCTGCAATTATATGGCTACAAACATAGGTAATGCATAGGTTTTATGGGGTTTAGTAGATTATTAAGATGTGACAGTTTTAAAGTCTGAGAGATGAACGACGCAGATAGAGTTACACACTGAAAGCACCGATATAGCCCGAGGCCTTCCTAAGGGTAACTATTACAAATATACATGGATATGAAAAGCAGTTACCATTAATGGTCAGAAATGAGGCCAAAGAATCAACAAGTATTTATTATTTCAGTTACTGTAAGTCTAATATTAGATAATACAGGACAAATCTAATGAATGAGAAAACACATTTATCTGCTTTCCATAGAAATTATGCAAAATTGTATAAAGAAATAATGGTAGTAGGAAGCAAAATAAGCCCACCATTTGGAGTCAGTGTTCAGAGAAGGATCAGAAATTCCTAAATAGCAAGTAAAAGTTCCTGTCCATCTTAATTTCCCTGATCTTCAGCTATCATTCCCCTCATCATTCTCTAAAGCTGTCACCTCTCAAGATTTCTTCCATCTCTGTCCTCACAATAGTTCTTATCAGGCAGATCTCCTTGAGCCATCAGCTAAAATTCTGACATTTTAATCATTGGGCAGAGAATAATTTGCACCTTTCTGGTTTAGTTCAACTTTTCTGAAGAACCAACAAATGTGTCCTTTGACACATGCCCTGTGTTTCATTGCCTTTACATGAGCCCTCCCCTGCCTCCTCCCAAGCCCTGACTGCATCACTTAATCTTTGAGTAGGAAAGATTCAAAGCAGTTTTGACCAGATCATCAGTGCCTGCAACTGGTGTTGAGGCAAAGGATTAATTTGGGATGAGCAATACTTCTTTAGTTGTCTCTACAAACCCTTTTGATAGATTTGGCAATTAGAGATGGGTGATAAAGTTTTGATGAGAAGCAAAGGAAATGCTGACTAGTTCAAGCTTCTGATGAGAACATATGGTTGCAATTAAATATTTTCAGAAGGATTCCTTAGGGTAGGATGGACTTCTGGTAACAGACTCTGACAAATGTTAGGGTACTTACTTGAGATAAGGAAACTTGAGTTCCTGTGCTGCTTTATGTATGGGGCAGAACCTGAAATTTCTGCCTGTCAGGCAAGTACCTCATCTTATCTGATGGCTGCATACTCCCTAAAGCTTTCTGCTGTTGTATAACCTGAAGGAAAACTTTCTCCACCTCCAAAATTTGAAAAAGTCTCAAAATTAATCTGGATCAGCTGATGGCACTGTATAGAGGGGCAGAAACACTCTCTGTCCAAGTGTCCCAGCACTACAAAGGGTACGGTAATTTGTCAGTTATTTCCATGAACGTCTTTCTAAGGCATGAGCTATTTCTTTTCTATGTCAGTTTGTCAATGTTTTTGATACCATTAGGAGCTCTTTTGTCTTTTCTCTTTCCTAATTTCTCAGTAGAGACTCTGAATCACAGTTTCGGTATCTCTATCAAATACACTGTGCAGAATAGCTTTTATTTCAGCAGCTCAGAAATGTTCTTCACTGAGTGGTCACTGCATAATCACTCCTATGGTTTCAAATACCTTCCTCATTACTTATGCCCAACAATCCCCACCAAAACCAGAGGCACAGGATTATATGGAATATTTGGCTCCTAAGCAGCTTCTTCCCCACTGGAGGGCCAGTCACTGCATCCAAATTAAACATTATGCTGCAAATATTCACAGCAAAGGGGAAGAAAACAATAACTGACAGTGGGCAGAGGTCTAGGAAACACTTCCTGTCATTAAATAGGCAAAATATCCAGTTCCAAAATCAACATTGCCTGATGACATCAATGAATAGAAATTAATGAGTGACATTCCTGTGGCCCCTTGCCCATTTCACTTGTGACTTTGATCCCTGATTTATGTGCAAAATTGAATATGCTGAGCTGAACCACCACCAAAGGGAAAAAGAGCACAAGAAGTAGCAGCATGACAGCCTGAAGAAGCTGCCTTTTTCTACACTGTAATATTAATATAGATGTTTGAAAGGTGTTGCCTTTCTTCCAAAATGTCCACCACAGGCACAACCAGAACAGATGATCTTATCAGAAACAAAAATGGGAGCTAATTCTGCAAACTCTGGAAAACATCTCAAGAGTTTGCAATATGTGTTGATGCTGATGGATGTTCCAGTCTTTCACTTACAAACATCACTTCACTGCATACTCCTTTTGCCTGTTGAACAAGAACTTTTGAGGCCACAGAGAAACACAGTCCTACTTTATAACTGTATTTTACTTGGCCCAGTATCAGTGTTTTCAAAGTCCTACTGCATCACAGCCCTTTGAAGTGTAATGCTACATTGAAGTATATATTCTATAGCTATGCCTTGAGCTATTGTGTCTAATAGGCTTTCTGGTGGCTTTTCAAAGACATTAAACATATGTAAGGTTTAAAATTCACAGGCAAGAAAGCCAGTATGCACATCCATACCCTACTAAGCTCAGCATGAGAGTATGAGACAACTTCAAAGCCTTCAAATGCAAAATTCAATAGGCTAAAGAAATCTTTTGCCCAAAAACAAACTTCTAATCGAGCACTTTCCCTGAATCTTCTGAAGTAGGGAGACATCCACAAGAGAGTACAATCTGCACAATAACCCTTGATCACATTTCTCTGGAATTTGTTTTTTTCCTCTGACCTCAGGGACATCAGTTCTTCCTTGCACTTGAAAGCTAAATCACATTCAAACAAATTATGACTTCAAAGCACATTTACTGCTTCTGAGTCACTCCATAGGTGGATGCTGCTGTTCCAGAGCAACTGAATTGATCATGCTCAGTTGGAAGCTGGGCCAAGCCCAGGCAGAGTAAGGCACTCTGGAAGATATGAATGTTCTTATGGGAGCCACAGGTCCCATTTTTGTGTAGGAATAGGCTTGAATGCATACCATCAAGCAAAGGGAAGTTGTATTCTCTTTGTTTCAGAAGCCAACAAAATGGTGACAGCTTTTTCTTTCTCTTTTAGCTGAGATACGGAAAACCAGTGGAGGGGATGGGATTCGACTTTCATAGTTTAGGTCCCTAACTGAAGTCCCTTACCAACCATAGAATGAATGAAACAAGGAAGACACTTTTTTGTTCTCCACAGACAGTTCCAGTCTGAGTCACTAAGTGCTCCCTGACTGCATAGAGAGCTTGGTCACCTTTGGAGGGTGATCTAGTCTATTGGACTCCAGTGAAATCTAGAGTTTACAAGAACCAGTAAGCAATACAGACTGTGTCCATATATCCAGTATTTGTTCTGCTCCACCCTCTTCTGACATGGAGGGGAAAAAGTTGGTTTTGTTTGTTTCTTTCATTTGGTTTGTTTGTTTGCTGTATTTTGTTTTTGTTTTAACTGCCCATAGGTGTAATGTCACATACCCTGAGATGATCTCGAACTGTACTGCTAAGACATAGGCATATCTAGTGCTCTGATATTTTCCCCTGAGAACTGCTAGTCATCAGACCCTGATGGTCAAATACATGCACCCTCAAAACTGTTGGGTCTGGAAGCACAGCCTATGTGTAGCCTTAACCACTCATCTAGGATCTCCAATTTCTTTGATTTTTTCCTCTGAGACTTTTGAATCTCCATCCACATGGTGGATTCGTTTGTTCTGGAGGTCTGAACAGTGTGCCCCATGGCCTGCTGGCCAGGTGTATTGAGTAAGTGATCTCAGTACTCTTCGAGCAGAGTAAAATATAAAGCTTACAGTTAGTCAAGGTGTGCTGCACTGTTGTTGGCTGTCAAAATTATTTACACTACCAATAGCATTTATATCTTTTCTCATGGATTTTATGTGAAGTCCAGGTACTTGTTGATCTAAATGTAGATTACAAGAGAACCTTTAATATGAAACTAATGGACACACCAGCAGAGAGGACATCAAAGTCTGGTGATGAAAGTCATCATCTAAGAAAAACTTTGAGCATAAAAAAGGAAGTATTAATTGAATTAAGCTTTTCTAGCACTAGGAAATCCTGGAAGGATTGTATAGCTTTTTTGAAACTCACACAGGGACACAGATATGTGAGGTCTACAGAGGTGGTAAGAGCTTGATAGTATGCTACTGGAGTTACTGCAATATACTTTCAGAAATTAGCTGTCAAAAATTAAGAAATGCAAGAAAGATTAGCTTTCACCCATTACATTTCTGTCAAAAAATATAATTTATTGATTTCTTCCTAATTTCTTCTGTTATGATAGGTGATACTTGATCAAAACAGACCTTTTGTGATTTTCAAGTTTTAGGCTTCATAAGTAGATCTTGTAATAAATTGCAGAGTATACAAACTGGGAAAAATACTCTAGATAGCAGGGAACAGGGTTTTGGATGGGTCACACAAAAATTTAGTTTTGAGTGGTTTCATCCTTTTAGTATTTTTGTGTTAGGTCATTCTGTATTCTTTTTGTTTAGATAACTAAAGTCAAAAATCAGGGAAGTGCAAAGTCCAGCTAAGCAGTATTTACAAATTTACGGGTATGAAAATAATCTGCAGTCAAGGGGAACACATTTGTAACTGATGGCTGAGCATTTCAATTTACACTTCTGTGCTTTCCTCAAACTATTTCTGCTGAGTAACCAAGACCATCACAGTGCTATCTATCTCTAACTTTAAAAAACACCTAACCAACCCTTATTCCTTTCTTTTATTTTGTTTCCTATTGTTTATTTCTCCTCCTACCCTATGTCTCATCTACCATTATGAATTATTCTAATGCTACTGTAGTACCTGAGCCTCTTAACAAGACATTTGCTCAAAGAAGACCTAATGTTTATGAAAGGTGCTGATATGTCAAAGCAGATGTCCTTGTTGAAGCATGTTGGTTGTGATGAACTTTGAAGGGAGCAGTGGTATAAGTTTTATGGGCAGGTTTTGTTTCTCGATGTTCTGCACTTTGCCGAGGCCAGGCTTTTCTCATGACACTGGGGAAGCCTTGCCTGCAGGTCACAGAGAGTTGTCACATGCTTTACAAATCTCATTCTCTGAAAGGCCTGAAACTTTAACTTTTTTTTTCTAAATTGGAAAAATCTTTTTTTCAGATTTTCTTTTTTTCTCACCAAAATAAGAATTCAACACTTAAATCAGTTCCATTTCAGACACTGCAAGCTCTTTTTCCTCCCCTATTCATGTCTGTATGTTCCCATGATAGAGCCTATACCCATTTCATTGATGAAGATATTAAAAATAAGTTGAGGAAATGTTGATTGATACTATGCTTTTCTCTGATTAGAAATTATACACTAAGACACTAACTTTTAAATGATTGTATGAAGAAACATTACTTTAGAATTAGAAGGGGAAAGTTATCTTAAACAGAAAATCTGCTCCTGTTCTGCCATACACTAGAGCAAACACACACAAACCAGCAGGAATATTTTGAACCAACTTTCTTTTTTTTTTTTTTCATTCTTCTTTTCCATAAGGTAATACTGAACCACATCTATTTCTTTCATCTTTATTCCAAGGTACCACTTAATCCTAGGAAATGTCTGTTCAGTATCTGCTTGTCTTCATATGATGATCCTGTTTAGTTGGGGTTTTTTTCCCCCCTAAATGTTTCTCGAATTAATTGCAACTGCCAAAGTGATGAAATAAATGGGTAAATAATATCCCAAATAAAGGATTTATCAAATTTTAACTTGATCAACTGGCTGGACATTTTATGTATTAATAATGTGTTGGTCCTGATTTTAGTAAGAAAATTTGTGCTGCTATTCCTTGAGAGGAAATGTAGTATTTGTTTTTTTTTCCCAGAGCAATTTTTTTAGAGAAAAACCAAAACAAAGATTGTTTAGCCTCCAGAGCCCTAAGTAATATTGATTTGACTAGGAAGAAAACACTGATATTATATAGATTTTTTTCATAATTGTCTGCTTTGAAAAACAAAACAACTAAGTGGACCCTCTTATTTCAAGTGTCTGCAGGAAACTGGGTTGCACATTACTGTCCCATCAGGCTGGGTCTCACTAGTAGACCTTCTACATTGTTTATACCTACCTCCCACATAGATAGCTAAGTCACCACTTTAGTGCAAGTCACCCACAGCACAGAAGGTACTAAACAGATCCCTCAAGTGCCTTAAAGTCTGTTCCAAATCCCTTCGAACCTGCTGGGACTCTTCCTGCTTCACTACTAAAAACATTTTGCAAAGCTATGTGATAAGGGAGACAGACAGCTGCATGGGTTATATTCAAACTTTGACCCAGACAGGGCAAAGCAATCGCTCCAATGCCTTCCTTCGGTCAAACATAACCTGTGGATGGCAAAAGCAGAGATGCCTTGCTTCACTGCTCCCTCCTCCACAGGCAGAGCCAGGGAGAAAAGGGCCATCAGCCAGTAAAAAATAAAAGCTGCCCACAGAAACAACTGAGCGTCAGGTTCACTCAGCATCATCTGATAACCCCATGGAACAGGTGATCAATATTTATCAGCATCACAGTTCTCCTGCTAGTGATAGTTAATGGGCTGATAATGCCATCCTCCTTGTAGCCAAATCCCATCAGGGAGAAGACAGCTGGAGTTAAAGGATAAAATTTATCAGATCTGGCAGGAGACAGTTTAGGAGGCTAAAATTAACCTTGGACCATTCACAAAAAGAACTAATTGTTTGTGACTGCTAGATTCCTGCCAGTGGCAAAGGTTTATTGCTGCACAGATCTTAACCTGATAGTAGCTTTTCTGCATCAGGGGAAAAAAAAAAAAAAAAAGAAAGTTAAGCAATTAAAAAAAAAAATCCAGGGTTCTTTTTAAACCCCTTACCCAAAGAAATATAAATTAATGTACATATAATGAAAATAAATCTAAAGCTTACACATTTGTGCTATAATGATTCAAGTTCCTTCAGTAATCTGGAAGATACAGTGAATTCAAGTGCTTGAGAGAATCTTCATCAAGAAAGGAGAAAAAAAAAAAAAGTGTGTCAGAAAAGCTGAAGAAAGCTCAAGTCTGCTGAATTACTCTGCCTTTACTAAAACCTCCAGTGATTTAATTTCCTCCCCTTCCCCTACTAGCACTATACAAGCTGGTTTGGCTGAAGAGTTATCAGCTGGAACTCATCAAAAAGGAGGCAAATAAACAAGCCACATGACCAAAGGTGGTAGTAAACTTTACTTCAGGATCTGAGGATGTGTAAGAGAGGGAAGATGCTACTCTTGGCAATATCCTTGAGTTACAGATGTCTTGACTTTCAGCTATAGTGATGTTGAGCAAATGTCCTGCATAACAGAATTACAGAGTGAACTCCAGTACAGGAAAGTGAACCTAGTAACACCTGCTCAAGCAGCCTGTTGAGGGGAAAAAGGGAGAACTCAGAGCTGGAGAACAGGTTTGCTTCAGAGAAGAAGAAGAAAAAGAATTGGTGGGAGCACAAGATAAGCTGGTAAGTGAGAACACAACACATTTAATTCAACAAAGAAAGGAAAAGACAGACAAGGAGCCCTTGGTACCTGGTATGGAGAAAATGAGAATTTATACCAGGAGAAGGCCTTTGTTAGAGAAAAGAAAATTAAAATCACACAACAGAAGCTAATGTAGAGAAAACGAGAACTGAGAAACAGGATTGGAACTAAGAGAATCTTAAAAATAACAGGGAGGATCCTACTGAGTGTTTCTGGCATCAGGGCAAGAACTTACACTTCAACGAGTAAAGGTTGTCTACACTAGGCTAGAATGCTCAAAGAAGAGAAGGTTTAAGTTCTTCCTCTGGAATTTGTCCCATTCACAGGAGATGAATGTAAATAGATAGCAAGAAAAATTAAAACCAAACAACCGGGAATGGTTATGATAAGAAAGGTTTGACTTCCAGTCACAGATACTCAGGCAAAAAAAAGCTTTTCCTGAAGGACTGACACCATCCAGGTGTCTGGGATACTGAGGCAGGATGTGGATGACTTAAAAAGAGAAATGGAAGAGTGGAGAAGTGATCTGGAGACTCTTCTGACTCACCATAGTGTTAAAACTTAGCTCAAGTGAATGAGGATTTAGTGAAAGATTAGATACTGGAGAATCAGTAGGAAAGAATGTTAAAAATGTTTTTTTGAGGCAATTTTTTGAACCATTGATAAACCCTGAGGGTTAAATGTATTTATGGATCAAGGATCTCTGTCATACAACTGTAGAGATCAATAAATACTGTAAGTTATACCCTTAATGAGAGACGTTATTGCTTAGATTATCACCTGAGACTGAGAAATGTGAGAACTGCCAAAGTCAATCTGAATTGCACATCATGAAAGATAATCAAGCAAGTAGAATAAGTCTTTCATCCGTAAGAAGCAAGGAAGATGAAGGAAATCAGTGTCATTTGTTTCAACCTAGATGAGTAGATATAGGAAGAATACTTTGAATAAAGCAAGTAAACTGCTAAGAGCATTTCTTTGTCTTGTCCAGAGAGCATGTCTGATAATTGATTTCTTCATGTTTCTCCCACAAGTTCTTTGTTAGCTGGAAAAAGAATAAACTGATGACAAATTCAGTTAGCAATACAACTGTTCATGTTAAGCTAAATGACTTGCAAGGTTGGTGTTGTCTCCCCATCAGAAGAAGCTTAGGCAGACACATAACGATCCCAGTTTGTAAACAGGTATCTAAGAATGTATATAAATGGCAGAGGCTGTGTATGGCGAGTTGACTTTTATTTCTTCTGTGACTCTTGTGTGTAAAGCACACTAAAAATAAGCAGAAGACCAAAACTTCAGCATACTAGTTCTTGGGATAAATATGGTTTTGGGATTGTTTCTCAGACAGCAAACATCTCCACTGAAAGGAACTCCATTGAAATAATTTCTTCTATGTCCAAGTCAGCACTAGCAAGATTACCTAGCAGAGAAAGTTAACCATGCATTTATTTTCTTTGGCATATCTCTAAGAACCAAGCATTTTGTCCCTTTCCAGCTCTATTATTTCTTCTATCCCCTGCAAACCACAGCACAAAGATCATACTAAAGGGTGTTGCAGTGATAAGACAAATTCCCTGACTATAAATAAATATTATTAGTAATGTTATATGGTGATGGTAGTACATGTATTAGGTAATAATTAAGGAAACTTAAATAGTTATATTATGGAAACCCTTCAAGCTAACTCTTTAACAGTAGCATGCAAAACTAAGAGGTAACAAAAGTAAGATGTGGAGTTAATGTACTTATAAGTCACAATCAGTCTAAATACCATCCTACATTCAGGATATGGGTAAGAAACATTTCATTTATGGATAATAACAAACACTAGGAATTTTTATCTAAACAGAAGACACATACCAAGCCATACAGAAAATCTTCCTTTAGTGTTGGTGCAGGAATGAGATGCAGAGAATGAAAATGATTTAAAATACCACAGACACACATTGAGAAGGCAGACAGAATACACAGCACAAAGACCTGAAAATCAAACTTGGATGAGAAACATGAATAGATACGAAAGTGAATTTAATACCCACTTCCACTCCCCCCCAAGCTAATACAACCAATACTTCCACCTGAAGAAATCACAAACAAATAACCACTCCTTCCTGAAGAGAGAACACTCAGTAAAAGCCGGGTTCAGTGGAAATATATTTGTCTGAAATTGCATAAATAGGAATCATATGAATTTGAAGTCATTTTATGGGTACAAGTCCATTAGTCAGTTTGAAATGTTATGAGGATAAAACTCAAAACAGCATGAAAAAAAACCATTGTTAAAATTGCCCAAACAAGCACCATCATTACAAGCACCATCATTACAAGCACCCTGCTCCCAGCTCTAAACTAAAAAGCAGAGTATTGAAAGAGTGAAACCATTCCAGTGCTGTCCTTGAAAACAACTGTCTCTTGGCTGTAGCTTCTATGCTTGTGAACCTGTAGCAAACCAAAGAAATCAACTTTTTATGAGTTCTGGTAAGCAGCAACATGTTTAGATGGTAGACACTTGGGTGTAGAAAACCTGTTTCTTCTAACAGTTAGCTCTTTCTTTCTTGGTGGAAGTAAAAAGAATTATTTACCCCTTAAGAATATTTTATACTTAGAAATATGGATATGACCATGGTTGGTACTCAAAAAAAAAAAAAAACACCAAACATTTTTTCCCAAATTGACTTCAATAAATTTTGTCATTAAAGTTACCAAATGAAACTCATGTGAATAAGCAAGGTATGTAACTAAGAACACTTTTAATAAAACCAAATAATTGGGTTTTTTAATGAGTACATCACTGAACACCCTCATTGTTGGACTATATGATGTTTCAAGGTTTTCTCATTCTCTTTTGACAGAACTTTTTCATTTTTTTGTTAAATGTTTAATAACAAAGAGAGTATGAACTGAAACACAAACCTCTAACTTTCCAGGCAAAGACTCTGACATTTAGAAGACATTTCAGTTCTTACTTTGGCCAATAAACATTTACTATTTTTTCCTCCATTTTGCCTCCAAGTTTTTCTAAGTAGCTTGAATTTTTTTGAGAGAGAGATGTTCTGAAAAAAAATCAGGATGGTTTCTTTCAAAATTTCTGATATGTCAGTTTATTTGTTAAAAACTATTTGGAAAATCTGAGTAGAATTTTAAAATAGCTTTGAATCCGCCTAAGCAGTACTTTTATGGAAAATTTTAAAATCATGCATTTCTGCTCATGACAACTCATTTTAGTTACTTAGGTTATTTTCAACATTGCATCTAAAAACTTCGCAGCTGTTCCTGAAGGGAAACGGAACAGAAATAACCCTGACGAGTTCATTCTGAAGTGCTCCTCCCACAAGTCTATATACTTAAATAGTCAAAACAGACTATTTAGCTACATATCTGTTAGGAAAAAAATAAAATAAAAATGCTGCAAAACCAAGGAAGAACAGACGGTGTTCAAAGTACGCAATACATTGCACATTGAACAAGTTTTTGTTATTTTTACTGTCTTCTGACTTCTTCTGGCTGTGCTATACCTGTGCTAAATGACAAAACTAATGGCAGGCAACTTAAGACGTTCAGAGGCCAAAGTGCTAGGAACGGATTGCTTTCATTTTCTTTATCGTTCATTATTCAAGTATCTGTTTGTAATATTTAAATGGGTTGGTCAAGTCATAGCATTCACTGCAGAAACTTATTAGTGCTCATCATCTTATGACTTCTACCCTACCAGGCAGGGCAAGTGGCATGTGCAGTGTAGATGGGATGAGGATGGGTTAAGTGACAGGGGCAGCAAAAAAGAGGAAGAAGCTCTTTCCCACTCAAAAAAATGTGCCCCTTTCATTCTACTAAGAGCTACACAGTTGCCTATAGGTCATTTGCTCCTTGAGTCACCTATGACTTCTTCCAGGAAAGAAATATTTACATAATTTGGGGACATTCCTTGTTCCTAGAATCCTGAGCTGGGAAACAGTAGGGTTTGGGCAGCATCAGCAGTGTCTGTATGTGTGCTCCTATTGATACCACAGAAATCTGGCTTGTTCGTTTTGTGACATTAGTTCACATTTCAAGTCCTGGTCCTCCTAAGCTCTAAAAGTCAAATAGAAAGCAGCCGAGCAACACCTAAACAGAATGCCTCAGTGGCATCTGCTTTCCTTTTACTGGGTATGTCATTTCTCCTGTGAGTGAATATAAAGTTACCAAACATTATTGTCCATCCAGACCTACAGTACACCACACAAATTTTCTAAGATTTTAAGCACTCAACAAGCTTTTTCTTTTCTGCCTGAAGCATCCCCAGCTGTTTGAGTGAGCACAAAGAGGTAGGGCAAGGGCTGTCTCGGGCATCAGACTGATAGATACAGCTAGGCACAGAACTCATTGCAGCTACTGCTTGGCACCTGGCTCCTGGCCTTTAGCCTCTAATTACAGTTTGGCACTAAAACTTGCAAATATTGATTGGTGAAACATTTAGTGATAATAGTGTGGAAATGTTTAACTGCTCGCTCCTTAATGATATTACTGGAAACATTCTGTAGCTCGTTTGTCCATCCTTTCATCTTGGCACTTGACAGCTTTACTTTCACACAAAGAGGCCCACACTCCACAGAGGACTTCACACCTAGGCTGAAAATCCCCAGCCATTTACACAGATGCCTAATGTTCTGCATAGAGCTCATTTGGTTCTGGCAAATAAAATGATTTAAGAATGTAGAAAGATAACTATATGTAGAAAGATAACTATATGCTTAAACATATAGATACGGGTAACTGGGCTCATAAACATAGGCATTGGACATAAAAATTGGAACCGGGGCTATGAATACAAAGAGAGGAGAGAGTGATAGCAAAATATAAAAATGAGAAATAAACACATTACAATTTTATAGTACTTTGACTTAGAATTACACATCTTTCTATTTTATTTTTTTTTAATCACCTAGGACAATTGTGTACAAAAGCTTTTGTCATGCTGGAGACATTAATGTACTTTAGTACACAGTTCTGTTATCTCTGGAGTAGTCTCATTAATGTTGGTTTGAAATCCTTGTGGGTTATTTTGAATCCAGCAACAACATACTGCAGATTTAACAATATTCCTTGATATTTATACTCTGAAAAAAGCAAGGAAGCACAGAAGAAGAAAGGATCTATTGTTCTGGGAGCCCTAGCAACAGCATCACAGTCTCAAAAAGGTTAATCCCCTGTTTCATCACATCTTGATGCCTTGCTGATAGTCCCCACTGAATGTGTTCATGTGCAGCCTTCTGCAATTTCCTAAAGGCAGAATACGTCTGATTTTGAAGGCATGGGATGTTTCCTTAATTCAAATGACATGAAATGAAACCTCAATTGGTTCAGTAAAAATTAAAAGAATTCTACAGGGCAAAACCTCTTGTGTGTGTCTGTGTGTGAGAAATGGATTTCACTAGAACAATGCAAAGAGCAGTACAACAAGCTGCTGGAGATGTCTGGGATTAAGGAAAGATTTGAAGCTGTTCACATGAAATGATCTAAGGAAAGACTAGTGAACAGTGGATTTTAATGATATATTAAAGAAGTAGATGAGCTCTGAGAGAAATGTTTTATTCCAGAACTTCTACAATACGTCTTCATTTTCTCTGGTATATTTTATATTGACAATAAAAAAGTGGGGTATTTTGAATTCCACACTAAGTTAATGAGTATCACGAAAACATGTCTTGTGCTGTGTGTAACTCAAAACATGAAATATGAGTTTTCTTTGCAGTTTTGCTTTAGTGTTATACATTCATAGAAAATTTATTGAATGTTAGGGCTCAGGGTAATAGGTTGGAAATGGCTGCAAAAAAATGAATGGATCCTCACTGAGTAGCCATGGAAGCCACATAGATCTTTCTGTTTGATTTTTTTTTTTTTTGTAGCTACAAGGGCTACTAGATCCTAGATACTTAGGCATCTAAACCACTCTCCCTTCTTAGCTACAGAAAGCAGTTTTATGGAAATTCAGACCATCAAACTGCAATGCTTGAGGACAGGTTCTGAAGAAACCTCTTTTTTATCACTGGCTAGGGAGGTAAACCTATCCTAACACTGAATATTTGTTGTATGATGCAAATAAGTTGCTGACAGTGTATACTTCATTAAATCAATCCAGATTTTAGTGATTCTACATGCAAAATCTCAAGGACTGTATCTAAAGGATACATTTTCATATTGTTGATGTTGCGTCCAAGACTACAGAGAAATTCAGGAGAGGAGTCAGTGCTTCACATCCACTTTCCCAGCATGTGAGCTGCAAAACCTCGTCCTCAGAGACCCTGCCTGCTGCTGCTTCAAATGGGATTTTTGCCAAGGCATCCTGGCAACCTAAGCTTTTTGTGTCCTTACCCTTAGTCGGTTCGCTGCCTAATGACAAAATACGCGGCTCAGAGAATTCACCCTGCCAACCAAAGGCACACACACACATCGACTTGCTGCGGTGGAAAGCAGAGGATTTTTTCCATCAGCTCTGTATGCACAATCAGTAAACAACAGGATCTGGCAGCTGGTATCCCTGAGTTGGATGGCCCTGGAGATGAGCAGAGGAAAAGCAAAGAGTGCCAGGGTATACTACAGGTTCATACCTGCTCTAATTTACTCCCCTAAGTTTCACAACAATTTGACTAGGAAAGATGAACAAATGTCTTACTCAGGTATGTTTTGATTGGCCTTTGAGGTTTACAAATCTTACACAGCCCTCATTAAGTGATATATGTACCGCAAACATTTAGCATTGTGTATATGCAGATTTCTTTTTCCATGTCCAAAGAAACTGTATGTCGACATTTAGATGAATGTTCAGATTCTTTTCTGTAGAGCATGAAGCAAAACTAAAGGGCCTGATCATAATGGAGTCGGGTTTTTTTCATTCTTTGTGCAAACAGTGTCCTTTGAATACTCAGTGAATTGAAGCTTATCTTTCTTTCATGCAAATCTGTCACCCTAAGAAAAATAAAGTGTTGTGGAGCTTGCAGTATATAGAACTATTACCCTCATTCTCTAGAAATCACAGAATCACAGAATGGTAGGGGTTGGAAGGGACCTCTGGAGATCCAACCCCCCTGCCAAAGCAGGATAACCTAGGGCAGGCCACACAGGAACAAGTCCAGGCAGGTTTTGGAGGTCTCTAGAGATGAATACTCCACAAGCTCTCTGGGCAGGATTGATCAGATCCCTTCTCAGTCTTCGCTTCTCCAGACTAAACAGCCTTTCCTCGGCACAGAGATACTCCAGTCTCTTAATCATCCTCATGGCCCTCTGTTGGACTCTCTCTAGTATTCCTCTGTCTCTCTTGAACTGGGGATCCCAGAACTGGATACAATAGTCCAGATGTAGACTTACAAGGGCAGAATAGAGGGGAAGGAGAACCTCCCTCAGCCTGCTGGTCATATTCTTTTTAGTGCATCCTGTGATACCATTGGCCTTTCTGGCCATAAGGGCACATTACTGTGCCATGGATAACTTACTGTTCACCAGGACTCCAAGGTCCTTCTCCATGGAGCTTCTTTCCAGCAGGTCAACCCCTAACTTGTACTGGTGCAGAGGCTTATTCCTCCTGAAATCAAAATCAAAATATTTTTTCAAATTTGGACATGAGGCATGCTATTGCTGTTAGTTCCAAAGTGAGATGACAAGAGACAAAACAGATTTTAAAGATATCTTCATTAGAACAATTTTTGTAACTAGAACTGGTAAAAGAAGTCTTCTCAAGCAGAAGAAAAAAGGAACTCAAGAGAGCAAGAGGGGTTGTTTTTGTTTGGTGCTTTTTGTTGTTAGGTTAGGTTTGTTTTGTATTTTACTTTAAACAGCGAAGACTCCATTTTTTTGTTTTAGGTATCCAAAGCCCAGTACTTTTTCAGAAACATCTAAAATCCTGTATACCGTCTGGCCCTAGACCCCTGCTAGCCAAGATTCAAATTGGTGCTATGTGAGCCCTGCTCAGCAGCAGCCACAGCACCTTTCCAGCTCTCCATGCAAAACATAGCACTGGGAGGGCTGCTATGGGGAAAATTAACTCCAGCTCAGTCAGACTTAATACAGTCTCCTGGGAAAGAAACTTCAAGATAATAAGAGGAAGTACCAATGACAGGATTGAGACCAAAACAGTGTTAATAACACCAAGGTATTTTAGCTGTTGCTGATCAGGGCTTACACAGCGTCAAGGCTTTCTCTTGTTTCTCGCTCTGCCCCTGTGGTGGTTAGGCTGGGGTAGGTAAGAGACTAGGAGGGGACACAGGTGGGACAGATGACCCCAACTGACCAAATGGATGTCCTATACTATATAACATCATGCTCATCACTGGGGAGAGATGGTAGATTTTCTAAGACAGCTGCTGCTCAGAGTATGGCTGGGCATTGGTCTGCTAGTGGGAGGTACTGAATGATGGTCTTTACATCACTTGTTTGTGTTTTCCCCCCTGTTTGCTCCCCTTCAACTGCCTTTATCTAAAGCCTTGAGGATTTTTTTTACTTTTGGTCTTCAGATTGCATCTCCAGTCCCTCAGGGGGAGAGCGGGTGTCTGGCTGGTGCTCAGCTGATGGCCAGGGTTAACATCAACCCTCTAGAGCATGTCAGTTTCCTTTTTTAGAGAAGTAAAAAAAAAGAGACAACAGCTTAATTATAAATCCAATCTTTTTAACTGTTAGAAGTATCACCTTTCTTGTGGAATCATGTCACCTTAATTGTCGAGTGGAATTGTCAAATGCATTTACAAATATAGGGGTTTCAGTCTTCCCCTAAATGAAAATGCTACAACTGTGTAACCACAGTGGCAACCAGAATTACCTTATATTAAAGAGAGTATTTTATGAGAGGTTATGGTATGCATCAGCTTTATCCACAGCTCAGTTTATATTCCATATAGTATATTACTGAAATAATGAACTCCATGAACTCAATTTAACACCTTTGACACCTTTTACTCCCTTGGCATTTTTCAAGTTGGAAATCTTTTTATAGACATCCCTTCCCTTAAATTGCACAAAGTTGACAATCACATGCCAATGAACCCAAGACTTTCTGCCAGAGGCAGAGAGCAAGGGCAGCAGCAAACTCTATTTCAGAGTACATCTCTTCCCGTTGTTCCAGGGATTGGCAAAATTATCCAGAGAGTGAAAAGCAGTCACCAAATATGTGAACCTGTCTCCAAAATCTTGCTGTTTTTCAGATTTCCCTCTCTTAACTTCAACTTGTCCTCCTCCCACAACTTTCACAATAAAAAGGGCAACCCTCAGAATAATCCAGTAAGTACTTACATATTTGTGGATCTAATTTCATCTGAGTGAGGACTCCCCACAGAATGAAGATCTAAAAATATACCTCCCCCAGAGTTATACAACCTGAAGAAAATTTGCAGAACTAAAAAAGCAATCTAAATCAAAGACCCTTGATTCTTTTAAAATTTCTGAATTACTTGAACTGAAATACAATGAAAATTTTGTGCATATTTATTTTGCTTTTATCCAAACCTAATTTATACCACAGAGGATGAAGCTGATGGGGAAAAGACAGACAGGCTGATTACTTTGTTCTATTCCTAATACAGTTTTCTCCCCCTACCACCCTGTTGCACATCTCAGTGATTTTATGTAATATCCCTCCCTTACTCTAAAAGTACCAATGAAAATATCTTCCCCCTGACTGAGCAGACCGTTAATTTTAAATTAAACAGCTGTGTCCATACAGAGTGCACATGTATCTCTGTTGCATAGCAACAGACTTGTAACTGGAATTACTAGTGTTTTGGTTTTTGACCTCCAAACAGTTAATTAACATTTGTTTTAAATAAGTAGTATGAGACTGATACCTCTAGTGAGAAAGCAAAAAGGTTTGAGAGTTTGATTCCAGTTCTCAGCAGGCAAGGATGGCAATATTGACCGCTGTGTAGAGGAGCTGGGAATTTTATTGGAGGTTACAGCAGAGAGGAGATTTTGGGAGATGTGGATTAGCTGAGTGTGTGCTTTACTTTCACAATGGATAGAAAGCTTTTTGGGACACAAGAGTCATTTTGTCCCTGGATCAATTGCAGACAAGCGTTTATGAAATGAAAGTTAAGAAACTATTTAGTATGTCAGGCAGGACAGGATTTTGACTATAAAATCCACTCCATGGTGATAAAACAACACTAAAAATGGTGGAATACATGATATGTTGCTTAAACAAATAACAGGGACAGAAAGCTTGATCTCAGAGAGAAGTAGCCTCCTGAAGTGTTTCACTTCCTTAGATGCAAAGGAGAAAGAAGCTCCTCTGAAGGCCTCACCTCTTTGGCTGATGCACCTGAGTAAGTTAGCCTATCTATCCCTCTGGAGGCCTTCAGTCACCTCTTCACATGCAGGTAACAAAGGACTGAAAGAACAAACATCACCAGGCTGAAAAATGCTAGGTGCAAGTTAGGTATCTGAGGTGGACAGGTTGATTCCTAGCCCATTTTTTTTCTTCCTGATAGACTGTTGTATTCACTCTTGCAATTATTCTCTGTAAACTGTTCAAGAAGCCAGTGGGTCAAGTATGTCATCTGCCTTTCCTTTTGCCACCTGCAATTCACCTGTGTGTAGCATAAAGTAGTTTCACAATGACTGGCCACTAAACAGTACTTAATTCATCCGTGCAGAACTACAAATCACAAGAACAATGAATCATTGTTTATGTAAACCAGAAAATCTAGCCCTGTGCTAAGAATAATTCAATCTGTCTATAAAAAGGATTGTCTACAAATAGCTTCTCCCCTCTAAAATGCTTGTAGTTGGTTGGCTTTCCCCAAGGACTGGTTCTTTCCTTTAATCTTTTGAAAGTTCAGTGATAAAAGAAAGGTCAAAAGTTCTATCAGTAGTCTAAATTATGAGAAAGCTTTGTTGTACCTTCCTCCTTCTTCATTTGTACACATTCTCTTTTTCAAAAAATTCTCCAAATCAATGTATTTCTACACAGAAAGGGTTGTAAAGCACTGGAACTGTCTGCCCAGGGAAGTGGTGGAGTCAGCATCCCTGGATGTATTTAGGCTTGTAGATGTGACTCTGAGGGACATGGTTTAGTGGTGGCCTGGCAGTGGTAGGTTAGTGGTCGGACTTCATGATCTTAAAGGTCTCTTCCAAGCAGAACGATACTATGATTCTGTGATTCTGTGGTTTCTCTGGAAGGAGTTATAGGAACATGCTTATGCATTTGGTTACTCTCTAATCTAATTTCTGGTTTTGAAGTCTCCCAGTGTTAATTTAAACAAATTTCAAGCAGCAGTGCATTCTGTGAAAGAATGAGTGGCACATGCCACATTCAAAACCTGATCTCTCATTTATTGTCAAATCAGTTAATAAAGCGATGTACTGCAGTTGAATCTTGCCTTCAAAAAATATGTAGCACAGAACGGTTGAGGCGCAAAGGCACCTCTGGAAACCATCCAGTCATAACCTCTTCTCAAAGTGGCGTCAGCTAGAGAAGGTTGTTCAGGTCTGTGGACAGTGGGTTTTGAATATCTCCAAGGATGCAGACTCCACAGACTCTCCGGAAACCTCTTCCAGTGTTTGACCACCCTTGATGATTCTCACAGTAAATAAGAGTTTGTTTGGGGTTTTTTTTAATCTTTAAATGGAGCACCCTGTGTTTCAGTTTGCGCCAATTGCCTTGCGTTGTCTCATGGAGCATCACTGAAAACAGACTGGCTCCATCTTTATTCCCCCCATCAAATAAGTTTACACAGGGATAAGATCCCTTCAAGTCTTCTACTGCCCAGGTAGTCCCAGATCTCGTAGCCTCGTATCAGATATGCTCCAATTGCTTAACTACCTTTATGGCCCTCTCTTCTACTCACTCCAGTACACCCCTGTCTCTCCTGTACTGCGGATCCCAGAACTGGACCCAGAACTCTAGATATGTCTTGTCAGTGCTGAGCAGAGGGGAACAATCACCTCCCTTAACCTGCTGGCAAAACTTCTAATGCATGCCAGTAAACTGTTGTCCTTCTTTGTCACGAGGGTGCATTCCTGGCTCAGGTTGACTTTTTGCCCACCAGGACCCTCAGGCCCTTTTCTGTAAAGGTTCTTTCTTTGAGAGAGTTCCCAGCCTATGTTGGTACATGAGGTTATTCCTCTCTAGGTGAGTGGGTTTGCTTTTCTCTTTGTTCAACATCATGAGATTCTGGTTGACCCATTTCTTCCGCCTCTCAGGGTCATTGTCAACATGAACCCTGTTCTATAGTTTGCTTTTCATTTGCTTTTAGTATATAATGAAACAAGTTCATGAACTCAGATTAAAAAGCAATCCATATTCATTACAAAGACTAAAACTTAATTTTTGTTTGAACTAGAGCTTCTTTTCTGGAGAAGTGTTCAAATATAATTGCCATTTCTCAGTAATAAGTGAAAACAAACAAAATTCCTTCATTCCTCCTAGGCTATAACCTTTGACATCTGTGTTAAAACTTCCATTTCTTTTTTTTGCTAAGAATATACCTAACTTGCAGTTAGCAGAATTCCATCTTTTAGACTGAAAAGCTGTGTCTTCTCAGACTTGAATTTCCCATATGGAAATTCTAGCCCATGGTGCATTGCATTTTTCTTTAAGCATCCTAAGAATTTGGTGAGTTCCCTGTAGCTATAATGGTAAGATGCATCTCTTCACTCATTGCATCATTCTCAGGTGTCTCTGAGTTGCCTTTACACCCTCTCTTATATGTTGTTGAACATAGAACACAATACCATGTCCTGGTAGTAGTTAAACTGGTATTAAAATTCATTAGTAATAGAAGCAGGGTTTGTTTGCCAAAGTGTAAGTGTCTAGTGAAAATTTACATGCACATGTGTATATTGCCTAGATTTCAGCCACCACCCCAAGTGGTTCTTCATCTCTGGTAGCTCCTTTATTGTATCTGTGCAAAATCCTCAATGTTTTGGGTACTGAACATCACTTCATATGGCACTAGACACCTGTTCAGGCAGCTGAGTTTTACCCACTGTCCCTACATGCAGTTCATTGATTAATCCATATATCCACTCTGTCATGTTAATCTCTTGATCATAACATTGCATGAGAAATTATATTAACCTAAATATTTATCTCTAATTTTTTCAGAATAAGTTCTTCCTAGGCTAGCAGCAGCTGCTATCCTGCTTGTCCTACAGTCTTTTTCTTGGCTTTGGTTGTACACTTCACTTGGTGCTGAAATTTCCACTTTACTGAGCAAATTAAAATACCCCCCAACCATGTTCTCATTATGGTTCCAATTTTCTCAGTCTTTGAATATCACAAAGCTGTATAATAACATAAGAAAGTTGGTTTTATGTTGTCTTCCAAAGACTATAAGGATATCACTTTAAAAAATGTCCCTTTAAAGTGATTTACTCCTTATGATTATAGGTAGAGACATACCAATAAACCTTCTAATGAAAGACATGCTTCTTCCACATCATTCAGTCTTCTAAATGATTTAGTGCAGTATTACATTTCAAATACCTTACAGAAATCTAAATATGTCAACACCTTGTGCAATCTCAGTTTGTTTCATTTTCTGTTCTGCAGTTAGAAGAATTACAGAGTTCTCTGTTTACCGTACATTTTGTCCTTTGGCTTTGATTTTGTGTGTACTTAAAGAAAGGTACATCAGCATGAAGACTGTCAAACTGATGCAGTCATACAGATGCAAGAGATTTATTTAAATGAAAGGATAAGTGGATTTTATCCTTGCTGATGCTAATGGGCCAGTACATCTTCATGAATCATAAAAGAATACAGTGCTCTTGTCTATACAAACATTTAGCTAAAGTCTAGCAGGATTGCACCTTGAGGGTAACTTGAGGACAAGGACAAAATTATGACTGAAGGAGAAAGAGCAGCCAAATGCAGTTTGAGATGCATAAACCCACTGTTTATTGTCCCAAGGTAGGAACTTGAAGACAATTCAGAAATTATACAAACTTCCTGAAAAGGTATTAGTGTTTGAGATCAATCTCAAAATTCCTGCTAGGAGGAGGCAGGGGAGAACTATCTCTTTTTGCTTAGCAGGGCTGACTTCTGGTTCCTGTCAGCCCAGCAGAAGGTGCAGAACAGTTCTGAGCTGAGGGAGTATTTGTCTGTTTGTCCCTGATGTGCTCTTTGTGCATTGGTGGGGACACATCTGTGGAAAGGAACTGGGGAATATTGTCAAGTGGGACTTTGTGCTCCACTCATATAGAAGATAGCTCATCACTGAGTTACCTCTTTCCCCATTAGAATCATAGAATGGTAGGGGTTGGAAGGGAACTCTGGAGATCATGGAGTCCAACACCCCTGCCAAAGCAGGATCACCTAGGGCAGTCCACACAGGAACAGATCCAGGCAGCTTTTGAAAGTCTTTAGAGAAGGAAACCCCACAACTTCTCTGGGGAGCCTGTGCCAATGCTCCATCATCCCCAGAGTAAAAATACTTCTTTTGTAACAAAGACTTAATGTTAAACTCTTAAACTCGTTTTAATATTGTTACATCATCATCAATACTCCTCAAAAGTGTCATTTCCTTGTGCATGAAGTTCCTGATCTGTAAAAAAAAAAACACCCCCACAAAAAAACCCCAAAACCCCTCAGAAACAACAAAAAATAACCCGACCCCACCCCACAAACTCCAAACCCATTACAAGCAGAAACATTATGTATTTTATATTAAATAGTCACTGCAAGCCCAATTTTCCAGTGTTGTAATGTTATGTTATCTTTGCATAACTAAAAAACCCCATCTAATTGCCCCAAAACAGGCACTTAAAAATGAAGAGAAACAGAAATTTTCTATTAGAACCATGAGCACATTTATGTGGCAATTTATTGTATTCTAAATTTTAGAATAATATTTGACAGTAGAATAAAATATAAAGGTAATTTCACATACAAATAGATGCCAAATATTTTTACACATATCCATTCAAATGTATCTATTTCTATATACTGAAGATGAAACATTTTACTGCATTTCTCCCATTTATTCAAATTATTCAGTTATGAAACAATGGTGCCATTTTACTCTGTTATCTGGGTACAAATATTTGGTGGAAGTGGGGACAAGATCCAGATAAGCTATGGTACTGTAGGATGAGGGAAGTGTGAACAGAACAGATACACAATACTACCAACAGCATCCAGCTGTTCTTTTCCTCTCAATGTTAAAATTGCAGTAGTTCTTCTAGCCAGCTTGTTACTTCAAACATGTTTCCAGAATATCTTATTCAGCTAAGTAGGTGTTTTTCTTTAGTTCTACTGTACAATCAACCTGCATGAGTAACTGTCTAAGAATGTTTACAGGACATTTAATCAGCAGGAGATACTTGCATTTATGGAGGTAATAGGAAATCCCCTGTGGCTTTGTACCTAATTTAGTCATCTTTAAAGCTTAGTATATTTACTGTTGCAGCTGAGGAGCGGTACTGTCAAGAGATTCTCAGCTTAGAAAGAAAATTCAGCACCTCATCTGCTGAAAGTGAAATTCTGAAGGTTTCAGGAAGGTCTAATTGTTCTGCTAGATCAGGGAATTACGATTGTTGTACCCTGAAAATTTCAAGTAGAAATTCAATCATGAAAAAAATAAAAATAGCCCCAGGAAACTTGAAGATTATTCTTCTTTATGGATGCAGAGTGATGAAAAGAGTGCTCTTTTACATTTAACTATTAAAAATGTAGCTTACATTCTCAACACACAGAAAGAAATTCCCCCAAAACTTAAGATACAAGCATCAACATTGAAAAAAGATTGGAAAAACTCCCATTCTACATCCTCCAAATCATACTACATCTGAGCTCACATGGCCAGCTCAGTACTACGTACTGCATATGCAGTTGGTACTACTTCTGTGTGTAGATGGTACTACATCTGTACTACATACTGTGTTCACTCCCTGGCTCTTGAATCTCATATTCTGAAATTCCACTTATTCCACCTTCACAGAGATGAGAAATGTATGCCTGAAAGCATTAACCAAATTGAAAAAGAATTTAATATTGTCTGGGATTAGGTAGAATATTTTGCCTACTCATTTTCTTCCAGACCATGTTAGAATTAATTCCCTTTATGAGAAAATGGGAGCTAAGATGTTGTTCTCAACTTTTGATTAAAATAAAAGGGTTTGTATGGAATTAAGAAAGGTGGTGTAGCATTACATAATGCCACAGGAACTGATCTAATGCAGCAAAGCTCACTCTGAACCATGTTATTCCTGACATTTAAGCAGATTTTTGTTTTATTATTCTTTTAATTTTTCCTCTACTAAGACAAGTTGCTTTGGAATGAACAGTTCCCTTGATGCTCTGGGGCAGCACAGTAGCTTTGATTGCTATTTTTACTTGCAGACAGTTCTGATCTCTGGTGATACAACACATTTTGCTTGACAGAATGAAGACGAGACCAGATTGTTTTGTTAAATGAAGAAATGGAGAAAATTTGGTTTGTCGTACCTATTTTACCAACTTTTAAAAAAAATTAACAATGTACTTAAGCACATGCTTAAGAACTACTGGTGCCACAGGTACTCCTGAAAAACTTAATGGTAAATACTTGCTTAAGTGTCTGTTAGATAAAACTTCCTGCACTATTAATAGTGACAAAAGGGGAAAAAGGGATCAGGTGAAGAAACAACACAGCAATGCTGTTCACAACCTAAAGCACAAATTACAGGATCGTCTAGGCAGTGAAAGGCTCTGTAGTATTTTCCATATATAAAACCAGATTGCATCACTAAAATCAGATATATATGTATGGTTCTGCTTGATATTAAATCTGAGAAAAGAAATATTCATGACCAAGAATAACAAAGTGGAGGACCAAGAAAAAGTAAATCTGATCCTTATTAAAGAGGGATGTAGGGCTCAGTTCCCAAATGTAGCTTAACTAAGTTTTAGTTCATCACACACAAAAAAAACCCAAAACAAAACTCCCCAAAAAATTGGGAAGCAGAAACTTTGAAAAAGTCAGCCAAAGAAGCAACTTTTCAGAAAAGGAGCTCTGACATATGGTGTCTCCATTTCCAAAAAGGACTAGAAAGCTACCCATTACAAATTAACTCCCTCACAGATGTCTCAAAGGGAACAGCTATAATGATCATGATGCTTAAAAATAATTAATTCTTTTTGCAGGATCCTGGCTTCTAGATCTAAGCCTCTTTTTGCATGCCTTGTCCTTGAGGTTGGCTTCTAAGTAAGTTCTGGTCAAAATTCAGAGCATTTTAATGGCTGATTTGAATAATACCAGTGCAGAGGGCAGGATTGGTTGATGTAACTTTACATCTACAGTGTAGATAACATTACAAGAATGTTTAGTTAAGCTCTATATACCCCGAGACTCAAATGGCTTATCCACCTCACATTAGTTGCTATGTTGTATGTAGATGGGGTTTTTTAATGACAATTTACATCTTGTGGTTATAGTCCTAGACTACAGACATGTTTCACAAAAGTTGATAGAGTGAGCACAAGATGACATTCCCCTCCTTGTGACTGGTCCCTGTGCAGCATTGGCAGGACCACGCTGCCCTGGTTACTCATCCCCAGCTACAGGGCTTCCTGACATTGCATCAGCTTGGGAAGGAGATACTCAAGTCTGTCTTCAAAACTCCTGAGTCTAGAAAAGCCACTCCAAGCTGACACATGGTACAAACTGCAGCAGAGGGTCAAGGATGTTCCTTATTTACACAGGGGAACATATTAGGGATGAGATTGCTACTTCTCTTTTGAACAGGTGAACAATATTCCTTATAAAGCATATACAGCCCTGTTTTCTGTGATGAACAGAAAGAGTGGAGCAGAGCACAGACAAGGAATACTAAAAGTCACCCTACAGCCAGCTTTTTATTATGCAATGCTGCAGTGCTTGTGCCGTAAGGGTGACTGAACAATCTTCTACATGAAAATCAGCTGTGAATAATAAAATGCCAACACAATCTTCTGATGGTTGGTTTTCAGTACTCCCTCTGCTCATATATCTGTCCTTATAAATATTCTATGCTTAATTGATGTATTACTGTGCTAATTGTTAGAGGTGAACATGAGGCCAGAGAGGCAGAGAAGGAGTTAACTACTCTGCTGCTACTACAGTTGGTTGCAGGTTTCCTAGCTAAGAGTTTTCTTGCATAGCTTTAACTGATGTGATAAGACACACCTGTCAAACCTTTGAAAGGTGACTGGTGACTTTGTGTACTGCCCTGGAAAGGCAGTAATTTAGAGTGATGAGATCTGAGAAACAAAATTCTGTCAAGGGCTCCAACTGTGCATGCAAAAAGACTGAGGTACCCATTTGAATCACTTTGAAAATAAATATACATAATATTAGACGTATGATTTAATCATAGCATGGCTGACATTTAGGCACTGCATAGATTTGCTTACCTCCGAAACACTGTTTTCCCCTTTGTGGAATGTACCCTCTGTGAAATGAGCGTGTTGTATGAGTTCCTTACCTCAGTTTTTACTGTATTATCCTGCCTGAATGCACCAAGAACATAATGTGCAAACTCTCAGGGTATAAAATTGCATCAGAGACAAGATTCCAGAGAAAATAGCTTGCAAAGAATTGCTGTAACTAAGTCTGAAACCACGTGGATTCCTCTTACATGGAATTATAAATGTTGAGATGGATAGCTGACTTCTTCTAGGGTTAAGATTGGGATGGAGAAGGACAAGACCAAGGCAGGTTCTGGATGTGATCTTGTGACATTCCTGACAAAATCTCTGGGGGTAGCAGATGCAAACAACTGGAGGTCTGCTCATATTAAAGTTTCTCCAATCAAATGTTTTGCAGGTAACATTCTGGAAAAGACCATGCCTATATGTTTGGAGTCAGAATTTTTTTTTTTTGCCTCCCTCATAGTATCCGTAATAGAGCTATCTTTTTGGTTCATTGTCCCCACATTTGTTGGAAATCAGTGGAGAAGTGCCTAGCAGCTTTTATGGGAGATGTGTTCCAAAGATCCCTTCCAAATGCTCTGAAACCATATGGTCCTCCTCTGCCCCAAACTCACCCCCTATGCATTCAGATGTGCCATGGGTATATGCAAAGGTGCCAGGAGCAGAATGTGGCCCTTCTTACCTGTCTGCCCAAGGGAACAAGGGAGGGATCTCACACAGAATCACAGAATCATTAAGGTTGGAAAAGACCTCTAAGATCATCAAATCCAGCCATCTACCCAACATTACCATGGCCACTAATTCATGTCCTAAAGTGCCACATCTAAAAATCTCATCCAAAATTTTCAGACTGTTTGGTGGGGTTTTTTGGTGTTTGCTTTGGTCTTTTTTTAAGAGGCCAAATGATAGAAATCTGATGTGTTTTGCTGAAGAGCCAACTCTAGTAAAAGAATAGATTTTAAAGAACCCCCTTTTGGAGACTTTTTGCGTTTTTTTTTTTTTTTTTTTTTTTTTGTTTGTTTGTATTAAAATAATACTATTGCTAAATGCATGTCGATTGTAAAGAGTGGAGCAATGTATGCAGCATGTTTGTTATACGTTACTGTCTGCTTGACGTTGGATGTGATTCATGTCTTCTCTGTGCTAGAACAGCGAAAGACAGTGTGCTGACGGGAGTGCGTGTGTGTTTGTACCGGTCTAGACATGCCTACCAGGAGACCGACAACAAATGGTGCTCTCTTGGAGATAACGACAACAATCAGCAACTGGACATTAGCTTCTTCTAACTGGCAGCCCAGGGGGACAGAGCACATGCAAATGCTGTGGCTAGTTTCAAACCAAGGGCAGAGGTCTCTGACACTTTACCAGGAAGGTGACTGACTGCCTGTTGCAGGGACTGAGTGAATCCTGGGGGTGGGGAGCCAGAGACATGAGTATCACTGCCAGTGTGGACGTGTGTGCATATTTTGTTTTCCGCATTTAAAGCTGAAGGGACTCTCAATAACTAATATCTTGTTTTCAAAGGTTATGGCAGATCTGACTTGTTCCCTGGTGGCACAAGATGTCAGGATGCACTGCAGCTGCTGAAAGAGTTGGTATGAGACCTAAAGGAGCCCACAGTAGGAGCCTTGTTTAGGGAAGGAGTCAGCATTGAGCAATAAACAGGCTCATCCTAGGTAACAGCCAGAGGTGATTTTGCTCCTTCCACCTGGTGAGAAACTGAAACATTTTGTTTTCACTTCTCAAAATAATTGTGAAAGTTGCAGGGAGTTTCTAGAAGCTTTATTTCCATTCTGGAGTGGAAGAAACTTTTAATAATGCGTATGAATCAATTCCATCTGTCCTTCACCACTGAAAGTACCATTATGCATGGGCACCTTGAGTGACCATCTTTCACTTTCTGAGTGTCTCATAATAATGGCCTTCAGGAGGCTTGCATACTGGAAAAGATACAATCTATTAATCACCGTTGCCTAATTCCATTCTTCTGCCATGTTAGATCTAAACAGTGAGTTGTCACAAAGGTAAGAATCAATTTTAAGCAGTAAAATACATCAAACTGTGTAGTCTGCTAAACTGCTCCAATACAGATGAATGCCTTTTTTTATTTTAAGCAGCTGTCAAGTGCACAGCAAGCAAAATAAATTTTCCCATTTTCTGTGTGTTTTGATCAGCACATCTGCAAAACTAACACCTGTTATTATATTTTTGTAATTGCATGATATCTTGCAGCCAGGACACAGAAATATTTCTGAGTAGAAAATGATAATTCAAAATAAATGATAATCAAGGAAAATTTTGTACATACTAAAACTATTTTTTGTTGTTTTGTTTATGCCTTGAAGAGTGAAAGAGGAGTAGAAATCTTGTATTACAAACTTCTTTACCTACTCCTAACATCAGGCATACACCCCTCTACAAGTTTTATGTAGCTTACACTTTATATTGTCAAGAAAATCTTTACTAAGCAGGATCATTTAGGAGATGGTTGGAATGTAACAGCCATGAAATGGCAGTAAAAAGAAATATGAAGGTGGATGTTTTCTAAGTAAAACTACTCAAGGCACAGCAAGAAAAGACAGAAAAAGTCATAGGTGTTCTCTTCCATTTGTGACTGCATTTAGCTCTGGCTGTTTGCAGTATTCGTGGCTGTACAAACAAGCAAAAGGGATTGCACCTCCACCTTACTAAGCATGCAGGCATCAGGTCAAAGTTAGTTTCTAGGCTCCCTCTACAGTCAATGGAGAAAATTAGTTACCTCTGGAGGGCAGGTTCTTTCTTTGGGTGTGTATTTTACAGACGTCAAGGTGCCTTGATACAGATTTGTGAACAATGAAGTAAATTGTCTGTGTACTTGATCACCTTAACAGTAAAGGTAGAAGCATGGAAATAGCCATCTCTGCTTATACTTTTCTATTCGTCACTTAACACTTATCCGTGTTTACTGAATGGAAAAATCCCTAAGTATTTTTAGGTATCTGTGAAGTTATCTTCTATCCTCCATGAAAAAAAATGAGGCTTTTGTCCAGTTTCATCAATGTATCATTTTTACATAGCTAATATTTCTTATACATTCATTCTAAGGTTTAATAAAGATTCATATATAGGTTTTGAATAATTTAATTTGAAGCCATTAAGTGGACCTAAGTTCCACCTCATCCAAAACCTCAATGGGAGATCTGCCATTTGAGAATCTGTTGTCATCACTTGTCATTAACATGGGGCAACTTAACATCATTGTGGCGTGATCTTCTGTGCTGCATTAACCATCATGTATGGAGAATATACCAGTCTTCTCTAGGATTTATTCATCATAACTCTCTGCAGACTTAGCAAATCTGGTTCAGCCACTTTCTTAAGCTATTCCTGGATGTGACCTCATACTTGTTAAATGATGAGGTTTTGTTCTGGTTTTGTGTTTGCTTAATTTCTTTTTTTAAAGGGACACTGCTGAAATCATTCCTTCCTCTTATTAAGGGGTATGTTGTAGAAGGAGATTTTCAAGGAGATCTGAGTTCTATATTCATACAATAGACAGGAACAAGTTGTTCCAGTGACAAATACAATAGACGAATGGTAGGATAACCTTTGTGATAAAGACTCCAAGTGAATTTAAATAAGAACAACAAAAAAAGAGCGGGGTCAGACAAAAGACAATGAGATAAATTTTCTCATGTCCACACATGCAAAATTGATTGTCCTTCAGAGATCTAAATTAATATGGATATTTCAAATGTGGTAACCAACTGCAAAAAGAGGGAGGGAGAAAGAGGCTAATTCTGACCTCTAAAATGGATACTGACAAAGTCGAGGCATAACAACTGTAAGTAGCTCTTGAGTTAGTATTCCTGCTCCTAACTCCAGGTGCTCAGCTCTGCCAGCAGATGCTGATAAACACTAACAAAAAATGGACCTTATTAACAGTTACAGATGTTCTCAAAATCGAAGTTAGTAACAGTTATAGCATTCCAGATTCTGACTCTGTTAACTAGCAGAGAACAGATATTCTTGCAGCATACTGTACTTAGCACTACATACTTAACAGAAGTTAATAAGTAATTGTGAGACAGAGCTTTGTTTTCACAGGGTGAAGTGATTGATGCTCCATTGCATTGTCCCACCACAACTGCTGTGTTTTAATTAAAAATATCATACTACATTAGTACTTGAAAATATGCGGGTTTAAGCCACTGTGATTTCTTCCATACTCTTGGCCTTGAATTAAATGAACAATAAAACCCCTCCATTATCAGACTGGAAGGACTGACATATTTATGTACTCAGCTTTGAAAAGGCATTTTTTCTTGACATTGTGAACACTGGATCTCAGCTTCATTGTTGGTGCCAAATATTCTGACAGAGCAAAGGCAGAAGTTGAGCTCATATATCAAGAACACTACAGTTTCTGCGTAAGATCCCGAAACTGTAAAATACCTGAGAAAAGAGTAACTGCTTTTCTTCTCCCATTTAAGTTTTGTTTTCACCTTGGAGAAGATATAAATTCTGAAAGACTAAGTTCTTCAGATATAGTACAGAGTAAAAATTAGAGAGAATTTTGTTTGAAATGCCACGTAAACTAGGAATATCTCAGGAATAATTTGAGGATCACAGTGACATATAGAATTTTCTCATAGAAAATACATTGTATTAATAACTAAAGACAAAGGATTATGTAATACAGTGCCATAAAAAAAATTCATAGGCATATTTGGGAATATGGAAACCCACTGATATTTCAACTGTGTGTGTGAAAACTCTATGATATATAGTAGAAATGAGATGGAATTTTACTCAGTACCACTAGCAACCATGCTCAGCTTTTACACAGCTTTTGCACACATGTTCTGGAAGTGTAACAAAATAGGTGGTGAGTTCTACAGCTGTCCTACACATCCAGGTAGACAGGCTTGCTTTTCTCCTTCTTTTCCACATGCATCCCTACAGGGTTATCCTGCCCTGGAGTCAGGACAAAAACCTGTTTGGGGAAACCTGAAGTTAGACTACAATAGGCCACAAATGAAAGCCTAGCTAGTCTCCTCAGGCCTCCAGAGTGAGCTGGGAACTCCAAGCTGCTTTAATAATCAAGCATATTATTTTCTGTGAAGATGGCTGGTGTCAGTGCAATTGTATTCAGTCAGTGCTAAGTTGTAAAACAGCTTTATCAGGGGCACATGCAGGTCTAACACAACACATGTGATCTGCATATAAGGTTACAAAATCAGTAAGCTCTTTATGCCTACAACAGAAATGCTACAGTGGCATCAACAGATAAATAGATAATATATAACTCACCCCTTCCCTAAAACTAACAGGGATGCTTTGCATGATTTGTTCTGATGCTGAATATTTTTCTACAGTCTTTTCTCTCATCTTCTGACACCTCTAAGGTGAAAAAGTTTTCTGTGCCCCAAGTGGTCTTCTCCATGCCACCAAAGTATCTCTACTCAGGCAGTTGAATAAATAATGGTATTCCCCAGCCTGGCTGATGAACAGCACAGGACTGCAGGCAGAGTGTAAATTGCATATTTACCGAGGACTCCCATAATAGCTCAGTTTTCTAATAAATTAGGTATGCATCAGCTTTACTTGCACAAATTTCCCCAGATCCCTTTGCCTACTCTATGTCTCCTTGATCAACTGGAGATAAGTCTGGCAAAAGCTATTTTGAAACAGCTCCTCTGAAGGAGCTATATTTGATTCTCTGAATCACCAACTTCCTCTTCCCACAGATCCCCCAGTGTAGCTTGGGTGGGTTATGGACCCATGGTCTTGCTTGTGCCCCAGATTAGGCAGGACACCTCCCCTAGCAAGGCACTGCTGTGTTTCCTCAAGCTAGAGTCTCCACACATGGTGACTGCAGCAGTGACCCTGACTGATGAGTCTTCCCTGTGTCTCTGACTGTACCAATACCACTGCTTTTGCAGCTGGTGTGTGAAACCTCATCAGTGAACTGTTCTGCATGTGTGTGTTTCTAGCCAACAGAGACATTGCTGAACCACTCCTTGTAAAGTCCCCACAAGAGGTGATACGAATACAGCTCAGGAAGCTGACCAGAGAAGGACTGAACAGTGAGAAGTGACAGGGGCTAAGGGAAGAGCTTCCTGAACTAGCAGTGTTGCTGGGGTTTGACAAGGTAACTATGCTCCTTATGGCAAAGAGGTTGCCTTGCTGTCAGCTGTCCTGGGTGCCACAGACTCAGCTCTTCTAACCCAGAAGTGGCTACTTTGCCATTTGGAAATGCCTGTTGGCTTTCTGCCCATAAACTTATGGAAACACCCTATTTGTGTATATGCAGACCTAGGATGAATGCAAAGAGATGTGCATTAACTTTCCAAATTCCATTTCTACCATCACTTACACAGAAATAATTTTAGCTTTTAAAAACTGTGATTAATTTAGAATGTCTATCTGTTTTTAACACTACCACTTTCAATATAAAATCTTTGGTAAGGTCACTAGGTGCCCCAGTTTCACCAGTGTCCCAGTTTCATGATGACAGTGACAGAGATAGTAAGGTGCCCTGGTTTTTAAAACTACTGGAGAGCCTTCTGCTGTCTTGGGTGCACAATCATTAAGAATTTGCAAAAACGAAAAAAAAAAGAGGATTGTCACAGGAAAGAAAGGAATTTGCAAATGACAGCAAAGTAAAATACTAATTTGTTTTCCTATTGACAGTGCATCAAGCTCTCCCTGATCATTTACTGTTATGTTTATCTGCCATGCCAGGTTGTTCATATTAATAAATATTTCAACTGAAAATCATATTTAAATGAACTGTAATTTTATTCACTGTCAAGATGTGTAGTTACAGCTGTCAAGAAAGCTATTAGATTTTGTTCCACATGATTTTATTTTTCCTAATGGTACTGTAGAAACTGAAACCAAGGCACCACTCCAATGCATCTTTTGCTTTGCAATAAAAATCCTCTTAATATATATTTTTTTTTAATTCATAGTTAATTTACATCATGCTTAATGTGCTAGGCCAAAGAATTTCTTGCTCTTTCCCAATTTCATCTGAAAGGTGAGTGAATCTAAGATAGTGAGTGAATGGTGCCAAGGCAAGTGGCATCAGCCTGCATTTTCCATAGCTAGCTCCAGGCATGATTGTTGAAAGTCCCATCTCCAGTTGTGGGCTTTCAGTACCTTCCTGTCCACAGTCAAGTTCATAATAGTTAAACCCAAAGGGATGTCAAGAGGAAAACAAGAGTCAAGAATATAAAAGGCTGAAAAAGGCTATTGGTTTTGGAAACAGCAGCAAACTCTACTTAGTCATGGTTGAATTTAAATAGCTTTTTAGATGACTGCCATGTTTCTGTTCAAACATCTTCACCAGAGCTATGAAGCAACATATTTGATCCAAGAAAGTAACATCTGGCATTCAAAAATTCAAGTATCCTTGAAATTATATACAACAGCAAAGCTCATTTCTCTCTTTGCTCTTGTCTTTGTTTAACACTTTCTCTGCCAGTCAAGGACAATAATTTTAGATTTGTGGATTCTTTACTGAATCCCTTAAATCAGTTCTTTCAAACTGGTGTGTGCTTTCACTGTCTCCACTTACATTGGGGTAACAGCAAAATTCAGTCCTCTTCTGCCAAAGCCATGCTTTTATATCACTCTTGATCAAGTCAAAGCCCAATGGAGACAGCAAAGTGGAACAAAATCTGCCATTCTTTCTTTTTCTTCCCTTTTTTTTTTTTTTAAATAGAAAACTCATCGATGACAATGTGATCTTTTGAAATGCATAATATGTTATAATTCCATGCTTAAATAAAACCATACAGCTTTAGCATGTTTCATTTGTGCACCTTATTTCTTAATTTCATCTCTCAATTGGTCCTGCATGTTCAGAGCCAAGCACTTTGAATGCTTTCTAAAGGGAATTTGGTTAGATCCTCACATTACAAAACAGATACCTATGCATGTCCAGGAGTCATGCAAGCAGAGTGTAATCTCTTTAAATGTGTTTCTTTAGATGAAAAAGAAAAACACAGCTCACCCCATGGCTCTTGCTCTGAAAGGGAGCAGTGGTGTGCTGCTTGTGCCCATTATAACGCAGTCTGCACAGGCTGTTTCATTAAAACCTTTCATTCTCCTAAAGGGGGAGGTGAAACTGAATCTAAGAGATAAAAATCCCACAATAACTGCACACAATTTAGCTCCCAAATGGGACCTAACATGATTAAAATAATAAGCATCACACTGTGCTCAACAGCACTTCAACTAGTGTAACTAGGGTATAAAATATTAAACATATATCCAACAGAAAAATTTTGAATTAAAACTGAAACAGCAAGTCTGGGAGAGCATTACAGTGTGGGATAGACTGCTGTCAGTCTAAATGCACTGCTAAAGATGGGAAGAGTTTACTGACATGGCTAAGGACTGGCCAAAAATACAGTCCATGCCTTCTTTCAGAGAAAACTCCATGACACAAAGGTTGATCTCATAATTGTAAAACTTCCAGCTATTTTCATGAAACTTCAATGAAGTACTAAATCCTGAGGTTTTAATGATGCAACTCATTAGATCCTTGCCTAAATGCTGAGATGGCCACATCCTCTGGCTCCTCTAGGGCAGCTTCCATCCCCTGGGCTAGAGGGCTGGGGCTGCAGCGACAGCTGTCTCAAGACACCAGGTCAGCTGGCAGCAGTTTTCAGGAGGTATGACACATGTTGGGAAATATTAAGAAAGAAATGACAGAACAGCATCATTATCATGGAACAGTATAGATCTGTAGGATATTTGAGTTTTGAAAACTTAATAGAGATCTTAGATCTCTGTCTCAGAGGAGTTAAAGTAGAAGTAGAAAAGATATGGTAAAGGCAATGAGAAGGGCCAAGGAGGGGAGTGGTTTTAAATGAGTAAGGACTAAAGAGACTAAGAGGTCAACAGATGGGAAATTGAGAGGGACAGAACGCAGGTAATATGCTGTGTGACCTGAATGTCAGAAGGAAATGGATTTTCCCCATCTCTTTCAGAGCAAAAAACAAGGGGGATTTAATGAAACTAGCAAGTGTCAGATTTAAAACAAGAAAGAGGAAACTGCTTTTCACATGTTGAGTGCATAAACCATGAATCTTACAACTGGATGTGGTGGGGTTAAAAGTTAGCATGAGGTCAAGAAGCAACTGGACAAATCAAGGGCGCAAAAAAATGCATTAGTGACTACCAAAGGCAAAGACCATGTTCAGGAAATCTCCAAGCCACAAGTTGCGGAAGACTGGAAGAGTATTTTGAGAAAGTATTTCTGAGTGTGTTAATATTGCTAAATAATTGTTCATGTTAAATTTTTGTACTGCTTTTATGTCGCCAGCCCTCCTGGGCACTGTGGAGGATGCAGGACTGGCTAGAATTTTCTTGCCCTAACCCTTCTTACAATTTAATGTTGAATATGTTAAAAATGGAACAAGAAAGATGTAAAAATGAAGCCCATAGTTTAAGCCATGGGGAAGATACACTAGGAGACTTTTATTGTTGTTCAAATTATATCCCATGATGGCTCTTTGTGAAACTGATCTTTAACAGTTTCAATCATCCTGGGGTCAGCAAAAAAATAGAACTCTTTTTCAGTCAGTGAGTGCTGTAAATAATTTTCTCTGGATGACTGGCTCTCTGGAAAATCCACTATTGCCTTTGACAATTCACTGGTCTGTTTGGGAAAAGAAACCATTTCTGATGTGTTAAGCTTTGCCTGATATAACGGCTCCTATCATATGTCAATTATGTTTTCTATCATACGTCAATTTTGACTTCTCTGGCAAACTGAAAACTGATGATTAACAGCAAAATCATCCATAAATACATGGAATGCACTCTGGTACATACCAAGAAACACTTTTTCTATAAAACCATCACAAACAATACTGTTTCATCATATGAATTTAGTCTCTCTGGTTCCAGAAAAATAGTATGTGTCATATAGAAAATGCAAATGTGGCCGCTGTCATCAGGTTATACTAATTTGATACAATGATGATACGATTTGTAGCCCACACACCAGACCTGTAATGACAAGCAATCTCCAAGTATATTCTGTTGTCATTTTAAGAATGAAGGTATAAATTTTAAAGGTCTGAATGTTACTTGAACTTGAGCAGAAACCTATTTTCTCTAGCAGGATTTATTCTTCTGATTTATGGCACAGACTCAGGCCACTGGGCCTTTCAAAACATCTACTTCTTTGCATTGGACTTCAAACTATGCAGGTACATTGCCTGTAGCTACAGCATGGATTTTTATAATTTTTCTTGCTTTCTATAATAGTAATGGGCAGGTTAATAGTATCTGCAACAGTTCAAGTTAACAGGTTTCTGAACTGGCTGAAATAATCTATACCTGGCCACAATATAATTTTTCTACACAATCATTAATAACTTTTATGACAGCAACTCTGTATTGAATCTTAAAGGAAGAAGTAGAGTATCGTTTGCTGTAATTAGCATTGACAAGTATATTAACTAGACTGGGGCAAATTTTATGATTCTTATTGTTCCACTAGCATTCAGAAACATCTGAGTCTCCATTTTGATGTGAAAAAGTTTTTGGGAAAGGAGTAAAAAACAACAACAACAATAAATTCCAATTGTCTTGTTTCTTTATCTTTGCTTCATGCCACTGAGGAGTGGTAGGCAGAAAACACTTTGTACACTATGCCCTTTATGGGATATGAATTGTTTCTCTTCCATTTAAGAAAACTGAAGTGTGCTGTAGAAAAAAGAGGTAAAACAATTTCATACACTGATGAATTTTCTAGGATTTTATTTTTGGAAAAAATAATCTCCATTTCTACAGAAGGTTAAAGTTATGCAGGAAGCAGCTGATACTCAGAAAAAAAATACTGATTTTTTTTCAGAGACTAGGTCTGCATTTTCCTTAGTGATTTTTCAAATTTATTTATTTATTTTAGTTCTCTTATGAGTAAAAATCCCCAGAGAAGAAAAATTAGGTAACTAATTCATGCCAAGGTTGAAGAAAAAATTAATGTGAAAAAATAATTAGAATCTGCAGTTTCTCCTTGAGTTGCATTCTTCTTTTAATGATCATGCATCAGAAAGACACATTTTCTTCAGCTGTAGTAAACCCTTCATTTCTGAAGATGTGAAAAATCCAGTACTTTTTCTTTTAATCATTAACTGTACGGATATCAGAAACCAAGCAGAGAACATGAGGAAGGAATATTATGATATGATTTTTTTATAATAATTTTTCAGATGAGAGGTATTTGAGAAGATCCAGAAAGCTGCTGACTTCTGTAATCTGTGTAAGCAGTTGCAAGGAATAATTCCCACTCTGTAAAAATATTGTTGAGAACAACTATCTAAAAACAAATTGCCTGATATTCTGCTGAAGCATAAACAACATAGTCATCTTTAAAAATTAAATAAACTTTTGCTTCGGTGAATTGGAATTCATTGTTAATCTCACTGGGATCTGGACTGCAAAGATAGCCTTCATGAATCGAATATCAGACTTCCTGAAGACAAGGATGTTTAGCATACTCGGTAATTTTTCTGACATGCACCTATTTGTCTGGTTTTGTTTGTCTTGCTTTTGATGTCTGTTCCCATTCTTCTCGCTTGATTCCTTGGTATGTAGCATGGTTCGTACTTGACACATGCTAGCAAATTATAACGTATCACATTTTAATGAAGTGCATTTATAGAAAGAGATGGACAGAGCCACAAGGAAGAAGAATTTGTGGAGAATAGACTGACTGGTATGACTGTGCATCTGTCATAGGAAAATCAAGGCATCCCAGAGCAGAGAACTCAGCCTTTGGAAGTCAGAAGACTCAGAAGTGGTGTTCTGCTGAATGGGGGACTTATCCAACAAGGGAGCAATGAATAGCACTCAGCAAGTCTTTGGCCACCAGAGAGCAAAGGCAGAGATTGCATGGAAAGTTTGTACTGTCCACCATCTCCCATTGCTAAGAAAGGAATAAGGGTGTTTTATGTTCTTGTCCTAAACTATCATCAAAACATGAGGTTTTGCCCATGGCAGCACTTCAAAAAGTAGAGGTGTCTGTCCTGGACACCACTGCAGCTGTGCTTCTTCAAGCAACGTCCTTGGAGGTGTCTCACTTCTGCAGCAGCGTCACAACCTTCATACTGTGGTGGTGGCTGGGAGAAGATTCGCATAGCAAAACTGTTGTCCTAAAACTCCAAGACAGAAGCACTGCTTGGGCCTCATGGTACAAAAGTGTTAAAATTCATGGCCTAGTGGAGTGAGACCCATACTCAGGGAAGAGCTATTTCAGGGCTGCACATGCACCAGATATATTCAAAAACTCACCATAACCACACAGATGTCTGCATTTTGTAATAAAAGATCCATGTTTCCCACCTGATGAAGTCTGACTGGAAGAAATTTAACAGGTGGTGTTCCTCTCAGGATAGTCTGCCTCAATGAGATTTACCACAATTTCAGATGGGATGCAAAGGTTCACGGGGCAGTTCTCCTAAGGGAGAATATCTTGCATGGAAGGTGAGTGAATCTTTAGGAGAACTCCAAGACTCAACAACCCTCTGAGAAAAAATGTGACCTGAATTTTAACTTTAATGCCAGATTATACAGAGGCAAATTCTGTGTAAACTTTGATCTAAAACATGTTAGACAGTACAACCGTCCATAGGCTTCATTATTTAAATAAAAATACAGATACATGATATAAACAAAGATATATGAGGAAATAAAGACTAAAATAAATTCTTACTTAAATGTTTGTTTATCAAGAAAGACAAAGGTGACTTTCACAAACCTGTATAAAAAACATCTGCATGATCTATACACATACATGCACACAGATGTGTGTATATGTACATATAAAAGTATATATATTCACAAATGATACAATCTATTTGTAGTTCTTTTAGAGCAGAGTTCTTTTAGGTAGCTAAGTGCACTGTCATACTGTCAGTAAAGGAAGTAGACAGTTGCATTCACTTTCCCTGGAAGCTGAGAGATGCCTCATGAACCTTTGTGATTGTGGCAGGCCAAGACATTAGCAGTTCTGTGTGATACCAGCTTTCCTCTCTTGGATCAAAGTGATGCTGGTACTTATTAAGCGAGTTCTGCAAAGCCTTTATCACAGGTATGTAATGAGGGTTTTTTGTTTATCATTACATGGACCTCTAACGACAGAGGGCTGAATTCCTTCTCTGACATAAAGGAGATCAGCCTCATCATCTGGCCATTTCAGTGGTAAAACCATCTGGATTACTGAGGAATACTGCAGGTATACTATATTCAAATATTTTTCCCCATACACGGAGTTTTGGTGGATGATTTGAGTTACAACCCATCGTAGTGAGATTTTCCAGACATGCTAAGTATGTAAAGTGAGCAGACAACTGTCTGAGTTTAGACATACCAGAATGTTTTCTGCCTTCTTTGATGCAGATACCCTGTATGGCATTCTAACTAGCTATCAAACATTTGTCTTTTTGCCTAGTGGTTTTTGCACAAAACTCTAAATGCTTCTTATCTATGCACCTGTCAACCTGCTTATCATAGTTCTAAAACCTGTGTCATTCCCATGGAAAATGGTTTTCATCATTAGGAATGAAGAACAGGAGAAGTGGAAGCATACGAGTGGTAGGGATCTCTTCCTTGATGTGCTCCAGTCAGAACAGGAATGCAGTGTCCTACAGGAAGTACTGTTAGGATACTATAGTCAATGAAAGTACCTGGACAACAATGACATAATCAGTGCCCATTCATTTTAGACACTTGTTATTCTTCATCACAGGCCTTGCTAATTATTGCTCTCAGCAGCAAAGCCACAGACATTTTGCAATAGGATATATTTTTAACTTCGTGTGGGAAATACACCTATAAATCCTGAAATCTGCTAATGGAGTCCATAGCCTGGATTTCCTTGGTGAGTTGATGCTGTGTCTCAGTGGGAACACAAAGAACTAATTATTATCAGTTTACTCTTCCCTCTCCCCCCCCCTCCTCCCCCACTCCCTGCTTTTATTACTATAATAGCAAAACAAATGCAACAGTTGAAGAATATTTTAAATAAAAGAATGGTTTTAATAAAGACAAAGAGATGAAAGTAGCTTCTGCAGAAGGTACATTTAAATCACGGCAATATCAGGACCTGAAGAATTTTCCATTTTGGTCCCTCGGACAATTTCAGATATGAATCAGATGGTGAATTAAGATGGTCAGCTGTAAACCACTGTCCTAGTAAAATGTAGTAAAGCATAATGCTTGGGATGCAATTGGACTGATAGTCATAGTGCTCAGGGAATCCTTCGCCCAAAGGAGCTCTTAGCAATGACACAATAATAAATCTGGGGGATGCAGGTTTCCTTTAGGAAACCTAATCTAATCCGGTTAGAAGATGTAGTCCTTTGCAGATAACAGAGTGACACAACAAAAGTAGTTCTACTGACAAAGGGGGATACCAGGAATTCTTTTCTTTACGAGATTTTTTCTCCCATATGACGGTCTACTTGACTGGAGAATGCTGAAAGCAGAGGAGTGCCCATTGCAAGAATATGCTTGGGGCTTTCTCCCTTCAGGTGATATAGCCAATGAGATGAACCTGTACAAATCAGGTAGGTTCCTCTATGCCAACAGATGTTCTAGTATCTGAAGTCAACATCAAGTGGAGACAAAAAAATTAAAAGCTTCTCTGCTCTGGATCTGAAAGATTAAATGAAGTCAGACCTTGGGTAGTTTCTTTGCAATAGTTATAACTGGAAACATTTTTATTTGTGTTATTATGAAAATCATTTTGAAAAGGTAATGCACTTCTCATTTGGGCCTTTTGCCTGAACTCATAGATCAACAATATGCTACACGATGTAATCTATCTAAACTGATGAAGAATCAATAATGTTTCTGCATTCTTTGTACTGTTATGAAATTATCTATGATTAGGGTCAAACTCATTGAATTGTTCATGGGTACCTGGAAAAAACACACCTGTTAGAGTACCATTCATAAGTATCTTAGCATGAAAGAATGAGACATTTGTACATTTGTATTTTTCTGCAGCCACACAGTACTCTACCTAATGTAATAATGAATTTCTATATACCATATATATTGTACATATATCTTATATATTGCATATATTACTATATATGGAATTATTAATTTTAGAACTGCAATTACATTTAATGTTTTGAGAGAGCTCTGTTGGACATTCTCTTATATTCCTTGTTTCTGCCTTCTATTTGAATCCATTACTTTTCCATAATTTACTGTGAATTTTTGGGTTTGTTTGTTTTTATTTTTCTTTTCCCCATAAAATCACCATTTATTGAAGAGATTTAGTAGCAGATGTTGTTTTATAGATAGCATGTGCATTCTGCTTCACTAGAGCCTGCATGCCCTCCATTAACATGCTAGTTCAGCTAGTTGGAGTAGGATCTAATGACAGCTTTCTCATGTCTGAAAGAAGTTGTTTGAGATGTTGCCCATGCCAACCTCATGAAGTTCAACAAGGTCAAATGCAAGGTCCTCCATCTGAGTTGGAGCAATCCCAAGCACCAGTATAGGCTCAGCAGCGACTGGCTTGAGAGCAGCCCTGAAGAAAAGGACTTGGGAGTGCTGGTGGATGAGAAGCTCAACATGAGCCATCAGTGTGCTCTTGCAGCCCAGAGAGCCAATCGTGTCCTGGGCTGCATCAAGAGAAGTGTGGCCAGCAGTCGAGGGAGGTGATTCTCCCTCTCTACTCCATTCTCGTGAGACCTCACCTGGAGCACTGCATCCAGTTCTGGAGCCCCTATTACAGGAAGGATATGGATGTGCTGGAACGTGTCCAGAGAAGGGCCATGAGGCTGATCAGAGGGCTGGAGCACCTCTCCTATGGGGACAGACTGTGAGAGTTGGGGTTGTTCAGTCTGGAGAAGAGAAGGCTCCAGGGAGACCTACTAGTGACCTTTCAGTACCTGAAGGGGGCCTACAAGAAAGCTGGGGAGGGACTTTTTAGGCTGTCGGGCAGTGATAGGACTGGAGGGAATGGATTAAAGCTAGAGATAGGTTGATTCAGGTTGGACATTAGGAAGAACTTCTTCCCCATGAGGGTGGTGAGACACTGGAACAGGTTGCCCAGAGAGGTGGTGGAAGCCCCATCCTTGGCAGTTTTTAAGGCCAGGCTGGATGGGGCTCTGAGCAACCTGCTCTAGTGGGAGGTGTCCCTGCCCGTGGCAGGGGGGCTGGAACTGGATGATCTTTAAGGTCCCTTCCAACACTGACAATTCTATGATTCTATGACAGAGCCAGGTTCCTCATGGTGCTACAGGGCAGGAGGGAAAGAGACAACTGTCAGAGATTGAAAGAGGAGATGTACAGCTTGTATGTAAAGGGAAAACTTTCCCCCAGGAACAGTGGAGTAGGATGTCCAGAGGCTGTGTCATCTCTGTCTCTGATTTCAAGCCATGACAGGACCAAACCCTCAGCAGCCTGATCTGACCCTGAAATTTTCCAGCTTTGTACGGGGAGTTGGATTAGAGACCTCCTGCCCCCCCCCCCCCCCCCGCCTGAATTATCCCACACAAAGTGAAGGCCATGCCACTGCCTTGTTAGGATGCAAACACAGATGATACCCTCAGGTAGGAAAACAGGGATAGCTTTCATGGGGACTCCCATCCATGTTTTAGTGTGGGATTGCTTCTGCAGAGCTCTGTACTGCTTGAGAGCTCCAAAATCTGAGCTAGACTGGAGGTCATTATGCTGAGATATGCTGTTTACATACAATTCCCTCTGAGTACCTTGAACTGGGGGGGGGGGGGTGGGGGAAGGTAGAGAAGGGGCATGTGGTAATCAAATACAAAGATAAAAACCCCAAAGTTCCAGTGTTGAAAAGGTGTTTTCCTAATATCTTGCCTCCATATCTCCACTTTTTCAAAGGAAAATTCACATCTTGTACCCAGCCTTTTTGTTCCTTTAGTTTCAAAATATGAACATCTTAAAAACCCTTACAAACATTCAGCCCTTCTCTACTTCTGGAATTGTTCTTTAATGTATATCAGATGAAGTCCTGCTTCCACTCACTGAATTTCCCCTGATTTTGGCAGTCATAAGCATACCTTTGAGCCCTTGTGAGCTAGGACACGAGTACAAAAGCAGAAAATAAGATACATTCATAGTTTGGCCACAGAGAATTTGGTGACTTAGGAGCAGCATCATAATTTTTTACACAAGAAGATACTAATGGCAAAGTAGAAAAAAATGTATGAAATATCTCTGGAAGAAAGCTTTTTTTGTGGTCTGTTTTCCTTCACCAAATTAGATGCATGACTAGATTAGATGTGAATATTTGCCAAAATCAGGTTTTCATAAAAAGAATGTTACCAATTTCAAATAATATTTTAATTGTGTCTTATTTTATAAAATCTACTTTTTTTTTCAATTTTTTAAAATCACTTAGAAGTCTATTAAATTATTTTAATCTTGCTAAATGATTTATTGTGTTATGTAAGTACTAGGAAGTATCACTGTGTATGAAGTGGTATAAAGAAATAGTGGAACATTGCAATGTAAGTGTAAAACACTTCGACTTAAGAAGAAAAATGAAATATTCAAAGATTTATTAAGTAGCTGCTACCTTTGTTTTAGAGATCATATTACAATGTCTTCATTATTGTATGAAGAGAATTTCTCAAACAATGCTTGCAAATATCATTCCTACAGGACTTTTTGAATTGTCTGTTCTTTGGTTTCAGAAAGAGAAAAAAAAAATCCAACAAAATAGAGACTCTAAGGGTCTATTGTCACTGGTCTTGACAATGGTGCTTGAAATATCTCTATGCCCTCTATGGAAATGGGAATAACACTGTTGGCATTAAAGCTGCTTCTTTATCCCAGAGGGGTGTAGTGGAAGAGAGACCAATAAGCCTTGAAAAGAGTTTTGCAATTGTTTGTAATAAATGCAGGAATGTGAGGGGAATGGAAGTTGTTGTGCTCTGTACCTCAACAGCAGAAGTCCTCTTTATCCAGAACTGTTTTTGTGCAGTTAGTAATTAGCAGTTTATTATGCTGAGAATGAATTGCTTCTTTCTGACTTCTAACCAGTCTAATTAAGCCCAGTCATTAATGTAAAGACTCTGTATGAAAGAGACGCTTCATACCTGATCAAACAATTATTTTGGAAGGTGCTGATCCTCTTATTACTATTCAGGATATTTTACAGTTGATTGGATATGTGGCAATGGCACAGCATATTAACAAAGTAATGGAGATGAATGGCTATGAAGTTTAAAATTATATTTCTGCTCTGTTGCTTCAATCAAAACTATACAAAAATTGTCTTGTAGTCATGACAGGAAGTATTTGTAAAATTAACAGGTAGTTCTCATTGCTTCCAATGGAGATATCAAGTTTTTAATGAAAATTTAAAAAAAAAATCGAAATTTCACAGTACATCAGTACAAATTGCAAAGCATGTTATCACTGTATACACTATATCACTCATGATTATACAACTTCATCTTATATGGCTTGCTAATTTTCCTGAAAGGGGAAGAACTAATATATTCTTTTGTTTTCTGCCTGTACAGATTTAACTAGATCATTCATAGATATATTTCTTATGTTTTGTAGATGTATTTCCTATGTTCATTTGCTGTCAGGCAAGAAGACCACCTGAGCAGTGAAGTTGTTCTCAATGTCAGTAAGGCTGTCAGAGTTGGGACCCCAGGGCTTCTGTGGCAGGATATGAGTCGGCAGGAATTAACTGTTTTGTATGGAGCATGTGTAGCATCTGAATTTGGTGAGGTACTAGAATGGACAGGCTGAACAAAATGGAAAATCTTGACATTTGGTGAAATTAGATTAAAGTATAATTGTCAGAAGACAGTGGCAATGACCATGTTTTGTATATGATAAAGGATTATGACTCCTTTCAAAGTTTCTATACAAGCAGCAGACCGTCCATATGGCACGAGGATTTCTCCAGACATCTCCTTGGGTACGTGTTATCCAGAAAGGGAGGAAAATGGAAGAAAAGAGGCAGGATCTGTACTTGCAGAGGGAAGTGGCCTATGCACAACTGGTCTGAAATACCTGTTTAGGTACTTAATACGTCCCTGCAGCTGGAGTTCACGTCTTGTGGAGCTCAGCTTCCCCACATGTAACCTGGTGCTGGCCTTTAGAGTAAGTTTTCAGTAGCTAAGGTTTTGACATAATCTTTCACTAGTTTTTTGTTTCTCTTTCAAGTTAATGCAAAAAAACTGACACAAGTAAAGAGAATGATACATAGATTTAGATAGTCTGCTTATCTTTGGTAAGGTGAAACAGCTGAATGCCCAAGAGTATTATGAACAATCAAAACAAAAACCTTCAGAAAGATATAATCTTTATGCTGCAGGCATTAAACAAATACCAGTCAGTAGGAATTGGGGAAGGAATTCCCCTCTGAGCAAATAAAACATCCATTCTGTGGAGTTTATTACTGGACCTTGATATAAACCATCTGCTACTGGTCCCTGTCATATCTAATGGTATTACATATAAAAGCCATGAGGTTAGATCCTGAATGCTTACACTCGTTTTAATACTTTCTGATAAAAGAAAAACTAATGCATTGCAGGAAGCAAGATGACTTTATTTTTGACAACTGATCAGCGATTTTAATTGGGTAAAGTAATAGCAGTGATCAAAGTTGTGGAGATTGTTTTTAGGCTGTCTGATCCCCTTGTCTACCCATATCAAGGACAAGACACTTCCCAAAGAGCAGTATCTTGTCAGCTGTGCATGTACATTACTTCTGTGTTCTGAATCCAGTCTAGAATAATCCTTTGAAATACAGAAAGGATCAGCATAAGTATTGCTTAGAAGGCAAATTAAATATTCAAAAGCTAAGCACTTACCAAAAATAAAGATGACAAATCTGTGTCCAGTTTGAAGCAGCCCCAGTGCCTGCTGAAAGAGAGGAAAAGGTGAGCTGGAAGATCACAAAAGAGCAGACTGTAAACTGCTCAGCATTCCCAAAAACACAGAAATCACACATGGGCCAGTAGACACCCATTTGTTATATGAGAGGTCCAAACTTACATCTTATCTATCCCACTCCCCTGGTTTCATGTGCACGTCCTTATTCAAGGACCATTTACTCTTTTGTGATTAGACCTGTGCTCCTGAAAAGATTTCTGTTCTGTGTGTGGAAAATGTTAGTGTTTCCTGAATTTATTTTGAGGGTGTGGAACAGGATTTATTAATAGCATTAGAAAAATTCTTTACAAAAAGTTTTAGTTTTGATAGACTACTGCTTTCCAACAGAAAAAAATGATCTGTTGAAAATACTGTATTCATAAAAATAGGTAGTTATGCCAGAAATCAAAATTTAACTAGATCAAGTAGATGAAATTCTGTTGAAGATTGATGCTGAAACAATGTACAAAGGGCCAAGGATATCAGTATGAGTATCTCTAGCAGTGTTGTTGTGTACTATATTCTTTATAGAACAAACATGGCTTTTAGAATCTAATCCTGGATTCATATAAGTAAATGGTAGCTATCTGCTCATTTAAATACTAAATGTTCCCGAAGAAATATCTTAAAGACCATTTTGCCTTCACACTGTCCCAGTCCATTCTAATTATCGTTCAATATCAGCTGATAGTTCCCACCAACAATATTATCTGAAACAAGACATGAAAAAAAGAGATTTTAAATAATAATGATCATCCTTGCAGTCTCATCTCCATGAGCTAAGTCCTACCTGGGTTTCATCACTATCAGACACGAATGCACTTTCTTTGTAGTAACAATACCCTCACCCTTCCTAAAAGACAGGTTTGTGTGCACAAAGGGGGTTATACTTATTCAAATAATTTGTAGTTCTATTCCCATTGTTCTGGCTTTCAAGTGTCTATTTTATCATTTTCTCATCATCTTCTCTGCCTCTTTTTCTCTGATTTCCATTTTCTGTGGATGAGATTGGATCCTCTGCTTGAGATGTATCTTGCTGGCTTTCATCATTAACGAATTATAGTTTTCAAGACTTGAGTGTGCTACTGGATGTTATTCACTGATGATGCCTTCACTTAGATTTCTAAAAGTTCTGCATGTGAACTAGTCACTGCAACCTCCATTCAAAGATCTCATCATCCTCTTCTCATACAGATGTCTACAGTGGGGTGGGTAGTTACTGTCTAGAGCTGTTACTTCTTCCCAAGAACTAGATCAAGTAAAGAGGGTCCATTTGATCTGACTTACATAATTGCATTGTTGATCATTATAGTCAAGTGAGATGAACCTTGCCTCAAAAATTTGTGGAGGAGATTCCTGAGCTGAAGAATTACTTGGTATATTGGCTAATAAGTTTGATATATGCTGTTTGGCTCCACTGATCTTATGTCATATTTATGTTCACAGCTAAGTATACTTTATAGACTTGGATTTCCAGGGTAAGTAACCTTAATTAAAATACAATAATAATTTTCTTCCATATTTTGCTATTTATTTCCAATCTGCTTTTTTTTTGGCCAACATTTCTACCATCCTGCATTTTGGAATATTCATACACAAAACACAAAAGAAGAGTGAGACTGCCAAATTGAATAAATTTGAAAATTAAAGCAGCCATTTCTGAATATCTCTTAAAATATTATTCTCTCATTTCTTGCTACACTTTTACTTAGATATTACTGCTTAGAGACAGTCAAGTGCATAGATAACATGAGGAAATTGAGCTACATGAAATAATCCTAACAGTGCAGATTCTATTGCAGATCAACTAAGTCTTAGGGTTGCAGTTGAAGCTAAGAATATGTCCCAGAAAACATCCTCTGCAAAACAAAACCAGAGCAAAATAATTAGAAAGTGGATCTTCTTATGAGCTCAATTAAAAGACTACTTTAATTTTCCAAACCTCATTGCCCTGGCCACTATAGATGATGGAGAGAAACCATTTTCTCCAGACATCAGTTCAGTGTATGTAAATCTAGATTTTCATTCAGCAGAGATTTATCAATCTAAAACACAGCCAGTAATTTTGAGGAACCAAAATCATGTGGAACAACGGTCCTCATGAGAAAAAAAATTGGTTTAGCCCCTGGTTGTGCAGTCAATGCTGAGTAGGATTCACTCAAAAGACAGAGGTCTCAGTCATGTGCAGTATCACAACGTTTAAAAATTGCAGAGTTGAATGTTAATGTTCAGATCCCTTATCACTCTTAATCACTTATAATTTCCAACTCTGCTGAGTAACGCAGTGTACATTTCCAATTTCTTGTTTCTGCTGGATCTTTCTAGTCTCCAGAAGACCAGCTAATGTGGTTTGGATTCCAACATTCATAAAAGTAAGAGAAGGTAGATATTTGCATTTTTTATGTCACTTCTAATGTTATTTTAGACTTAAATTTGGGAACATTAGACTGCTGATGCAGATAATGTTTTTTACCTGTATGTCATGAGAGAAATGACACCTACTACTTAGTCTTCAAATATGCTAAAATCTAGTAGACATTTTCACCTGTTTATATAATAATACCTTTATAGACAGCTTTTTTTTTTTTATATGAAGTAATTACAGCAACATATAGGGATCTCTTCTGTCAGGCTTCTTAGCTTCCTTTATTAAGGCAATGATTGCCTTCAAAGACCATGCTTTCTAATTTACTGAAGGGTTGTTAGATAAAGATTTTACTATAGGGAGATTAAGAAACATTTGTTTTGCAGGGTAAGCCAAGTGAAAGAACCATGACGCATCTTTGCATCTGCATGCCTGATTTAACATTCCAAATCCTGTTTCTTGTCTTACTCATGATCTGAAAATCTGTGTGGGTTCAGTTCAGGCATGAAAACCATTTTTGTGTTGTTCTAATAATTGAGTCCCCACCAAATCAGTTGTTTATAAGTAATATGTACAGAGAGCAAAAAAACAGTGTTGGTAGGTGCATATGATGCTGGTAGAAATGGACTAGATAGCTAACCATCACACCAGAAGAAAAATTTGGTTTGGATGCAAATCACTTACTTTTATTGCCAATTTTAAAATAAACTGTGAATTTATGTAAGCTGGAGATATAAGTAATCACGTCATAATGCAGCATGTGTAACGACAGTGCATTAAAATTCACTGTACATGGGAACTTAAACATATTAATGAACACAAGATCTTTATGATGTATATTTCTGTAAGTAAATTTTACCAAGATAAAGTACACTATTAGCAGACATTTCTCAAGGGCAGGTTCTAAAAGCTTGAACTTGGCTGCACATAATGCATTCAAAAATGTGCAGTGAATCTGGAGGGGAGAGGATGCAAAATGTGCACTCTAGTTAAAATTCAGCATTATTATTACTCCAGTGCCACAGCATCCTTGGTTTTAATGTCACTTCTCAGACAAATGCAGGAAGACATTTCCCTGCCCAAAGCATTTACCGAAAGCCTATGGCCATGATCCTGCCACTGATAGCACACAGGAGCAACGTTGTCTCTAAATGGAGTGTCCTTGAAGACAAAGGGTGATTTGAGGATGAATCAATCAGTTCATGAGCCCTCCTTTCAAGTACTGTGAGCCTTAGACCTCAGCTTTGTTCCTACTAATCTCTTACTGTTACCTTCAAGGGTTTCAGAATGAACCCAAAGTTATACAGAGTACAGATAAAAGAAGTGAGAGGTAGATAAAATACAAAGAAGCAGGACCCAGCACACTCTGTAAGCTCTCACCAGAGACAGACATAGCAAAGTATTTTTGGTAAGAAATTGAAGAATAATGGGCTAGAGATGGACTGAGAAGAGAATTTTGTTCTCATGGGAAATCTGTGTCAAACTATGCTTTCTTTCTTAATTAAAGCAAAAGTTGAGATTTTTTTTTTATGGAAAATTCCGTAGCATGTCAGTCCAGAAAAACAACAGTTTTGTGTCTCCATAAGATAAAAATCATAATATAGAACCCAAAATTATATGCAAAGCCTTTTTAGTGTACATCAAAATGCAACAGTCTATATAAAACTGAAGCTTAATTGATACAGTTCTTATTTTCAGTTTTATCAGGGAAACATACTGATCCTGACAGATTTATGTTTCAATGGACAGCTGTCTCATCAGTAGGTTCAGTAGTTCTAGGTCTTGTAACAATCACTGCAGATCTTCTTCTGGGTACATACAGAAAAAGCCATTTTCATCTCCTTTGCCAGTACTATATTTGAGCATAATTGTTCTCTGATTCCTTATAGACTGGCCAAAGGTGGGGCTGGCTGTGCTGTGAACCATCCCAGCCTGGACCTCTGTGGGACATAGCTCAGTGGACTACCTCCTGTGTGCCTGAGAGATACTGGGGCATACTGTGATCCTTCATGCCACATGTGGATTTCAAAAATCCTTTCTTAAGAGTCTATGATAATGCAACTAAGATTGGTCCAGCAAAACAACTAAACAGTGGTGTATTTTTAAGTATCTTGTTACTCCCTACCCTGCAGTAAGTGCTTGCTGCTCCCTACAGAGGAGACACTGCTACGGGTACAGCCAAGACCACTTTTAATTTCTATCTTATTCAATTTATTGTAGGAGTTTGGAGAGATGAACTAAATGAGCCTTTGTGCATGCTACTTACTGGGTGCACCTGCATTAGCTCTTCTGCTCAAACTAGAATTGAGGTTTGGAAGTGAATCTTCTAATTTTCCCACCTATTGTGCCTTGGTTCTTGTCCAGAAACTATTCATAGTACTTAAACTCTTACTCTCAGGTGAAATAAAAACAAAAGAGAATCCTAAAGCACACTTCAGTGGGTATTCAGACACCATCACCAAACTAGAGTTAGTCCAAAGAAAAGACCTCCTGAACTGCGTGTAGTCTGTATGTTACTTCTTCAGTAGCAACTGATGCTCTAGAAATTGGTTCCTATTGTGCTGACTGCTTGCTACTGGATGCAAGACCCTCCCTCTAACCTTGCAGGGCTAGACTCACTCCCATTACAGATCTATCACAAGTTTTGTGATGGAAATATACAGCAAATTCATGTAATAGAAATTCCTATGCTGGTTTCCTAACAAACTGGTTCTTCTCCTCAGTAGTGTTTTCTGCATATTAATTCTAAAACCAGGACACTTGGGGCACAAGGCACAACTGCAGACTCCATGACAACAAAGTGGCTTTTTGTAATGACAATTACAAATTTATTATTATGAAAAATTTATACAAGTATTAAACCGTTTCTTTGTTTTCAATGTCTGGCATTTTTCCCTAGTGGCTAAAAGCTTTTCCAAACAGTATTTTTTTTGTGCTAAAATTAGGTATTTAGTTAACATCTTTCGTGTTGACTCTGTTCTAATTGCAACACTTATGCCATCCCCTGGTACCAATAGAGTATTCAACACATGCCTGGGAGGTTCAGTAACACTTAAGTGCTTGCCAAATGTCAAGTCTCTATTTCTTTGGTAATAAATCTGAAAAAAAATTTATATTTCTATATTTTTAACAGGAAAAAAAAAAAAAACAAACCACAAACCAACCTTCTATTTATCTTTAAATATATATAGAATTAACTTCTAGATATTTGTGTTTAAAAATACAATCATAGGAAGTACTGTATCTTGTTTGTGATACATGATCTTTCTGTAAACTTTGTCTTGATTATCTTAATTGACATGCCTTATCCTGCGCAATGTGCTCATTATATCATGCACCCTTTGCAAATGAAAACACATTTTATTGTACTTGTGTAACTGTTATCTTTGCATTGCTTGTAAGGATTCCCCCTTTGTAGCCCCATTTTCTTTCTAAGAACTTGCAGAAGCTCTGGTGCATGAACTGGAAAAAACACAGCAGAACTGTTGAAATCTGAGATTACTTTAGGGGTCTAGATGATAAAATCCTTTTTTAATTTGTGCACAAAGAAAATAAGATATGGAAATTAGTAGCACCTTGGAGGTAAAAAACCGCCATCTCATTTAGCAGAGCCAAATTTTATGGCAGGAATGTAATTCCATTGCTGCAATTGTGGAAGGAAATGTTTTCTTGATAATGATTCCAGCGTAATTATCAGGATATAACATCCCAGATAATTTTAACTATACAACCTTGAAATTGCAAGGCACAGTAATAAAGATCTGAGGTGAGGTTCCTGAAACCTCACCTAGAGGCACTGTATTCAAGGTAGGGATGGGGACACTTAAAAAAGATCATATTCAAGTAGGTGTGTGCAGCAGATCTGGTAAGCTGCTCTCTAGAAATACATTGTATGACAAAATAGCTTATATGTGGAGTGTACTCTGTAGAGAGCTGCAGCTAGTGGGATGAATCCAGTCTCTAAAGCCATGATCATAACTTTGGTTGTCTTGCCCAAGAAATCCCAGAGGAGACTGTAAAATTGACTGTATAACCTTTAAACTTGATACACGGATAGGAAATAGTGGTTTTGTCAATTTTCTATGGGTTTTTTTTTTGGAAGGGGAAAGTTGTTTCATTATTCAGTTTTGGTTTTGGTTGTTTGGGGTTTTTTTAAGGATCTTTTATCTATTTGTGATTATAAATTCCGTATACAATTCAAACATATTTTCCAGTTTGAAATAAATCACTACTGGACCTTGGAAACATGCATATTGCCTGTTGTGTCTGGAAGAAGCTCCAGAATAGGCAAAACACACTGTTTCCACTAAATGGCTTCTGCTCTGGTTCAAAGACAGGTGTGTGTCCTGGAAGAATCCAGCTTTACCAGGTCATATAGTGCAGGAATGAAATGAGAAATCAAGGAAGCAGGTACCCCTCCCTCACAAGAAATAAGATGTATTTGTCTTTAAAGAAAAGCAATGGTTTTCTGGGTGCAATGGAGCTGGTGAATGAAATGCTTTAAAGACAAATCAAGCTGGCTATAGGTGAGGCAAAGAGCAAAAAAACCCTCCTAAGTAAATGTCTTAGAAACCTCAGAGCAAAAGGTTCAGGAAACATGGAAGACAACTGAACAAACAAACCCCAAATAATACTTCAGTTATGAATAAAAAGATACCAGGATTAATTTACAGGGTTTTAAAATTATTATTAAATTATTTTAAATTATTATTATTATTATTATATGGGTTTACCAAAAGTCAGGTCCTGCCTGCCTGTTGTTCTACAACAATGTGACAGACTTAGTGGATGATGGAAGAACTGTGGACATTGTCCACCTGGATTTTACTAAAGCCTTTGACACTGTCTCCCACAGCATTCTACTTCAGAGACTTATGTCACAAGGCTTGGATAAATACACTCTGCACTGGATAAAAAACTGGCCGGATGGGCGGGCCAAAAGAGTGGTAGTGAACAGAGCTAAATCTGGCTGGCATCCAGTCACAAGTGGTGCTCCCCAGGGTTCAGTACTGGGGCCTGTTCTTTTTAATATCTTTATTAATGATCTGGATGAAGGGATTGAATGTACACTCAGTAAATTTGCAGATGACACCAATCTAGGTGGGTGTGTCGATCTGCTAGAGGGTAGGGAAGGTTTACAGCAGAACCTAGACAGGTTAGATCAGTGGGCCAAAGTTAATTGCATGGCATTCAACAAGACCAAGTGCCAGGTCCTGCACTTGGGTCATAACAACCCCATGCTAAGCTACAGTCTTGGGGATGAGTGGTTGGAAAGCTGCAAGTTGGATAAGGACCTGGTTGTATTTATCAATAGTAGACTAAATATGAATCAGCGGTGTGTGCAGGTGTCCGAGAAGACCAGTGACATCCTGGCTTATACTGGAAATGTTGTGGCCAGCAGGAATAAGGAGGTGATTGTCCCCCTGTACTCAGCACTGGTGAGGCCATACCTAGAATATTACATTCAGTTATGGGCCCCTCACTGTAAGAAGGACATAGAAGTGCTGAAGCATGTCCAGAAAAGGGCAACGATGTTCATGAAGGGCCTAGAGCACAAGTCCTGTGAGGAGTGGCTGAGGGAGCAGAGGTGGTTTAGTCTGGAGAAGAGGAGGCTGAGGGGAGACCTTATTGTGCTCTGCAACTACCTGAAAGGAGGTTGGAGAGAGGAGGGTGACAGCCTCTTCTCCCTGGTGACAGGACCAGAGGGAACGGCTTCAAGCTGTACCAGGGGATGTTTAGGCTGGTTATTAGGAAACGTTTTTTTCACCAAAAGGGTTATCAAACATTGGAATGGTCTTCCTAGGACAGTGGTAGAGTTGTCATCCCTGGAGGCATTTAAATGGCATGTGGACCTGGTGGTCAGGGACGTGGATTAATGGTGAGCTTGCAATGTTGGGTCAAAGGTTGGACTAGATGATCTTGAAGGTCTCTTCCAACCAAAGACATTCTGTGATGCTGTGATTCTACAATTCTGTGATTTATTATTATTATTATTATTGCCTGCTCCTTATTTGCAAAATCTTATTGGAAAGATCTTATTTGGAAATCTCTCTCCAGTGCTTCCACAAATTTGCCTCCACTGCTGTGTCTCCCAGAACAAGAAACCTTCAAACCAGCCCAGCCTGATGACAAAGATGCAAAAAGGAGTATTACTAAGCCACCAGCGTATTTGAGAGGTGTGGGCATAGGGCTTTGGAGGAAGCCCAAGACAAACACAGTCTTTCCAGAAGGCTTTGTGTGAACAAGACAAGTTTTGGTGTATGCATCATCTGTAGGGAGCTTAAAGACTCATATAGAGCTTAAAAGGCCCATAGAACTACAAGGAGAGTTTAGTCAGCTTTGTGAAATCTTTTGAAAGAAATAGTGAATAGAAAAAAATTCACATTATAAGAAGTCTCTGAGAATTGTTATCCCAATGCTCACATGTTCTAAACCTCAGGCCTTCCTGCCTGAAAGATCCCCAACAGCCATCCACCAATACACAGGAGGATTGAAACTAAACCTGTTGGTTTGCACTTTGCAATGGTTAAAGCATTCCCATCTCCCAGCTGCCATGAAGGTGAATGCCCAATCTCAGCCAGTCTCTCTTCATTTCTAATCACTCCTTTTTATGAATATAGAAAGTTGTGTAATTTCACAAAAGCAGGAGTCCTAGTGATTCCCAGAAAGATTTTAACAAGTGTGGGTGCACAAGAGACAGGAAACATACTTGACAAGTATCACCTTACATAATGACTACCTGCAGATTTTCATACATACAGAAAGCAGGTGATCATACACAGAATGGAATAAACCCTATATTGACATTTGGTGGTTCACTTAAAACAGAGGCCCATAGAGAGGTCATCATAAATAAACCTTTCTAATGACAAATCATACTCTGAAGTACATATATATATATATATATATTCCTCCAGGAAGTGACTGTAACCTCATGCAAGGCTTCTTTACTTCATCAGTGCTCTGTGCTGGTCGTTTCTCTAAGTGACTGCACACAGAGAGTGAGGACATCATGAGGACTGTGGTGGGGCCTTTTGCTGCTGCAGAAGAATAACTCCCTATGAGCCACCCTTCCAGTTCCAGACTGAAAAGCACATAGCAAAGGAAGAAAGGAAAAACAGTAAACAAAGAAACAAAACCCCAACAGCCTTCCTTCTTCCAGACAGCCCCCTGCTATGTACTTTCTCAAAACATGTATACACTGCTTTAATTAGTAGTATATTGCTCATGGAAAAGCTCCGTTTCTTAGATGGGTCAATACCCAGCTGCTTTGTGCCTGGCAAGGCAAGCCATTTATTAATTAAAGCTGCCCTGCAGTCTGTCACTCCTGTTTCAATGCACTTTGTTTGTACCATTCTCCAGCTGGTACAGCCATGATGTCATTTTCAAAGATGACTTTAAAATGAAAGGAGAAAATGTGAAAAGCAATCGAGTTAATGCGATGCTGAGGAGCACGTTTTAAGCAAACTTCTGAAGCATTGTCTAGTGTTACTACTTCTGAAAGCAAGAGGCAACTCTGTACCTGTCTCTAGGGAGTTTTTTTGTCCTTTTAAAAATTACAATGACTCTGTATTTCTTTGTTCAAAATGTTGTAATCCATTAGTTTGCCAAATAGCATTACTAATAATACTATGCTTACCTTTTCATTTTGCTTTCATCTGCTGACTAAAAAACTCTGGGGAAAAAGTTTGCCTAATTTCCTTCAATTATACATTTCTGTTTGCTCCTGATCACTTCTTTTTCATCAGATCTTCTGTAGATGGTTTGCAGATAAGAGTGGCAGTGTCATACAAATATCTGTCTCAGTCATTTCTTCAGCCCTCATATTTGATCATGCAAGGGAAGCAACCTAGAACCTACATCACACCACAGAGTGATGGAATAAGATGTGTGAGGTCATCATGTGGCACTGGCAGCTTTCAGAAGAACTCTTCTGTGTAGTCTGCTTGCTGAAGAGATTTCATTTCATTGTCTCCCAAGCTACTGATACTAGCTTGTCACTGTCTATCATTTTTATGTGGTTGTTATATCTCACTTAAACCTCATCTTACCAGGCCTCTGATACAGTCTGTAATACCTGTGGAAAGAGCATCTTTAAGACATGCCAAAAGAGAGATATCAATGAGAAGACTAATGGCCATAGATGGGCCTCTACTACATGTTTTAGCTAAAAGGAAGTTAAAAGGTTATATTTTTACTTTTTATCCCTTTCCGCTGTTGTCACTGTCAATGTGGTACTCTCCAGTAGAAGAAAACCTTAAAGAAATGAAGATACTGAGGACAGTAGAGGCTCTTCTCTATGTTCCTGTCAGCTTTTATCAAACCCCATGTTGTTAGACCTACAGAAGAAAAAAAAAAAAACCTCTTGTGCCATGGACAGAGACATGGATCTTCCAATTAAATCTGGCTGCATGTTTCATAGCTTTCCTCTTGTACGTGAATGTGCGTGTACGTGTGTAGGATTACTACTGGGAGTTAGAAGTAAAGGCTTAAAATGTCAGGCAGACTTACTAAAGATATGGCTTTCTGACATTTGGACCTCCACTGAAGGCTGCAGATTTGCTTTTATTTGGAGCTGTTGTATTTAGATAGTACTGTAGCACACAGTACTACTGGTGCCTGATCCACTCAGACTGTAACAGCTTGGACTTGCTCTACAGTAATTTTTTCCTTTCATGCTTTTGTCCAGCTTGGCCTGGCCTCAAGTCAGGCTTGTATCTGAGTAGAATGGGCGGAATGAATGTTTGGCCTCAAACCCATGTTTTGCCCCCCAGAACAGAGTCAGAGAGTTTCTGCAATGTGGGTTAGGCCTGTAGTGGCCATCTGGCAGGAGAAATAGGAGAGATGCTTGTAGTGAGAAGGGTGAAAGGCTGTGTCTCTGTCTGTCAGAGCAGGACCTGGAAGAAATCCTTCATGAATTCTACAACTATCTGGCAAATCAACAGGTAAACAGTCCAAGCTGATGTACAGGTTTCCAGATTACACCTATAGCAGTGTATTAAATGCATAGCACTGGAAAAACTGGGAAAGGGTCATCCATGTCTACATTACTGAACTCTCTCACTCTCTAGAAGAGGGTGGCTACATCCAGTATTGCCTACTGGAAATGCTCTCTGGCTTAGGCTAACTCCCCAGCCACACCTGGGGATTGTCTGAGAGAATGATTTTCGAGTTTCAGTGTCTGAGAATATCCTCTGGCACTATTTAATCTACTAATTCATGCTTTTTCTAGATGGCCTCTGTGTTGCATTGTTTTTCACCTGCTTATTGTATTGTGTAATAATACATAGCATTTGTGGGAGAACCTTATTTCTCTGGTGTGGTAGTATAGGGATGTGACGATGCAGAAGATCACGTGCTGTAACAGAAACATAGAAACCAGGTAGGATACCACCCATGAAGGGCTGGCTCTGTTACTGGTATATAAGTGCCTGTAGCCTTTAATAAGATGCCATTTTGCCTTCTTCTCTATGAGAGTCTGAGTCTGACAATAGACCCTCGGTGTCTCCTGGGATTTTGGCACTGAGGATAGGACACATTAATCACAACAAGTGGTGACCCCGACGTGATCGGGATGTGATCTTCCACATCGCCACATCCCTATACTACCACACTCTGAGAAGGAACACTATTTCCCACCTCTGTGCAGGGACTGCTATTTCTCTGAATTCACAAAAACATTCTTTTCTGATAGAAGACTACCCTGTATGAGACTAAAGTCATAGCACCTAGTTGGCATACTATGTACCAACAGATTTAAAGGAGATGGAGGAAAAACACAAATCAAGGTGGAAATGTGAGGTGATCAATTTTCACAGCTATAGACTAGCTGCGTGTAGTCCCAGACTGATTTTATTAAATGGTTCTGGAAATAGAGAGTGGATGACAAAGATGAGGCCAAGCAGTGTCCTCCTGTTATGTCAAGATTTTGAGACTAATGGGAACTGCAGTGGCAGGAAGCATCTCTCTATTCTTACCCAGTGCTCTTGTCAAGATGATCACTGCACCTAATAAATGGGCACTTTTGTGACAAAATAAGACAGGATTGGAATTATTTGCAGGGATTTACTTCCCAGGGAAGAGCACATGGGAAGAAAATGTGACATGATTCCTGAAGAAATGAAAAGGAGAAAATGTAACCATCTTTCCTGAATATACATCCTGAAGAAGCAGTGTTTACAAAAAAAAAAAAAAACCAAAACAAGACAAAAATCAGTTTTTCAGGAAAGGAAGCATTCTTCTCTGGACATTTCCAAGCCCACACTGTGGCAAATGCAGGTATTTTTGGAGGTAGTAAAACAGAATCTATGCTTAAAAGTATTAAAAGTACTTCCCCTTTAAGTTTGATGAACAAAGATGCAATTGCAGAGAGATGTGCTATTATTTATTACACTGTAAAATCAGATGTGAGAGGTCATCCCCTGGCACTAACAGCTCTGGGCACACTTGCTCAATGAACTGTTTTCCTGCTGGGTAAATTAATTATGTGATTGTCTCTGCTTGGAATTAACAGTGTCCTACCCTTCTTCATATAAAGAGATCAAACACTCCCACGTGACTTGCAAATTACTCCTCTAAATGAGGGTCTCTGTAGAAATAATTAGGTTGCTTTAGTGATAGATATTAATATTACCCATTTTCAGTACCAATGTCTGGAAAGTTCTCTTCCATTCCTCTTTTTTAAACTGAGGTTTCATTAAACTTAATTCTACAAAGTGTTTCTGACAGTGGAGGCTTATCAAAACAACTTAATGCAGAGGTGTTCTTGTAACCCATACTTGTCTTCTGATTTTACCTTTACCTTTCAGACCTTGAAATGTCTAACAATAACTGAATATTAGCCGCTTGATGTTCATTTACTTGCAGAAATGCACATGCCTGCATAGTTCTGAGGATGAAATATCGGAGAGAATGTTGAATTTCCTGCATACAAAAAAACCCCAAAAGTATTAGATAGACAAAGAACACAAACTCTAGGCTTTGACAATAATAAAACTCACTGAAACGATGCAAAAACCCTATTAGCAATAAATAGGAGTGAGATAACATTTTAGTATTTCTGGAAATCAGTCAGCGGTGGAATCTGTTAAGCAATGTGAAAACAATATAAAGGATTTTCCACCTATTCTTTTATGTGCAGGAAGGAGATGGAAGTGTCTGCTTAGAAAATAAGTGCAGACATATGTTACTTAACCTTCAAGCACAGCAAACAGATTTCTACTTGTTAGTCCATGGAATGAGCCTCTCTTGAAAAAATCTTTCTTTCATGGAAATGGAAAATTACAACAATCTTTTCTCACTTAGAAAAAAGCCTTTCACAAACTCCAAAGCCCAAACATAACTGATCTCCAAGCTGAAAAGACTTCTGGACCCCATGAATATCCCAGCAGTCATCCCAACGCCAGCACATGACTGCCTGCAGGGCCGATGATAGATGTGAATGATAGCTCTGGGAGAAGGACTTTGGGGTGACAGACCTTCAGACAAAAAGTCAGCTGTGGCTTGGGCTTTGTCATCAGAGCGCTCCTGGCACTGCTGCCAAGAGAAGAAAGATGAGAGGGCAGGGGAAAGTGTGCTGCTATTGTTTCCCAGGTCCAGCTTTGGATTTTTACATACACAAAAAGCCCCCACTGAAGCCTCTGACAGCCAGTTTGCACTGGGGAAGGAGGAAGTCTCAAGGTTGCACTGTACTTCTTTTGGGGGCTGTTTTAGCCGTTTAATGCACAGAACTGAGCCAAACTGATAGGGTACTAGGCAGAAATCTCTATGTTTCTAAGCACACATTGGAGTAAGGTTTTCATTCACATCTTGCTCACTCTGAATCAGCTCACATTTGTGGAAATGTCCATGGGGAACCAGTGTGCCATGGCACAACCTGCTGTTTGAACCTCAGGAACTGCAACAATGGTGTTCTTTAAATAATTGACACCTTGTGCAGGCAAAACTCAACACTCAAATTGAGGAAATGCCAGACCTTGGTGTCATTTTAGTGTCCCTGTGAGTGCACTGTGCTACAGCCTGCTGCAGTGACCAGGGCAAGGGGCTGCACGGGGGGCAAGAGTGTATGCATGGATAATGGACGTCACTGAGAACTCTTGCACCAAGGTTACAGAGACAGCTTTAATCTCAAAGGTCCTCCACCACCTGCATGTTCCCCCATCCTGTTTTACTGTTCTTTGGACACTCCTTTCTTCAGTCAAATAGAGCTGTGACACAGTCTTTAAAATTATTAAAGGACATTGAGGCCAACACACCTGCTCTGGAAAAAGAGCAAAACAAGATTTGTTTCATGCTCGTGGAGTGGTGCTGTGTTGCAAGAATGTAGTATTCCATTCAGGAGTTGCGCTAGGGATCAGCCTCATTTTTAAACATGGAGATTGTTTTTGTACAGCTCTCCTGAGAAATTATTTCTTTCTGCACTGTGGTGGATGCAGATATGTTTGTTTAGCTGCCTCCAACAAGAAAAACTACTTGGAATAAATGTTTGCTATGAAGGAAAATGGAGAGGAAAGTCAAAAATCCAGGGTAAGTACCAAATCAAAATTGTAAATATGTAAATAGTTCTATATGTTAGCTCTCCCCCCACCCTCAACATTATTAACTGCTTTATCTTTCAGACTTGACACTGAATCTGATTTGAAGCCTTTACTAGGACAGAACCATGCAGAGTTCAGCTGTGCTGTATGTTGTGCTCAGGGGCATTCAGAGACAGGGTCTGCTGAATGGGCAGAGGTGTGTGCACAGAGCAGGGATGGCTTTGCCTGAACAAACACCAGCAAAAGGCTAAGTACAGCACTACACGCCTGCAGCTGGATGGGGATTGCCTCATGTTTTGTCAGCTCAGGCCACTGAATAGGTGTCCTGGTTTGTGTTAGAAGAGAACTAATGCTGTTTAGTGATTTTACTTTTCAGCTTGGTGTCTTCTAACTATCTGCACTTTCTGAAGTTAGCAGCATATATTTGCAGGCAGTGTCTGCTTCTAGCAGGGATAACACTTGATGTTTAGCGTTACTACCAAGAATCAGTATGCAGAAAGGCTTTTGCTTATACTTGCTCCTGTTCAGCCCAAGGCCACTGCTGGACCTTGTGTACCACGTTGTGGGGTGCAGAAAGTGAAAGGCCGCACCTGCAGGGAGGAGTGGACAGGACAGATGACCCTAGACTGACCAATCAGGGATTCCATCCCATATACATCATAGTCGCTATAAAGCTGAGGGATCACAAGGGTCAAGATCTCCTCTTCAATGGCCATCGTCCATGGAGGACTCTGTCCGTTCTGCAGTTGACCCCAATCTATGTGTTCCTGAATCCAGTTCCAGAATCCCGTTCCTGAAACTGATTCTCGTCTGCCACTGGGCCCAATCTGGAAATTTACCAGTGCTTGCTCCACAACATCAGTAGTGATGGTGACATACTTGACATCAGGAGGCTTTAGTTAGCTATTGGTTTTGTATGTATTTGTATATATTTCATTTTGTTATTATTTTCATTAGAGCTGTTTTAGTTTTCCAATCTAAAAGTCTCTATCCCTTATTACTTTTCTGTTCCCCTTTGGGAAGGGAGAGGGGATAATAGACAGCCTTCACCATTTGTCTGGAGGCCAGCCCAATCCTAACCCTTGACAATGGGAAAAGTAATTTCAACCATCCATGTAGATACACCAGTAGCTCCAGCTGAATATTAAAGGTCTTGAATGACAATGGCATTTACACTGAGACCAGTGTTGTAACTGTGCCCACGTGTGTACTCTGCACATGGCTGGAGGGTGTCTGCAGGGAATCCCTACCTGCATTTTCCTTCTTTCCAGTTGTTTTGGTACTATTTATGATAGGAACTAATCTTTCTTTTTTTGCCAACCCAGGCAGATCTTAGCTCAGCTCAGCGGTGGGTTTTTTTGTCCTCTCCTGATACTTCACAACATCTAACAGTGCACAAGTGGCTTGAAATGCTCTTGTGGCTTTTACACCACCATAACTACATATGGGCTACTGGGAATAGATGCAGTTCATACAATCAGTTCGCTGTAAAGAGGTCCTTACGTTAATGACAATTGGGTCCTTATACGTTGAAGAACTGACCTGACTGAGGAAGGCAAGTAGAAATACCTTTCTCTCTTTTTTTGCACTGGAATATTCTCTACTCCTGCACATAATTTATTCCTGAAGGCACCGGGAAGAATAAGCTTGTCATGTCTCATAACAAGAAGAAAAGCAGTAGGAACAGCAAAAGCAATAGATCTAAACAGTGCTTTGGCTGGCCAAGATATAGTATAGTCATAATGACGAATGTTGAGAAGGCAGTTTTAGTAAGATGTGTACATCTTATCTTCTGTCTCCCAGGAAACATCCTAACATCTTTGTGAAATTACTAAAGAACAACTAATTTATTCTAATACTGTGACAAGTCTTATCAAGACAGTACAATGCAATGATGCTTTCTATTCTGAGTCATATTGACGTACAATAAACCAAATCCAGTAACAAAATACTAATAGCTAAAAGTATTTATCACCATGTAAATAAATCAATGTTTGGCATGAATATTAAATTGAATCCTGTCAACTGAAGATCTACACAAGTCATATATATCATCCTACTGTATACAATATGAAATTCCTTCAAACTAATTTTCTCAATGTTACTTATGTTCTCAAAATTATGTTTATATTAAACCAATAAACTTTTATTTCTGAGTATCAAAATTCTCTTTGTTTTTTGCAACAATAAAAATAAACAATACTTTAAAACCTATAATCAGCATCATCAAAAATACAGAAATATTCTTTCTCCATCTGAAAGTACTTGAAAAATAAATAAATAAGTACATGGTGTGAGTTTTGACACAGTTGCTCAGGAATATCATATGACATTAAGGTTGAGTTGGGATGTAGACTGTCAGCTTCCATGGCATATCTTGACACAACAGAGTGAACTTTTCAAATATTATTGGAGATTGAAAATTATCTTATACTTTTCTGATAGTTGAGACAGAGACTTTCATGTGAATAGGAAAGCTCATAATTTTTGAGTCTGGAAAATGTTTCTCTAACCTATACTTCTACACATTTTATCAACAAAACCATTCTCTATCTACAGGGAAAAATATACAAAAAATGTACTAAGCAAGATATAGTTAAAAACTCAGCAGCTCCACAAAGGCAGGAAGAAATCTATCACTGTTATGAGAAATCTTACTGATTTCAAATAATAAACTATTTAAAAAAATTAAAAATAACAAATGCATTGCCTCTTTTAAAAGAACAGTAGTTTTTCTCACTAAGAATTCAGAAGATAGAAAATGGCAGCTTTAAGACTGATATTTTCTGTGTGCATGATAATAACTCTGCTTGGCATCAGATATAAGATCAGTGTTGAGAAAGAGAATCAAATTCCTCTCAGATTCCTGAAACAGGAATATATCTCTCTTCTGCCATACCTTTATTACACTTGCTGTCCTTACTTTTCAGTGAACGGGGAATACTTCTGTGTGAACTGTTTTCTTCTAGTTTTATTAAAACCTGCACAAACAGGCTTAGTAGAAACACAATGTTGTAAGTTTTGTATTTCTGAATACACACCCTACTATTTATTTTAAAACATACTGCAAAACATTTTGCTACATGAAGAATGTTAGAAAGGAAAATGGTCACCAGTGCTCAGTCTTAAGGCTGTATGATCCACACTCACCATGTGGGCTAAGAGAACAGCTAGTATCAGAAAAAAAAAATTATCGACATACCAACCTTAGAAGATGTTCCCATACATTTTTTTTAATAGCTTGAATATTTATTTGCTATTGGAATAGGAGTAACCATTAGTGTCTGGAAAGAAAGTTTGACTAAGGCAAACACAGAGCATAGATGAAGATGGAGGACTGGCCCTCCAAGAGGAGGACTGGTCCTCTCAAAGACTGAGGATTTCTTCATTTGAATAAAACAGAATGAAGTTTTAGATGTGAGTTGACTATTTTTTTTTCATGTCGCTATAGTTCTGCTTGCAATAAAAACATCACTGATGCAGTAATGTCCAGCAGGTGTTTATTTCCACACTGCTAACTAGTATGGTTTCCTTTACTGGTAACAGTTTAAATTGTGCACAGCCTAAACTTCTGAAACCTGGGTTTCCCTGCTAGAAGTGCTCACATGCCTGATGCCAGGTACCAGGCACCAGAAATAATTACATAGAAACTTGCAGTTCCTAATAGTTCCTACCAGCGGAACAAAACCAATATGACAAATTAGTTTACAGACTACTTCTAAGGACCTAAAATAAAACATGGAGAGGAGTTATAACCAGAGTGAATTTCATAAAACCACATTGTATCAAGTCAAATCAGTTTCTTTCCATTGTAAAGTAACAGGGGAAACGTGATATGTGCCATTTGGCTTGGCATATATATGACTTTTGACAGTATATCGTAGAGTTCTAGTAACCAAATTAAGGAATATTTGGATTAAAAAAAAAAAAAAAAATCAACCAGCTATCAACAGTGGTTCAGCTACATCCTGAAAAGGATGGAATAATGCTCTGCACATAAACTGTCTGCAAAGACAGACGTGAATGGTACTGTCAGATATTTTCTTTAATGATCTAGATGACGATTGAATAGAAAATATGCTGATGACATTTGAAGACACCAATAAGCTGATAGTGTACATTGGGAAACAGGATTAGAATTCAACAAGATCCTGATACACAGGGAAATGCTATAAAAAGAAAAAAGATACTGTTTAATAAGGGCAAATGCCAGACCATGAACTCGGGTAAGCACAATTAACTGCACAAGTATGGGAAAGGGAACAAAGGACTAAGTTAGTACTCTGAGGGAGTATATTTAGAATTGTAGTGAATCATAGCTTCAACAGCAATCAAAAGGATTGTGTAAAGGCAAACCATATATGATTAATTACTTACAGTGATTAATAAACAGTCACAGCTTGCAAAACATTTCAAGTAATCCTTGCTCCTTTCAGCACTGACCTCTGCTGAAGTGCAGCAATGTTAAGTAATGGGTAATGAAATCCAAGGAAGATAGGAATTACTTGGACCACTTTCAGAGGAAAAAAGTTCTGGGAAGAGCAATGAGAATGAGGAGAGGTCTGAAAAATAGGCAAAGAGGAAAATTTGGATGACATGGAGTATTATTTCTTGCTGCCTCATTACTTTCAGATGACAAGTCTTCAGGTTTCAAACTTTGAATGTTGAATCCTCTCGCAGGAAAAAGAAATAACTCAAAGTCCTGTCATGGGGATTTAAAGGCTTTTCTCACTTCTCAGAGTCACTGCAAGTGACAGTGAAACAGCTTACAATGTGTCCAGGACCTATCCCAGTTTTTCACAAATCTCAACTAAACCCTTTCCTCATCCTTTGCCAAAAAAAATCATCAGTCTTTTACTTCACTTTCTAGCTTTAGACTCTTTAGGAAACTTGTATTTCACATCTTCAAGCATTTCACAACTACTATGACACCTAGAAATGTCTTTCTTTATGTGTTGTTTTGAATCCAGAACTTTGTGTCTTGCTTCTTTGAGACATGTGTCTTTGGGTCTTAGAAAACATGACAGGTGCTGATAATATTATCAGAAGTGATGGTTCCTGGCTTCTGACCCAGAACCCACTGAAGGAATATTCTTTGCTGAAAGCAAGTGTTTCAAGCTCTCTGAGCTCAAGAATTATGTCTGAAATTGCATTAATTTCATGCAACAGCCAGTACTGACTTCTTTGTCTTAAAGGAAGGAAAGATGAGAGGCAGAGAACAATTAAAACTTTCAGCCTCAGCTCCTTCTTCATGCTAGTTGCCTTCACTTTGTAAACTGTATGACACATCCTGTGAAGCCTCCAGAAATGGGAGATACTCTTTTAACATGCAGAGCGTATGTATCACAATCCCACTTGACTGGTGGGAGAGAGACAACATGCATCCTGGTCCCTTGCTTGTCATACCACAGTTTCTAGCTACATAGCTACCCCTCAGAAGAGCCCATCATAGCAGGGGTGGTTTCTATGGCATGGACACACACCCAGGAAGTTCCATATTCATCTCCTAGCATACAGAAAAGGCGTTAGTAGACTGCAGTTTTCAGTGACAGCTGTTATACAAACTACATTGATCTGTTGTTCTGGTGCCTTGATTGTCCAGAGCGTTGTGACAGGAGGCGCTAATGGCCCAGGTTTCCTCCTCAAGATAAGCAAGGTGTAGGCTGAGAAGGGATGAGGCTAGCTTGGTCTTGTCCTGACACAGCCTTGGTATCTGGCCAGAACTCACACCTGGGCCCAGGGGCTGGGAGTGCTCCCAGCTGTCACACTATAGACACAACCACTAAAACCTGAATTTATCTGGAAATAAATCATTAATACTGACAGGAAAATCTGGGTATGTAAACATCACTCTGGACATCCAAGATTCAGACACCACTAAAACATATGACATTTTCATTTAGCTGCAATATAATCTGTAAAACATCTTCAGCTCCTCAGCAACTAAATTCCAATGAATATGACCCTGTACAGCTAACCTTCTATTGCTTGGGGTGGATAGAGACTGATATACCAAGGTCAGGGAAGGGGAAGAGGGAACAAGGGGTGTGCAGTTCCCCACTGGCTGTCACAGTGTGGTGCACTCTCCTGATTGCTTTCTAGCAGAAAAGAAACATGCGCTTGGATCATTCATGTGATGGCTATCTCTGTTCCAGCTGAACATTAAGCACCTGTATCCCCTGTTATGTGGTTCCTGTTCCACTTCTAACTGCTCAAGAGTGGTAAGATAAGTATAGTCCCTTCCTATCTTACATAGCATCTTTGTCAGTGTTTCAATTATCCATCTCTTCCCACCAGGGTCATTTTACCATTGTAACTCTTAACAGACTCTGCTTCCTTCTTTCAACTAGTTATCAGCATGATCATTACTCAGATATAATTAAGAAGTCACATAAAATCCCCTCAGCAATGACTAGCCACCATATCATAATTTGTGTTTTCCCACGACAACAATCTTTCTACAGTACTCGCCTTTCCATGGTCTCCAGAGTGATTCAAATTGCCTTCCAAAGCCTTGGGTTTTCATATTTTCCTGGTAATTTCTTGGCTCAGGGTTTTAAAGAAACTCATCTGACCCAGGTTTGCATTCTGTCTTTGCTACATGCAGCATATTATTCTACTATGCAAAAAAAGTGGAATAGATCCAGTACTTGGCATCTATTAAGCATCTTTATTCCAACTAACAATTAATTAGGATTAAGGGTTCTTGAAAGTATATCTTATAGATGAAGAAAATAATTACCAACTATTAATCACATACTTCTTTCAGATACTTAAAATCTAATTGTATGCATTTTCCAAATGATCTGAGGAGACTTGTGAAACATTTCAATTGCTTTATACCCTAGGATCAATTGAGAAAGGTCCAAGTTTCCCACGGGCAAACTAATGCATTACTGCAATGCTTCTGTTGCTCTAATCATGCTAGTGTTTAAAACATAACCTTTACCTCTCAGCACCCCAAAATGTAGTTTACTGCTGTATAGCAAGGCAAGCAAGCTGTGTCAATAGGAGTTTTTGTAGCTTGTAGAACTATAGCCCCATGTCCATGAACAGAAAAGAACAGCAGTGTGGGATACCATTGCTAGGGGAGGACAGAGCTGACCAGGATCTTCTGCATACAGTATCATCTAAGGCACTTGTCATTGGTTGTCAGGTTGTCAGCCCTCTTAGTTTCTGATTAATATCTCATAGATAAGTGTCTGATGCTGTCATCCTGGTGAGAAAGGACGTATCAAAAGAGTGCTTCTTCCCCATCATATATGTTGAGAGGAACTCTTCTGCACACTGGACGTAGTTAGCTTTCAGGTGACCTAGATAGAAGTTCCCTCTTGGTTTCACATCAAAAGATCTATCATAATGTTTCTGGGAAGCCAGTGATGAAGATGAGTCTCTCTGGTTAGGCCTCCAGGTCTAGGAACATACTGAATTTCCAAATTCAATATAATGAACTTAAGCATTAACATTTTATAACTTGTAATAATCCATTCTAAATTTGAAGGCTAATTAAACTAAACATACCAAACTTGCCTGCAACTAGAACTGATTGTACGTCATTTGAATAGAAAAATTGCAAAAGTTTATTTGCATATCCAGAAAAATTAACACCCACAAAAATATTCAATAGTAAAGTAAGTCTAATTTTTTGAGCACTGGAACTCACACACCAGAACAAAAAAATGCACATAATAGTTATGCAAAATTTATTTTAACTCCAGAGGATTTATTAAATTCCAAATCTGAAACACCAGATAAAGTGCAAAATACTTCTGGGTATAGTGTGTGTATTTTGTAGGTTGCTGATATCATAAACACATGTGGCAGTACTGTTTATGATTTTTTAGGTACAATGTATTGTACTCAGAACATTAATTCAACATCTTTTTTGTTTTCTATTTTCCATCATGGGTAAAACACTTTGTCCTTCCCCCAAAGGAATTATATGTACAGAATTATTTTACTCGCCACTTAGATTGCTGACTCATTTATAAATGAAAATTAGTCCTCTAAGAGAATGACCATCTGTTTCATCCTTTCTTCTCCATAATAAAATTGGAGTGAAAAGATTGTAACAATGGGATTTTAACAGCCAAGTGGTTTCAACTTCTTCTGTTAAAAAAAAAAAAAAAATTTAGTCTTGAGTCTAAACAGTGCTTGAAGAAAATAAGTTACAATTAAGCGATTTTATTTATGTTTGTAGTATTAAATTGTTAGGAATAAGTATACTTCAGACAAGGTCCAATTAGCAGGGTAGCATGATAGGTAAATACTGAATGGGACCACTGTGACCACCATTCAGCTGAAAGCAGGTCCATCTTTGCAGACAGTTTACGTGCAGAAACATTACAAGAAGATGTGGCACCACTCAGGAATACTCTCTGGCACATTGTTTGCCACAGAGGTCACTATTTTTTAAAGATTTTATGGTTTGTCACTGACAAAGATATTTATGCTTAAGAAGTGTTTGTAACACTTGTTGACGGCCCATCATGTCTTTCTGTTGAGGCACTCTGACCAGGAGTTAGATAATGATATTTAGGTTTAAATATTGATATATATTGAATAGTGTCTTGTGTCTTATAAGCCAAGCAATGTGTGTAAGGGCACATGAATACATGAAACAATAATTTTTAAAGTTAATCCCACTCTAAATCAACACACAAAGAAAATACATTGAAAGAAATATTTTTAATGCCGTATCATATTGTGCTTTAAACCTGGTGGGTAGCTCAGTCCCATCCAGCTGCTTGCTCACTCCTCTGCAGTGGGATGGGGGGGAGAATCAAAAGGGGAAAAGTGCAAAATCTTTTGTGTTGAGATAAAGACAGTTTAATAGGTAAAGTAAAAGCTGCACATGCAAGCAAAACAAAAATTCATTGCTAAGCATGATGTATGGGATATCCATTCGGTCAGTTGGAGTTCCAGATTCTTGTGCACCCACAGCCTACATGTTCTGGTGGAACAGCATGAGAAACAGAGAAAGCCTTGACACTATGCAAGCACTGATGAACAACAGGCAAAACTTTTGTCTCTGTATTATCAACACAGTTTTGGTCACAACTCCAAAATACAGCATCATACTAGGCTATTGTGAAGAGAGTTAACCCTACCCCCTGCCAGGCCTCTTATAAAGTAATGTCCAAACAGAAATGTGGAGAGTTAACTGAAAGAGATTACACACTGTTCCTTCAAGCACTCATGTCTGTTAGATACAGTATGCACTAATAAATTTTGTGAATGACAGGTATGGATGGCAAACATAATTAAACCAGATATCTAGGTCATTAACTAATAAAAAAACATAATTAATAAAGGAGTATTCAAAGTGAAATTATTCATTACGAATTATAAACAGTTTAGGTCTGATTTAACTTTCCTTCATTTTCTTTCATCAGAATGAGATAAGATTTCTGTCAGATGTTCTAACAAATTCCTGTTACTCAGAAATGAAGTCTTGATCTAAATACTGAAGAGAAATCTTGAGTATAAATGACAATTTGAGTTAAATCTAATCCATAGGAAAGCGCCTTTAATCTGACACTTAAGTAGCTAAATTTTCTTTATAGACAACATTTTAGAGACAAATGTTTCAGGCTATTCCATTTAAGGCCATTGTAACCTGTATATTTTAGGCAGAAAAAAAATGGTGATGGCCAGTGAGTGCTACTCATGTTTGACAGGTCTCAGACAAACATGAATTAAGGCAGACCAAAGTACTTTGAATTCTATGGTGTTGACTGAGAGACAATTTTTGAAGTGGACAGGTCAAAAAGCTCTTTGGTAGATGGCAGAAAAGTAAAACATATGGCAGGCAGTGCAGCACTTATTGACATCTGAAATGGGATAGCGTTGTGAACACCTATGTCAGATTTCAGGCTGTGGTTCAGGACTGGCACTGCTGGCAACAGGGATGGACAGAACATCTCCAGAGGCTGGAGACCCAGGAAGGGGCACCTCACCACCTGAAGTTTTCCTTGGGGATGACTAAAATCAAGAACAGTACCCAGGACCAAGGCCACTCCAGCTGAGCAGCTCTTGGCAAGAGCAGCTCTATTGTACTCTTTAGGTATGATAGGTACCCAGAAAGGTAGTGTTGAAATGATTTCTTCTGAACCACTGAGGTAACTCATCAAGGCCAATAAACTTGTTTTATGTGCCAGCAGCAGGAACTCCAGCATCCTTCATGCTCTGGCAAAAAGTCAAAAGTGAATGGTGGCTTAGTTAAAAACTCATACATGCAAGGATGTACTACATGCCCCTGTGGACTGTGAGGGAATAGGTGATGTCAAAGTACTGTCTTACCCCGTCTGCCATTTTCTGTCTATTAGAAAGCTACAAGACTAATACCTTCTCCAACGAGACTGACAAGAAAATGTCCAGTTATTAGAGGAAAAAAAAAAAAGATATTACTTTGGCAATTAATCCATTGTTGCTCAGAGATTCCAGTGGCATTGCTTACAGTAACTCCTACAGGGATAATGTATTTGGTTGGTAAAACTAATAGCAATTTCATTAAGCTAACAGCTCCTAATGCTAATAATAATTCTGTACAATATTTATGGACTTATTTATCCTTATTTTGCTTTTTCATTTTTCATTTATTGCAGATATACTTCACAGTTTCTTGTGTCTCAGAATATTGTTCTGTACTGCCACAAGATCACTGTCAAGTCTAACAGTGCATTTTTAGACTGTGGAATATCTGCCTCACAGTGCCCTCAGTGACCTCAGTAAGCTCAGGAGTAGCCTTTGTTTGAGTTTAAAATCTATGAAATTTGTTTATCTATTTAAATTCTTGCTTATGAAGGTGTTTACCTTTAGATGTGTACAAAGAATTTTAAAATAATAAAAAATAGGAGTGAAAATGTGGCAGAAATGTCACATTATGAGAAATGTGACAAAAATGACTTGCCAAGGTCTTTCCAAATGAATCTCTGACTTCCCCATTCAGCCGTCTCCGAGGCAGACTGAAAACAGAGATATTTTACCAAAATTCAGTCTCTTTCCAACTCCTCTCCTCTCTGTGTTGCTTTGAGCTGCAATGCAGCTAGTAATGCTGTACTGACAGCTATAGCAGCCTTTTATGTATGTGGTATATGAGGTCTGTCAATTCAGATCCTAGAGGAACACTCACTGGGAACGAGTCACACAGACCAGACAAGAAAGGAAGGGAGAGGCAGCCAAAGTTAGTAGTGTCCAGCTGATGCCAGTGCTCCTGTGATGCTAACAGTGCAGTATTCGGAAGGGTGGAGAAGCAAATGGAAAGAAATAAAGGGAACAGTTGTCAGAGACGGTTACAAGGGCGGTGTAGTGTATGCCTCAACGTGGCTGTATCAGTATGAACAGACTGCAAACCACAAACTGGACGACGGTTTGTCCGAGGGAATGACAAAGCAACCTGGCTCTATCAGTGGGGACAGGCTCCAAACCACAAACTGGACCACAGCTTGTCAGGAATGGTGCCTTATCAGTGTGGACAGCTGCAACTGCACCCCTACACATGAGCCCAGACCCAGGGCCTGGGAGACCGAGGGGTCCAGAGACCCCTGAAACCCACTTGAGGCCCCTCAGAGACGGTGCTGGGCATGCGTACCACTGCCAGGTGGTAGGTGTGATAAGCAGGCAGTCCCCGATAAAAGAGCAGGAGCCACGAACATCAAGTGGAACGTTCTCCCACCGGACCTGAAAGCACATCAGACTGACAGGACGTCGCAGATCCGTAGTGGTAGCTATCACAACTGACTCATCTTCCTTCCTTTCCTTTCTCTCTTTATCTCTCTGCTTTGTAAACTTTTGCGGGCAAATAAAGCCACTTGGCACTTTGACTCCGTTTTGAGTCTTAATTCTGTTCCTGAGAATATGAACAAAATCTCGCTCTGGTTTATGACCAGCACGCGACAATGGTGAGATAAAAAAATATTAGTTTTCATAATGAGACAAAAATGATTAGCACTAACGTAATTTCTGCCAGTTCTCAGGACTAAAATTAACCACGTGCACAGAATCATTTATTTTCCAGCTAGTATGACAGTCTTAACCAGCTTTTCCAAAAAAAAAAAGAATACTGGATACAGTGTAGTCATTAGCAAAACTGCAGACATCAGAAGAGTGTCTATTGGATGGATGCTTTCTAGTGTGAACTGGCAAAGAAAGTGAACTTTTGTTCGGTTAATACTTTAAATTTTTAGAACTATCAGACTGTGGGGAAAAAGGCAGGTCTCCAGTGAACTCTTTGGATAACACTGCAAGCATATAACAATCAAGGAATGGTTCCCCTAGGTTTGTACTGCTTGTTCTCTCATTGCATGCACACATATCCAAGTATCTGTTTGACACAGTAAGACCTGGGCTGAATAGTTTCACTGTTAGGTATTCAGTAGCTTGTATAGAAACTGTTAGTGGACTCTGTCCAAAACCTAGTGAATAGGCAGATGATGCCCACATTACTGAAACACTGCAATACCAGGAATCTTCAGGGTTGGTTCACCAAAGAAATGTAAATGTCTGGGTGTCCCTTCATCCCTTGGTGTGATTTCACAGCTGCAGGGAAAGCTAACATCAGGAAAGGCTGAATAGCCAGTAGAACATATTGTCTAATCTCTGGTTACAGGGCCTTAATTCTCCATGGCTGAATGTTTTACAAACACTAAATCTACCCACAAGGTTATTGTATATCTTTGATACTCATTTATACAAAGTTAATTTTTCCTTCTTATCACAGTACCACCTGTGTACTTGAGTTATTTCTTCATTTACTTTAGCGGGGAAAGATGAAATAGCCCAGGGCGATTATTTGCTCCCCCAGGAATTGTTAGTGGATCACATTGTATGTACTTCCTTTCCCTTGGTCTGTGAGCAAGTCTCATGTTAGGTGCAAGGAGCATTTGTGAAGACTGATACAGTGACTGATTTTTCTTCACAGCATTAGATTTGATAGCAAAAAAAAAAAAAAAAAAAGTTAAACTGAACATACATGTTCATAATGCAAAAACTATCATCTTCCTTCATAGGTGGACTCATTTAGATTCACATTAGAGATGCTGTAGTGGTTCAGCTCTACACAGGTTCTAATTAAAAATAGGGGGGAAGTATTTTGTATTATTTAATAATGTATTTGTTAGGGTGTTAGGAATAGGTTTAAAAAAATAAATTGCCATTGCATTGGAGTGCTTCTTTGAACAATTTTGCTGCAGATTAGATTTCACAGAAATATACAGCATTTCTAATTGCTGGCTTCATATTAGATTTGGCAAAGACTACTGCTCTGAAAAAAAAATTCTCCAGACAGGATTGTGATAAAAAGATATAACAGATCCATATCTGAGAAGGATGATGATAGGACTGCTGATGAGAGCTGTAGTGGCTCAGTGGAGCCATCCTGTGTAAGTATGTTTACATTATACATGAATAACTATATATAAATTCCACCTGAATATTTTTATTTTCTTGAAGCTGCAATGTACAAAATAAACCTAACAAAGGCAAGTCAAGTAACTTTTTAATCTATTTCGGAAAATAAATATAAATGGACAGACAAAACAAAATCCCAGATTTATGCAACGATTCTACCAAATGACATAATTTTTGCACAAGAAAACTTTAAAATTAATAGTTTTAACACTCAAAGCAATAGTCCCATACAATGTTTAGAGCAGAAAGCCAAGGCAGAAGTGAGGTAAAGTTCAGAAAAGAGGCAAAGCAGAGACTAGAAAATCATTTCAAGATATGGATATAAATGTGGAGAAGAAGACAATGACTGGAAGGAAGGTTGGATCATGAAGCAAAGACATGAGGCAGAGCTGGTATAGGAAGATAGACTGGAGCAAAAATGGAGAGAGCCAGCACTCTTGCTGAAAGAACCTTATATGGGTTTCAGCTGGAAGACTATTCAAGTCCTTCTTGTGGCCGCCGAAACCATATTTGCAGTACTCAACAGAAGAATAACTTTAGTGTTGAAAGAGGTCATCATCTAGGGACAAACTCTAGGTTCCATGGAGAAGAATGTGGAGGGATGGGCTTAAATGATCTCGTGGAAGAAAAAGGCATTTTGGCAATCTTTATTCAGATCTATATTGCTAGTAAGTTAGTAAACATATTAAATTTGGACTTACCTATTTTGCTTTGCATGATAGGAACAAGAGGATTTTGTTAACTAGTTCTGCATGTGAAAGTGGAGGAGCTTGAGGAAGGAAAATACAATCTAGAATCCAAGAATATCTCAAGGATAAATTTTCTTTGCAGGAACAGCAAGCATGTTAAAGAGTAAAAAATATATGCTGTTCCCAAATAAGAACCCAAAAGGCTCATTTTATTAAACACATTCTTTTAGTCATGGACTAGCCTGGAAATCGCTGTGAAAATGGAAAAGGTATTATGTAAATACTAGAATATCAATTAATACCTTTTTTCCAAATACAAGAGAACTAATTGCCACAGTGTTTCACACTATGCTTTTCCCAAAGAACTTCCACTAGAAAGAAATGGAAATGAATGGTGAACAATTCACTTGCTTGAAAGTCTAGATTCTAGAAAGGTGAATGTTTAAAAGGGCCGTTTTCCATCTATTAAATTCTGATTAATAATTTATTTATAAATTGTATAGATGGTATTTTATGGAGCGTCTTTATTCATCCAACAAATATATTAATTTGTTGAGCTTAATCCGGAAAAAAAAAAGATGTGGTTTTTTTTTTTTTTTAATTGGATTTTATTTTAAGCAGACTGAATGAACTAAACATCAGTTGCATGTAAAAGTCTCATAAAAATAAAAATCTCCTCCAAGTACTTAATAAGGACTTGCCAAGATAGCTGCAGTTTGCACAGTGTTGAGTCTTTGCTGTGAGCAGCAGAAATATTACTTTGCATTGGCCTCTAGTTATCATTGCTCTTTGTGCAACAGTGTTCTCATACTCTGATGAAATTCCTGAAAGGATGAATTCCCAGCATGGTGGTTAATAATCTGTGTTCCATGATTAATATTTATTTGCAAATGAAATTAATTACATTCACAGTATCTCCAGTTCTACAACCCCTATTTCTCTATTGGAAATATCAGTGGAAGAACCTAATGTCTCATACATCTGTGACTGGCAATGTTGGTATATGAACAAACTAACAGCATTACAGAATCAAATGAGGCTAAAATAAACCACTTTGAAGACAGTGACTTTTTTGATCTGACAAAGTAATTGATGTACTTTAATTCTGGACCTCAAGGTATGACTGATGTGGTCATATAATGATAATGTGTCTGTCAAACACCACTACCACCAAACTCTTAATCCTGTAGTTGAAATGGCCATTACTTTTTACCTCCTTCTGAGGTGAAAATGATCAAGAAGACCTTGCAAACAGGCCATTCTAGTAAAAACATACCAGTCACAAAATATAAAACTGGTATTTGGATTGCTTTGCATCAGAACACTGGCTACCATCGTCCTTATTAGTTAAAAAGCTTGAACTGAAGTATCCTGGCCTAGAAATGATGAAGAGCTCATTGAGAAAATGCCCGTGTTTTTACAGAGTATGAAGAATAATGCTATGAATTTTAGATTTAAAAGACTCTTTAAAAGATTTTATAAAGGTGTGGAAAGCAACATAGACTGAGTAGCTTGTGATGTAAGCATAAAATGAATTCATGATAGGAAAATGCATGTAAACTTGGTGTTCACAAGTTTGGACTTGATGACACTTTTCTCAGTGCCTACACGTCATGATGATTGGACTTTACTTTTGACAAGCTGTAAGTATGTGAATGTGAATTTGTCTTTTAGGATCTTTCAGGAGAGATTTACTATTGACACTTTAAGAGTCCCAAATTTTATCAGTACTGATTCAAATAAATCTGTCTGACAACAGATGAAAACTATCAGTTAAAAAGAGAAACTCACTGATATGGTCAATCATTTCTGTTTGTAGACCTCTTCAATAGACTGCTTCAGCAGAGCCTGGCTGTTCTACTTTCTTTCCATGCCAAGATGGTATTTCAGTCATGTATTATATTTAATGGGACTATTTATTTGCAGCTTATCTTTACAGTACTCATCGACGTGCAATTTCAGGCCAGCTGGTGTCAGTTCAGATCACTGCGGTATGTCTATCTATTAAGATTCAGGCTAGCAATATAGAGGGTGATCTATTTTTGTTAACAACTGGCAGTTACTATTAATGATACCTGGAAAGACCGGTCATCATTTCTTTGTATTATGCTAATAGGTGTGTAGAAACTGATTAGGGCATCCAGCCAGTTATACTGGAGAAACCTGACCTGAAGAATAGATACAGACTGTAGTTGCTGGTGTTTATATTTCCCAGTGATACAATGAGCAATGACTTCTTCCATGACCTCAATTTTGATCAAGACAGTTGGTATCAGTCTAAACAGTTGCATTTGGATTGTTACTGATCATTAGAAGTCATTGGTGATTAACTGACTTTAGTTTATAGATAGACAGAAAAGCTGATACTGGCAACAGTTTTCTGCTGGTAAAAATGTTTGCCCAACCTTGATGTCTGGTAGATAAAATAACATATTTTAATAAAGAGATTATATTACCTGCTTTCTGACAGTCCCGAAGTCTGAATTTTCAGCTTCTTTTGATTTTTAAACAATTTTATTTCAGGCCACCTGTGTTGACAAGTGCCCAGTAGAGATATCAAATATTGTGAGATGATTTTTTCAGCAGATATTGCAAATAAGAATCTGCTGTACAGTGTCATCAGATATGCTTACTAAGGAAAAAAATAGATGTTATTTGGTTTCAAGTTTAGAAAACTGGCAATTCAGCACATCAACCAAACCTAGAAGACCTGAGAAAGTGACTGAAAATCCCAAGGAATAAGTAATAATGAAAGAACCACTTAAAGGAATGGAAAGCTCTGTTTGGATAAATGACAGCTAAGTGACATTTTTCCTCAGTTTCCATGGGTGCATGGCACAGTCAAATCCTGCCCACTCTGATCGTTCACTATTAACATTGCTCATCTGATGGACACGTTGAGAGGAACAGCTGTTTGTGATACTGCGTTGTACACAGTTTTGCTTAAAGGAGATCACACCAATGGCATTTGCCGTGCTCTCTCAATATGGTGAATATCTGCAGCTGACTGTCAACCTAGTAAAGCAAAAAGCAAAATGTAGTGTGGAGCAAAAATTATGAATCAGAGTGTGGACATATTCTATTTATAACTTTCCTGTTAGAGATACACACTCCAGGAAAAGATATGGGCAAATGCTACTTATAAATCCTTGTTCAGTATCTCTGTTGATCCTATTTCAATGCCTAACTCCCTGGTTGAAGAATGAAATGTTATCAGAGTGAACTACTGCTTGTTCAGCTTCTTTTTAACAACTGCTCACTCATACTTTCCATAACTTAACTTGTAAAAGCAAAAATGGATAGCAACTTCCAGCCTGACTTCCCAAGTCTCAAGATTTGTTCTCAAAAAGAACTTGTGCACCAATATGTAACAGCGCCATCTGATGTTATCAACAATTAAAAAATATTAAAGCTAGGGGCATAGCATCATAGAATGTTAGAGTTTGGAAAGAACCTCTGGAGATCATTGAGTCCAACCCCCCTGCCAGAGCAGGATCACCTAGGGCATGGCACTCAAGATTGCATCCAGACAGGTTTTGAAAGTCTCCAGAGAAGGTGACTCTACAACCTCTCTGGGCAGCCTGTTCCAGTGCTCTGTCACCCCCACAGTAAAAAACTACCTTCTCATGTTGAGGTGGAACCTTCTTTGCTCAAGTTTATACCCATTGTTCCTTGTCCTATTGTTGGGCACTACAGAAGAGAGATTGGCTAGGGCATTATTCCTCACAAACTAAATGACAGTACATCAGTCCTCAGAAATATTCCTGAGTGTTCTGTATTTTATATATTATCAGTTTCAAGCTGATAATACTGTTGACTTGACCAAAAAAAAAAAATAAAATAGTTCTTTATGCAGAAATCAAGTTTCTTGTTAATTTCCACTTTAGTGTGGTCATTGTTTAATATTTTCTAAGTGTTTGTTTCTTCTCTTTGAAAGCAGTAGACAAACATACGAATAACACTTTTTCTTAACTATCTTGAATATTTTTTAGAACACTGGTAGTGTATTAACATATAGAAAATAATGGTGCAAACTTATAAGCTAATTAAATAGAAAGGTTGCATGTGTACAACAGAGAAGGTAAAACAAATTACATGGTATCAAACCTGAGTTCTTTTCATATTGGCAATAAATTCACCGGCTATGTTATACTTTCAGCGTATGAGAGAGAACATGGAGTGGCAAAACCTTTGCTCTGCTTTTATCAAAACAATTGCTATATGAAACAAGAAATTGTCACTGTGTGTGGCAGCAATTTTTCATTTAACTAGTGAATACTGTCTTCCACTTAAGGTATTTGAAACAGAGTCCAAAAGATGTTTACTGGTGAATTTATAGCTGTGAGAACACAAACTATTTGAATATTTATATTAAAATATTATATATTTTTATATATATAAATATATTTTATATATACTAATAATATCTATATTATAATATAATTGTATAATTATATAATAAATATATTATTTATATATAAATAATCTATATTTATATTTAGTATTATATATTAAAATATTATATAATTACTATTGTCTTGCATATATCTTTACTGAAGCAAACAGATCAAAAATGGACAGAAAGCAGTCAAGAAGGACGGATACTGCCTTCATAGAAAGTACAATTTTTGAATATTCAACGTAAAATTGAAATAAGTTTATCTGCAATTATTACTTCTTGAGCTGTGATCCAGTGTGAAGGTTGTGTACATCCACAGTTACATTGGAAACCCCTACAGTTAAAATAGATTTCTATAGAAAAAGTTTTTTGTTGATCTGGTGGATTATTCTTTATAGGTTGAGTTAGCACTGGGTCTACATAGCCTTTCCTTCGACTGATGACAGAAGTAACTGATGGATGCTGTTAATGCTAGCAAGAGCCTGTTCCATAGGGGATATGAAGGAGCTCCCATGAAACCTGAGTTTGAACTAAACCTTCTTTAAATTAAGCTTTAAACAACTGTTTATCTTCTGAGAGAATTTTCATGGAAAAATGAATTACCCAAAACAAACTTTAGGCTGTTAGCTGGTCATCTGGGCTAAAAAAAAAAAAAATCCAACCAAAAACAAAAACAAAACAATGCAAGTTTGTGGGAAGCTATATGAGCCTTTTGTGATCTCTTTAAAAGCTTCTCAGACATTAGAACTGGGACAGATGAAGGCTAGTCTAAAACATGCCAGGGCCCATGGCCACTCAGAGACTTCACATCCATACAGTTAAGTCCTGGAACCCCTTGGGCTAATGCAGGAATAGCAAGTTATCTGCAGCCCTGTTTCTCTCTTGTTAGTGTTTGTCAGCCCTTCTTCTGGGCCCCACCTTTGTATCTAGGGCACCGGAACTTGTTGACAATGGCAGCTGAGTCAGTACAAAGCTCAACTAGGGCTTTCAGTTAGAGAAAAAAGGACATCCATCTACTCATTTTTGCACTTCTTGACCTGGATATGGAAGCAACTGACCCTTAGCTTACAACCCTCTCGTTGCAAAAGACATCCCATGGGAATAAATTATTCTGCAATGGAGGAATACCAAGTCCAGTGTCTCTATAAGTGCATCTGAACACTCCCTGCACAAGGTGCAGTGAGAGGCATCAGCATCTACGTCAGGAACAGTCAGTACTTTCTGCACATTGTTCCTTGATGTGTTCATCTGACTGTGATTGAATCCCTAATGAGACTGCCAAGAGTAATAGTTATTCTCAGCCACACTCATAAAACCGATTAAACAGAGCAGTTTAAAAAAGGGAAATAGACTAGACCAATATTACTGTTTTCACTTCTACCATACTAATTTTCCTCTGTTCAAAACAATAAATATAACTTTGTTCTGCAGACAGAAGAATTCCAGCAGAACTGAGATGTATTCTGTAAAATCAATATTAATCATTTTCAAATCGTTTTCTTGTTGACTTTCTGAGGACAGCAAGAAATCCTTAGGGCAACTTATGCACAGCACAAACAAAATGTTCAACAAGTAAATATGTTTGGTGGGTTTTGCCTCTTACATTTCACATTTGACCTTTAAAATGCTATTGTCATTTATTCACATAAAGGGCCAGACCATAAAATGTGACAAATAACCAATACCTAAGTCACGCTTGTGTTGTAGAATTCTGAAACTACTTAGGAATTTCATTAAATGACCAATATGTTGGTTTAAAGGTTTTATTACCTTATTTTGGGATTTCTTGATTGCTGCTAATAAGCTGCAAACCATACAAACATGAAAAAACCCACCACAATTTTTGTCCCCGAGCACAATTAAGTAACAGAAAATAAAGTCCAGATGTGTAATTTGGGCTGGATACTCTTTCCAACAGATAAACTGTTTTTATTTTACTGAGCATCCTCAAAGTGTTATCAAGACTCCTCTCACGCTGCTTTTACAATGATGGGTTATTCATAGCAGTGATTGTGTCCTAGGGAGAGGATTATTTTGCTCCTGTTCTATGAAGAGTCCGCTTCAGATCACAGTTTCAAAATGAGAATACTATCAGAGTAGTTAAAGAAAACATAAAAAGTCTGAAATTTAATCAAATTATATGAGCATCAATCTAATCACTGTAAAGAAATAAAAAGCATGTTAAATATTGCTACTAATTGCTACTATCTTTCTCTCTCATCCTGGGGTAAAATCTTGGTAATTGGGCTACCTCAGGTTTTTGGCAATATGCTACAGTAACAGTAGAAGCTTTTGCATCACTTAGCCATCAGAAACTACTGTCTTCACTTCCCTTCTGTGCATCCCTCTGAAGGCTGATTTGCTCCTCAAGGGCAGTTTGTCTGTATAACAATTTTACTGAGATAAGAAGGTGTATTGTGAGTAAGGAAATAAATAGAGTCAATGAAATAATGCTTGTTTAATATGCCTGCATTTATATTTTGTGCAAATGAAATGAGACAGGAAGATCTTGAATAATGTTACGGAAACAAAACAATAATACATATATTTTCCCCAGAGCATGCTGTGGCTCTGATCCCAGAATCATATTTCTAGCCTCCACATTGTACTCATATATAGAGAGGAACTACCTGTGTCATCATCATTGTCTCCCATTTGATTTTGCAACTTTTGGAACATTAAGGAATCTAATATTTTTTTGTTCAGACATGCTATCCTCATCTGTGATGTGATAGGTGAACACACGTGATCATGCACACATCATGATCACACAGAACTTTGAATCAGTGTTTTTTTTTTCCAAGCTTGTATATCAGAGGACATGAGAATTTTTAATTGACTTTTGATGGTTTATCAAACAACTTAATAAACATAAAGATGTTATATTTTCAGAGCATCCTTGCGTCAGATATGATAAGCCATATCTATTATGTATTGAAAAAATATTTGTCTTCCACTGGGCAGTGGAAGAGCTAGAGCTGCTTCTCATCAATTTCCTTCACAGTTTTCTTGGATATTATTTCACTAGCAAGCCTATGTTGTCTGGCATATCAGTGTTATCATGGATAAGGATGAAAAGATTTCAACAGAGTAATTGAAGAATAACATGGGTAGCTACTGGGATTATTTTTTTTTTAACATTTTGGCCATATCCCATCTTTCTGCTTTTTAATTATTTTAAAGAGCACCTTTAACATATATTGAGACAGAGAGATATATTCTCTTCAAAGCATGGAATTACAGGCTGCAGTTTTATAGCTCACGGCAAGCAACCTAGAAGACTTATTAATACTTGATGAATCCCTCCCAATGTCTCAGCGGTGAGGAGAAGACAAACAACCTTCTGGATGATTGATGCTGTGCCTGCCTATGAAGAACTTTAAAGAATGATTCTTACTTACAAAAGTCTGTAAAAAAGCCCCAGTCTGGCCATCATCCTGCAGCAGCAATAGTGGAGGCTGAGTGGAGATGCAATCTCTGCTCTATTGTACAATGGAAAGTGCATTAAGCACATGATGTAATACCAGCAGCAAGGTTTTCAGCCCTTCGTCTGTGCCTCCTCCCCAACCACAACACTCCCCAAGTCTCCATGGCACACATCATGTCCTGGCAATGTGTGCTTGCATACCTGTGCCAGGCTGAAGGCTGCAGTGTGGGGCAGGTGGGGGTGGCTTACCTTCAGCTTCTCTGCTGTGGGCATGGGGCAGAGGGGCAGAACTGCCAAGGGGGACAACAAGGTCTTGTGTGTCACCACCTTAGGACATTCAGGAGCTGTGTAAGGTGCGCTAAAGCCTAAAAATGCCTTTCCTGAGATCTTGAGGGTATTCTGGGAGGTTTAAGTTTCCCACTTCAGACACATCATAACTGAAGCAAACAAATGTCAAAGATGTATATGGGTCCTGAAGCCCAATCACGGTTGAGCTAAGAAGTATATGAATGAAAATTAACATTTTCACCACACTTAACTATTGTTTCCTATCTGAACTTTGTAATTCCAAAGACTGTTATTCCCATGTTGCATTGTTTTCTCCTCTAAATCATAGACTCTCTCTGTCTCCTGTGCAGCTGGTTTCCTTCTGCTCTGTTTCTTCTTGCTCTCCTCAGATGCCCTGACATATATATCCTTTGTCAGATGAAACACATGGTTGGACTTACTAAGAGATCTACTGTGTGCCTGTCTGACCCCTAGAAATCAGGCTTGAGAGATCCTTACCTAAGCATGATGCCACATGGGCAGAGGACCACACAGCTTTCCTGCAATTTGATTGTTCATAGAAAATTGGTGTGGTTTGCAGTCTTTTAGCGGAAAAAGGCTATGAGATAGTTGAAGCAAACAGAATATATTTTCTTCCAAATGAAATTTTCAGTCACATGGACATCACACAGAGTCCCTCATACTAAATAGACTCCCTAAACTGCACATGGGCTCCTCAAACTACAGGAGCCAAATTGCAACTCTGCTTTGTAACCCATCTGCCAAGTCTACCTCAAAAGGATACTAGTAATATGTATTTAAAAGGTTTTCAACTTTTTCAACTTCAAACAGGAACAGTTTAAAAAAAAAAAAAAATTAGTTAATGCATCTAAGCACATAAATTTGCCTTTTTCTTACTTCATTTTGTTTTTGTAATCACAACATATTTGAGCCAAAAAAAAAAAAAAAAAAAACCTCCACTTCCCACTCCAGGGCATAATGAATTATTGATTAAGGCAGCTAGATCGGTATGAATCCATATAGGAAGCCAAAAGTAAATCAGTAAATGAAAGGGTTTAAAATATATATTTAGAAAAAGACACTTTGGCAAATGCTGAAATGAATATTGGACAGAAAAATATCTAACCATCTGAATCACGATCCCTAACTGTCAGGTCAGTCTCTAATCTAAATAAATTGCAATTTAGACTCTGAATTACATCGGCAAATGAATTCAGCAAAGAAAGAAGCTTGTAGAAGAGCTAACACTGAAAATGTGACAGCATTTAAATTCTGATCATGTGAAAAAAAAAAAACCAAACTTGTTATATAAACCAGACAAAGGATTTGTGAAGAATAGAAAGATTGAAATGCCTTTCCTCCATAATAGCATAAAATGAATGTCCACCAAAATCAGTGCTTGTACATGGATAATTCATAACCAGAAAAATGTGAAGTTCTCCAGTTAACAGTTTTTCTCATGTCTGAAAGGCGGTATGTTGGGATAAAGGGAAATTTATTTGGCATGCACTGCACTAGCGTGTAAATTATAGTGAATGGACCAAACCCATCCTTAACTTAAAGAAGTGCAGCTTCTGTTTTGCACAATGCTGCTACCCACTCATGTATTATTTAACCTAAACCTTTCTTTAAAAAAAAAAAGAAGAAAAGAAAAAAGCAGAAAATATAGAAGTTATTTCATTTCAGAGAATTTTCAATGTATTAAAAGTTGTCCCATATTCCCCTGATTGCAATGACTTCTGCTGCTCTCCTGTGTCTCCTGTAGTTTTCAAAATGTGCAAAAAAAGCATAGGCTCATAATGCTTTCAGTGATGATAAATCAGAAAAATAAGCAAAGAAAACAACAAAAATACCCTATAAGCCACCCACCTTATAGCCAAACTCTAAGGCAACTTTGTATCAAGAAAATGTGAAGCATATGCTTAAAATATTAATTTTTTTTCATTGCCTTACAGAAAAACCATACATCAACACTCTTCTGCTTAAGAAAACATCAAATCTGTAATTCTATTCATAGAATAATCAGGAACTACTAATATTCCAGCCAGTTATCATATTCAGCAAACACCAATCTGAATTTTTGAAAGGAAAATATAAAACAAGGAACATATATAAAACCTCCCAGACTTGTTAAATACTCTATAAATGGTCATACTACACTAGAAAGTTATGCTTAAAATAACTGAAAAGCTATGAATCATATGTTGAGAGATCCACAGGGTATTTCTGCATGGCAGGGCATGGAAGAGGGCTCAACAGAATGCCTGCATGAATCACTGCCCATCATCTGGGGCAGACGATGTGCTGGAGCACCTCAGGCCTCCATCCTTTATCTGACTTCACAGCTTACTGCCATAGTTGAAAAGAGTCAGGAATTTTCTCCTAAATGATATACAGGAAAGTTTAGAAGTTGTTAAGGCTGTGGTATTTCAGAGGACATTTGGTCAAACTCAGACATGAGCTTTTTTTTTCTTATTATTTTAATGGCATAAGTTGTTTGGATCACTTCAGAATAAATGGTTTTCTCAAACAGTATCCACAGATGAAATTGTTTCTCAATTGCAAGAGTTAAGAGGCTGTCAAAATCATACAGAGACTAATGAAAATTAATGCCTACTTGGGAGTTTACATGAAGACTAGTAAGACTATCAGTCCCAATCCTTAAGTAAATCATAAATGTGTCATAACATCTTTAGAGATTAAATGTGTTTCTACTCTGAAAATGGATTCTGTCAAATAGAACTATAGTATTATGTGTATTCTGTAACTCAACATTTTTGTAGTTCTTTGATTTATATACACATTAAAAGGAGTATATGTTTCTTCTAACTGCAAGTTAAAATTCTTCAGTGGGATGTGAAATTTAATTTGATTTCTTTCACCGTTTGAAAACTACAGTAGATACAGGAAAGTAGCAGAAGACATTGTAATCAAGAAAAAATGGGATGACAAGTAATCAAAATAAGATTAAGTGAAATGTCAAACAAAAGAAAATCACTTTGGAATGTTATGTTGACAAAAAAATGGGTGGAAGATTTTCAGGACAGAAATATTTTATCTTCAAGCCTGGAATAAAATCCTCCTGTTTTAGATTTTGGACCTGAATCTTTGTCCAAAATTTAGAGAGCTTTTGTCTTCATAGTTGTTGGTCCAAATGCTCAGTTTCTCACTTCCTTACAGATGGTCATGTGTAAGCTTTCCGTTTATCTCTAATCAACCAAATATAATAAAACTAACATTTTGTGTCCTCTTTATTCTGCTTGAAGTTTCTATTGTGGAGAGAAGAGTTCTTTGACCATCATATTTTTCCGTCACTGAGAAACTGACCTATGCACAGAGTTTGTAGGTTTTGGTTTTATCTTCTAAGCTTTAATTAAATTATTATGGCCTGTAGGAAAACACAACATAGTTAGAATTCACTTTGCAAAGATGAGAGGGAAACAAGTATCCCTAGAGGTCATGAATCAATTAATAAAAGCAAAACAACAGCTAAACATTGCTCTGTTAGGGAATACAGTGAATTTCATTTAACATAGATGAGCAATGAGCAAAGGAAATTTAATGACGTAAAGGAAATCTTATCTCCAAGAAGTTATGCAATTATGCAAATAAGGAAATGATGTTTTAAAAAGTAACTCAAAGCATGCAAGAATCTCTGACCTTACACTTTTATAAATCAAGTGATAATGATAGTTCACAGTAGTAAACCAAATACTAATGATGATGGATGTTATAGTGCATATAGCAGAGTCACACTATAAAGCTTCTCAGGCAAATTAAATTCTGAGAATAAAATCAATAAAAGGGAAGAAGATATTAACATAAGCCATCAAAATAATTAGAAATAAAACTAGTCACCACATGTATAAGAGGAATAACATAAAGAATATCCATTTTATTCTGTGTTAGGGAGAGTCAAAGATCTGAAACACTCCCCAGTTATTTTTGAGTTTCTAGAAGAGGCTATCTGAAATTCTTTGCCACTGAAATAGTGCTAAGAAATATATATTCTTAATTTGAATATAATTTCATATTTTTCTCCAGCAGCTTAACTTTTTCTCTACAATGGTAGCTGCCTCTACCCCTGGGCATGTGGTAGGGATATTTACCTCCCAACTTTGGAGTTAAGTATTTAGGCTGTAAAATTAAACACTCCTATGTGTAAAACTGTTGTTTGACTTACATATTGTTTTCCATACTGCTGGACAATGCTTTCAGAGCTTTTTTTCTCCTTCACATTCACTGACTTTAAAGATGTATCTAACCCTGTGCTAAGCAGCAGCCATCACAGACTGCAGACCCTGTGGAGAATCTCATGTGACTGCATTTCCGGCAGCTGCACGCTCTGAGAAGATGCAGTGCACAATCCCAGCTTGATGGTCCTCCAGCCCCAAGGCAGCTCATGAGCCATGGGTGCTCTCGCTGTGTCCCACAGCATACTCTTTGGAGGGAAGTGAGGTGGGACCTAGTCGAATGAGCACCTTCCTCTGGTGTCACAGCTTTGGTACTCCAGTGTCTTTTGGTTTCAATTCCTTCCTCCAGAGTGCTTAAGGACAGTTGCTTTCTCTAAGATCACAAAGTGATGGTGACAGAGCAAGGATGTAAGAAGCAGAGGAATTCACATGGGGGAAAAAAGCAGAAGTCACAGGGAAAGTCATGATCTTCATAAGCCTTCTTCTGACTTCTGTTGTTCAGATAGTAAATGACGACACACCTCTCCAGGGACAGCTACTAACTTTATTGCTTGTTTTCAGTGAAAAGTCTTCACAGTTACCAGTAGGGATGTATTCTTGGGAGTCTATGGCATTCACTCTCTTCATTTATGCTTTGCATTCTGGAATGTAACAATGTTTGTTATTTCTGAGAAGCTCAGATGGCTGAGTTTTTTGTCATATTAGATATAAACTATGACATCTTTCACTCATAGTACATGGGCTTGTGGATTTCCCAGGGAGCTGGATCCTCTTGAGACTGCACAGAGCATGCAAACATCAGAAGCACCCTCATTTCTTCAGACCAAAGCAGAAGTTCAGACTTGCACCTGCCTAATCAAACTTGACTAATTAGCAAGCAAGTTTACAGTAGAATTTTACTACCAATTACCTTCTACTTGGCAGACCTCTGTACACAGCAACCTCTGTCCCTGGTAATTCATGGCACAGCCACGATACAGATGTTGAGTACAAAAGACAAGTTTGTGAATGTTTTATCTTCCAAATAGTGTCTTTAGTGCCTATGTTCAGGATCAAGTAGCCTAGGTAAGGAAGATACTCATATCTGTTTAGGGATCTTCAGTAAAACCAGCACTGGTCTTTCAAGCAGCTCTGTCTTTTCTGAACAAGTTTCTTCATCTCTAAGCCAACAAGTCCTGGTACATGTTTTTTCTCAGTGTTTCATTACAACAGGTATTCACAAGTGCCTTTGTTGCTCTGCTTTCCTGTAAATCAGTCAGGTCTACCTCAGAACAGGCTGATGGGAAACAATACACAATTTACTTTTTTTGCAGTCTGTTTTAAAGCCAATATTTATATGATAAAGGTTGTCTGTCCATATGAATAAGTTGTAATCCTGAAGTTCTTATATTCCTAGAACCGGAAAGTGTTACTGCCTCTTCCATTATCAATGGAAAAAGCTCCCTGACAAGTTTTCCAGCTACCGTTGCCTGCGGTTACAGAAATGCCTCTCACTCAACTGTAGCTAATTGCTGCCAGTTAGACAAGGAAGAAGAAAGTGATGGTTTCCCCTTGTCAAGAATTTTTGAACCACAAACCACAAATATGAGCAGAACAATCAGCTTTTAGCTTATGATATTGCATTTTCTGGGAAAATAAATAAATTATGTGGCCTATGTACAGATTTTTGTTGCTGCCTGTCCCTACACCTGCTGCCTTGAGTGCTCTGTACTGTCACTTCCATCTCTTCTCCTGACCCTTGATTTCTTCCCTTCCAGTCTTGGGTCTGTCACTGATAATTACCCATCATTTGAGCACTGACATGTAACTACAAGTAGAGGACACCTGATCTGTCATTGTGCTTGCTGATGAAACATAGTAGTGTTGTACGTATCACAAAAATGCCACATTGAACCCAGGCAGCTTTATTTGTGGTAGGGATGTTAGCAAGTTAAATGTGAACAAAAGAAGAAGGAAATGCATTTTCAAGTTAAATTCTTTGAGTAGTCTTTAGTTATTTTTTTTTTGTTAGTGGGAAAATCATTGCAAAAATATGTTTTGTTATATTTTGGAACTAATCATTGAAAGCACATTTTTGCTTACCAAATTCAGAAGTGTTCTTAAGAAGTTTTAGGAAGCTACTTACCCAGAAAATGAGTTGGAATTATAAAATATATCTTCTCCAACTCATTACATCTCAGTAATACATAAATCAAGCTCAGAACAAACCAGACAAGAACTATAAATTGAATAATTAATAATTCTGATGCCATATCTGTCTTTTTGTGATTATTCTACAAAAGAGGTTTAATTTGTTGAAAATATAAATTCATTAAGCTTTTATTAGGTTTTAATTACAATTACAACCTCCAAAATACCAAATGAAAATATACACACGTATTCATATTACTCTCCTCTCGTTTGTGTTTAAGTTCTTAAATCTTGCTCATATTTCTTGCTTTTTGCTGATAACATTGTGGAACGTTTTATTGATTGTGACTTGCCATCGTTTTCATAAAAGCATAATCCTATTGATGTCATAACTTATTTTTAAGGTTGTTAGACATCATGTCATGGATTAGAAAGGTCTTTAATTTAAGTAGCAAGAACACAGAAAGCCATAAAAATCTCAAACCAACAAATCTAACTTAATTTGTTATGACAGAAAGCAAAGATGAAGGAATTAAAACTGCAATGATTGTAATTGGAACTGTTGTAAATGTTCAGTCTTATGTGGGTTGAATTTGAATTACTTAAAATTAAATTAATTTTGTTCATAGTCACTTTTGAGAATTGTGACTTCGCTCAATGTATTTGAGGAGTTTGGTGAAAAGACTAGGTTAATAATGGTCACATAGCAACATATTTAAAAACTCAAGTCAGAAAGTAGATATAATTTATGACAAATGCAAAGTCTTTGTAGATGATGTTGTTGGGAAATAAGGCTTGCAAGGCAGTTCAATCACCCATCCCTGTGCTCATCCCAGAAACAGTGCCTCTCTCTCTTTGGGTCTCTGCAGGGTGTAGGTGTTCTGGTTTAGCACCACTGCATTGCACTGGTTTAACACCAAAATCTGCATGGGTGGCAAGTATTTCACATCACATCTACCAGAATAAACACCTGCTCAGTGCTCTACAGAGCTTCTCTGAGAAGTAATTTATAATTAAGTTTTGGATCACATCAGACAGATTTATTGTTAAGCATGGATTGTTGAAATCTTCTTTATATCTGATGCAGTATGGCACTCTGAGGAACAGAAACAAGGAAAAACAGTGTTTTTCTCCTAAGGAAAAATATTATAGCTTATTTCTGCATTCAGGGAAAATGCACTGTATGAGCTGATAAATCCTCTGGAGTGTTTATGAATATGTGCATCATTTGCTGCAGGGGGAGAAGGGATTGGCAATAGTACTACAGATGTGATCCCATTTGTTTTCGCACAGTGGCAACTGACAGCTTTAAAGAAAGCTTTTTTTTTTTTTTTTACTCTAGCTATCCTTTCATATGACTCAGTTGAATACAGGGCTCTGATGATTTGTGTTAGATTGATATGGTGTTTGCTGATTCACATGAGTGGATAATCATAGACAAAAAGAAAGCTACCTTTAAAGAGATAAGAGAGAGTGCTGTTCAATAAAAACAATATTTCTTCTTTCTTTCCATCTCATTGCCTTTGCTTTCTACAGTGGTGGAGGTGTAAAGATGAAGACTAAGCTGCAGAATATAACAAATGCACTGAAGCTGTACATATTGTAATAGTAGAAATGTAATGCAAAATAGGAGAATAAGAAATAGCAGGCAGACCACAGAGGACTGAGCTGGTGAACCCCACAGATCTTTTGAATCCAGGTCTGCAACACAGGTATCTCCTTCCCGCCTACTCACAACTCCTCTTATAGTCAAAGGTTAGTCAAATGCTATTTCTCTCCATTGATTACAGTGGGAATGTAATCTTAATTATGAAAATTCTGAATTATTGTAGATAACAATTATTACCTTTAAACTCATTAATAATATTTACATTTAGCTAAAGAAGTCCTGCTCGCAGTGGTGGCTGGCAATTTGACTATACTTAATAGCACACAACTGACATAAAAGCATCTTTCTGTAGTATAACAAAGTCACATTTAAAAGCCCAGGAACTATGGATTCAGCTTTCTGCATAATAGTAATGGTCATAACAAACTTTCTTGGTATGCATGTGGTATTAAACTCCATTCCCACAGGGACTCTGTCATTCAGCAAAAGAGAAACTTCACTTAATAGACATTTAAAGATGGATCCATGTAAATCTGTACTGAATTATAAACTGTAATATAAAACAATGTGACAAGACAATTTTCATGCTTTCAAGAAAAAGAAAACCACCTAATTTCTTAATTCATGACATGTGCTCCAACTGATAAACTGATTTCTAAAATTACAACATATTCATCTTCACTGGTCAAATGCTTCAAAAGAGATCTTGATGGAAACCATCTAGCTGTGCAGCTGTCTCACTGTGCTACTCTGTCTTTCCCTAGCTTTTTACTTTTCCCTTTTACTGCTCTGTAATCTTCAAAGGATTTCCTACTCTTTGTAGTTCATCCGAAAGGCTAATTAATGTAAGTGGAAGGATACATTAACATAGTAACTGGTAAACAAGGTAGCTTATTCAGCTTGGCTTTCTTTGCACAATATTACACTGGGCTACAGATAGAGAAATATCCCTTTCCAGTCTACTACTTGTCAGCTTTTCCTGAGCACTGAGGAAGGAAACAGTAGTTCCTGTGCCAAATGCAGTTTGCAATCAATTTTATCAGAACCGTTCAGTGAGTGCAAAGAGAAACCTGCACCATACCACAACATTTGAGAATGGCCCTGCAGTATCCTAGTAAAAGTCTTAGTCGATGTGGAGAGTTACTCTCAGGATCCAGCTCAAAGGACTTCTGGTAAATGAAATAATCTCAACTCCTGTGCAAGTTTATTCTGAACTCTTTCAAGGTTAGGAAAGCCTTAGTATTTATCTTCTTATTTTAGATGCATCTCTGTCTTAGGCAGCAGTATTACTTTAATTGAGAGCACTTGCCTTTTGTTCATGGTACCATGGTGACACAGCAGACACAGAAATTAGTAAAAAGTGATAATTTCCCTCCTTCCTACAGTTTCGTTTACCTTTTTCCACTTTGTGAAATGAGCGTACCATGATTTCTCCTGCAGTTTTGCTGCGCTTAAGTACAAGAGGGGATGTACCCAGTGGCTTCCGTTGAAACGCCCCAGGTAAGTGCTTCACATACACCAGTGCCTGAATTACAGGAAAAAATAGTGTTGAATATTTATTTTGCTTTCTAGTTACCTGGCTAGACAGTGGTCTAGCCAAACCATTTGTCCGTAGTTGTTCCCACTCATTTCTGTAGGACTTTCACTGGAATAAATTACGCACAAGAATATCTCTCTTCAAAGGAGGCTGAAACACTGACCTCTTCCTTGTACCTGAACAAGTGTGAGCTACTACAAAAAGTCTGGATTCACTTTGTGTTTTTAAAATGTGTATATGGTACTTACTAGCATATTTTAGACAGGGTGTGGCATGAAGCCTAGAACAGATGTTCAACTACTTTTTACCTTATTTCATTCCAGTTACTTGTATTAGCTAACAAATAATTTATAGTTATGTTGTAGTTCCGTTAAAACAGTATTTTTGACAATAAGATTTTAAAACCCTTTTATATTTGATGAAAATGGAATTCTCAGGTTTCCCCAGTATGTTTACTTTTTTCATTGCAAAGCTATAGCAACTAGAAATAAAATAAATAATAATCATAAAAAATTAGTAGAAGAAGCTAATCTGCATGTACAATACTGAGAAGGTTAAAGGTAGCAACTCAGACTCTTTTCTTCCATAGTTTGCACTTGCTGGTCGATCTCTAGTATTCTGTCTTTAGGACACATAATAAATTCTTCCCAGAATAGTCCTAAAGCTTCTGTTTTTCTATTCTGTTTTTTCATTGCAGTCCTGGTTCTTCGTGGCCTCAGCAGAGAAATTCATAGGTTACAACCTTCCCCTGTAACTTAAGATACAGAAGTAACATTTATACAGGTTCTCAGCTGTATGAGAAGGGAATGTACTAGGTACATTAGCAAGGAGCTTTGACTGATGATGGGCTAGACTGTAAAAAATAAAAAATCAATATAAAAGAGATGACAAAATGTGACTGAAAATATTGGCTTGACTTCAAACAGCCTTAACTATGTGTACAACATAATATGAGACATGTAAATGGGAAAGATTCCGAGTTCTAAACAATATGTTTTCTCTAGAAATTAAAAACTTAATTGAGAAAAAATAGATCTGGGTTGAGTTCTGAGTTCCGTCACTGATTTCTACAGCTAGTGTTCAGGGTGAAAAAGGGATATATATACCAGAAATCCTGGATTTAGTTAGATTTTAGTGTCTTAATTTCAAACAACATGGAAAGCCTAGTGCTCTGGGGGGATATACACATCTGGGGTTACTTTAATCTGCTTCATGTTCATATTCTTTTGGCAAGTAGAGCTTCACTTCTGCATCCACAAAAAAAAAAGAGCTCTATATTACATTTCTGAGCCATTGCAAGTAGAAGTGCAAGGTTTATTATATCAGAAAGATGAAGTACAAGAACCTGTGTGACTCAGGATTAGTGGTTAAGACCCTCACACCCTTTAGTATTGTATCTGCACAGTGAATACTTAAATATAGCAAAAATAGTATTGACAGCAGGAAGTAGAGACAGTTTCTACCTTTTACTTTATCATCTGAAAGCCCTAGATATTAGGGTTTAGAAAAATTTCCCTCTTTAAATGACCCCATTACCTTTACACTCTCTTTTGTCCAGAAGCAGAGTTTCTGCAGGATTAACAGCAATTCTCTTTCAGCTTCTCACCAGCTCTAAACTGATCACATACTGATCTTTCACAAAACTTTTGTTTTCTTGCCACCATACTAAAAGTCCATAACATGACTGCCAGATAATCACAGGACTGTAGTCATCTGAAAATTTTGTATCTTTCTTGATCATTGGGATGTAACTTGGTGGACTACTTCTAAAGTAGCAGTTGAATCTTCACAGCTTGTCAATATTAGGTTCTGTAGCTCTGAAAGACTTGAGTGTCCTCATCATTGACTTACCCATGAACACAGCAAAGATGTGACAAGGACTGACACTGAAACACTTATTTAGTCTAAAGAAGAAGGACTTTTTAAAAAATACAGAAGAAAAGTGGACATCATGATGTGGGACAAGTAGGTTAATGGAAAATGAACAACAAAATCTCACAGTTCACTGTAACTTATGTTGATGTTCCACCATTTTTTAAGACATGGAATCTCTACCACACAGTAAACAATATCTTCTGTCAGTCTAGGTGGCTGCTATGATGGTGCACTGCACAAGTGGAAGGAAACATTCTGAAGATAGGTATTTTCAGACTATATAAATATTACATAGAAATTAGATGCCAGCAGTAGTGCCACTATTAAAACTTTCTAGTATAGACATGGCCTTAAATTGTGTACGGACTTCCCCTCACTGCTTCAGTACTACATATTTTTGACAGAACTACTTCAGCAATATATTTCTCCTTTATTATTTATGGAGACAAGGACTGTAAGATGGGTGTCTTAGCTATGGAAATAAGCCAGACTGCCTTAAATTATATGGGACTACCCCATCCCATAGGATTTATATCACTTTCTAAGACTTGTCACTGTATCTTCATAAAATTAGAAAGATGTTGGCTGGTAATTACAGATCTCCTTACAACAGGAGCTCCACAACCTGATGTGAAATATTCTACCTGTGATGCACTGGGGTCCAACAGCTCTTCAGAAAATCACTAGAAAAATATATGAAGTGTCAGTGGAAACCTTTGGGTTAAATCAGAAACCAAGGAAGCATTTTCTGTCTTACAGTTCTCATTCTTTCTCTGTTTCTGCCTTTTCCTTAGTATCTTTATTACTATTACTTTTATTACTATTGCTACAGTGTAGAGTACTGATTAAATTGTAAACAAATTCATCCAACAACTGCTCTGAAGTCTGTTCTCATAGAATCATAGAATCATAGAACGTTAGGAGCTGGAAGGGACCTCTAGAGATCATCAAGCCCAACCTCCCTGTCAGAGCAGGATCACCTAGGGCATGGCACTCAGGAATGCATCCAGACAGGTTTTGAAAGTCTCCAGAGAAGGAGACTCCACAACCTCTCTGGGCAGCCTGTTCAAATGCTCCATCACCCTCACAGTAAAAAACTTCCTTCTCATGTTGAGGTGGAACCTTCTATGCTCAAGTTTATACCCCTTGTTCCTTGTCCTATTGCTGGGCACTACAGAAGAGAGATTGGCTCCTTCCTTTTGACACCCACCCTTCAGATATTTATAGACATTAATACAGTCTCAATCTTCTCTCAAGACTAAACATCCCCAGTTCTCTCGGTCTTTCTTCATAGGGGAGATGCTCAAGTCTCTTAATCATCCTTGCAGCTCTCCATTGGACTCTTTCCAATAGATCCCTGTCTCTCTTAAATTGGGGAGCCCAGAACTGGACACAGTATTCCAGGTGTGGTCTCATCAGGGCAGAGTAGACGGGGAGGAGAACCTCCTTACACCTGCTGGGCACAGTTTTCTTAATGCACCCCAGGATGCCATTGGCCTTCCTGGCTGCAAGGGCACATTGCTGTCCCATGGATATCTTGCTGTCCACTAGGACTCCAAGGACTTTCTCCATGGTGCTGCTTTCCAGCAGGGCAACCCCTAATCTGTACTTGTACGTAGTGTTATTCCTCCCCAGATGCAGGACTCTACACTCGTCCTTATTGAACTTCATGAGGTTTGCCTTCACCCAGCTCTCCAGCCTGTCCAGATCTTGTTGGATAGCAACACAGCCTTCTGGTGTGTCAGACAACCCTCCCAGTTTCGTATCTTTAGCAAATTTGCTGAGGGTACGCTCCATCCCCTTGTCCAGCTTGTTGAGGAAGATATTGAACAAAACTGTGCTCAGTACTGATCCCTGGGGAACAACACTGGCCACAGGCCTCCAGCTTCACTCTGCGCTGCAGATCACAACCCTCTGAGCTCTGTTGTTGAGACAGTTTTCAATGCACCTCACAGACCAACTGTCTATGCCACATTTCTTGAGTTTTTCTACGAGGATGTTATGGCAGACAGTATCAAAAGCCTTACTGAAATCAAGGTAAATGACATCCGCTGCTCTCCCTTCATCTACCCATTTGGTCATGGCTTCATAGAAGGATATCACACTAGTTAAGCAGGATTTTCCTTTGGTAAATTCATGCTGGCTACTCCTGATAACCTTCTTTTCTTCCACATGGTTCGAGATAGCCTCCAGAATAAACTGTTCCTTCACCTTTCCAGGGATGGAGGTGAGGCTGACTGGTCTGTAGTTGCTTGGGTCTTCCCTCTTGCCCTTTTTGAAGACTGGAGTGACACTGGCTTTCTTCCAGTCCTCAGGCACCTCTCCTGTTCTCCATGATTTTTTCAAAAATGACAGAGAGCTGCTCAACAACAGTATCAGCCAGCTCTATCAGCCAGCTCTTTCAGCAGCTATGGATGCACCCCACACAGATTTGTGTGTTTTCAGTTTCTCCAAGTAGTCTCTAACCCAATCCTGACTGACTAATGATGTATCTTCATCTCTCCAGTTCTGCTCTCTCACTTCCAGTGACTGGGGTTCCTGAGGGATGGTCATAGGAATAACGACTGAGGCAAGAAGACATTTAGCAGTTCAGCTGTTTCTGCATCCTCTGGTACCATATCTCCCACCTCATTTATCAGAGGACCCATTTTGTCCCTACTCTTCCTTTTCTCACTGATGTATTTGAAAAGACCTCTTGTTTTCTTTCACCTCTGTGGTGAGACTAAGTTCCAAGAGAGCCTTGGCCTTTTTTGTTGAGCCTCTACATACCCTGGCAGAATTTCTACAATCCTCCCAATTAACCAGACACTTTTTCCATATGTTGTAAACCTCTCTCTTCCATTTCAGTTTTTTTCAGGAGCTCCCTGTTTATCCATGCAGGACTCCTGCCTCCTCTGCTTGATTTTTTTTAAGGGAATATATTTATCTTGAGCTTGAAGGAGGTAGTGTATGAATATTAACCAGCACCCTTGGGTCCCCCTACCTCCTAGAGCCCTAGCCCATGGGATACTTCTAAGTAGATTTTTTGAATAAGACAGCCCTCTTAAAGTCCAGGGTAGAAGTTTTACTTATTACACTGCTTCTTTCCCTAATGATATTAAACTCTAACATGTCATGGTTGCTACAGCCAAGACTACCCCCAACTATAACATCTGCAACCAGGTCTTCTTTGTTAATACAAGATCAAACGTTGCATCTCTCCTTGTTGGTTCTTTAACCACCTGCAGCAGAAAGTTGTCATCAATGCTGCATTGCAGGAACTTTTTGGACTGCTTATGTCTGGCTGTGTGATCTTTCCAACTAATAACAGACCTATGAGCACCAGGGCACATGATCTTGAGGCTACTTCAAGCTGCCTGTGGAAAGCCTCATTGACAGCTTCTTCGTGGTTTGGCAGTCTGTAGTAGATGCCCACAACAGTATCACCCACATTGACCTGTCCCTTAACTCTTACCCATGTGCTTTCAACTTTTTCATCATCTCCCCATGTTAATCTTAACGCATTGTAGTTGATTACTCACATAGAGAGCAACTCCACCACCTTACCTTGTCAGTCTATCCTTTTTAAAAAGTACATACTTACTCATTACCACATTCCAGTTGTGCAAGCTATCCCACCATGTCTCTCTAATTTCAGTGAGATCATAGTCCAGTGACCACATCTAGATTTCTAGTTCATCTTGTTTTTTTCCCATGCCTCTTGCATTGGTATACAGACAATGCAGAGACTTAGTAGAGGAGCATCTGTTACAATTGTGAGTACCACATAGTTCACTGTCCCCTACAACTGCTGGGATAGCAATGGAGCTGGTACACTGTCCCACAAACATCCCAGGCTTGTCTCCCTTGAGCCTGGTTTTTCCCCCTTGCCCCTTTGATTCTAGCTTAAAGCTCTACCAATGAGCCCAGCCAACTCCCATGCTAGAATCCTTCTTCCCCTTTGGAAGAGATGTTTTGTGTATCCTTTCATGAATATAGCATCAATAAATGATGTTATATTAAACTATAATTACTGGCTACTTATATGAGGGTAGCTATGTCCTTCTCTGCATGCTTTAAGAGTGTGGTGGTCTAACCCCATCTGGCAGCTAAGGACTGAACTCTCTTCCCCCTGGTTGGATGGGGGAGAGAATCAGAAAAGCAAAAGTGATAAAACTCGTGGGTTGTGATAAAGACATTTTGATAGATAAAGCAAAAGCCCTGCATGTAAGCAAAGCAAAACAAAGAATTCATTCACCACTTCCCATGGGCAGGCAGGTGCTCAGTTCCCTCCAGGAAAGCTGGTCTCCATCACACATAATGGTTACTTGGGAAGACAAGCATCATGACTCTGAATGTCTACCTTTGCTCATTCCTCCAGCTTTATATGCTGAGCATGATGTCATCTGGGATGGAAAATCCCTTTGATCAGTTGAGGTCAGCTGTCCCAGCTGTTGTCCCCTCCTGACTTCTTGTGCACCTCTAAACTACTCACTTGTGAGGTGGGATGAGAAGCAGAAAAGGCCTTGGCTCTGTGTAAACCCTGCTCAGCAATAATGAAAGCATCCCTGTGCTATGAACACTATTTCCAGCATAAATCCAAAACATAGTCCTACACAAGCTACTATGAAGAAAATTAACTCCATCCCAGCCAAAACCAGCACAAGGAGTGACAGAGTCTAGCTTTTATACAGCAAGCCACTAACTGATCTCTAAACACTTGCATACTTGAAAATTTATGCAATTTCTGTTATTGTTTGCATGACATTAAATTACAAATTTAAGAAAATAATATTTGTGAATGACATCTTTAAATACTGATGCATTTTGCATCTGCTTTGTAGTGCTCAAAAGCTTGTGCCATGTTACTGACTACTTTGATTTATAGATAGGTAGATAAACTGAATGGATGGATTACGGATTAGCTACTTGGATATAACTGAAGCCCCTTGTTCTTTATTTAATGTGATAGTCTCCTTCCTAAAGAAATATGAAAATGACAGCACCTGCCCTTGCTATTTGTTGTTAAGCTCATCTGCATTTTTTCAATTATGAAATAACTCATCCTAGAAACCCAAGGGAACATGAATTATTAACTGAGCTAAAACACATTTATACTAAAATCTAATGGGAAATCACAAGATTAATATCAATTATGCAGTGAATATACCTTTTGAATTCTATTCAGAAAAGATAGAGACTGCTGCTTATATAGGAACAAACAATTTACTTATAATGTACTCTGGTTTAATGCATTGAATTTTATATTAAAAAAAACCCAACATTAGTCTGTGCAAACAATTTTAATGATTTTTTTAAATTAATAAAGATAAATAGACAGTATAAAACAAAAAGCCCCACTATGTTATATATGGAAGGCACTGGTGTTAGACTGTTAATAAAGATAAATAGACAATAAACTAAAAATACTGTATATGGAAGGCACTGGCTTTAGGCTGTGATGGTTGTTTTTCACAAAGTTAAATTTGAAGCAAATGACTTTAAAACTACTAGGTTTGAGGTTGGACTGTACTGATCTACTGCACTATTGTGTTTCTTAGAAGGAACATTTCACCAATTTCTGATGGATAAAATCACCATTCCATAATATCATAGAAGCAGAGCTTAGCCTATCCTTAGGATTACCTTATTTATATCAGTATCACTGTTTCACCTTGAAAAACTGATAGAGGAGTCGATCACCTGTCTTGCTTTTGTAATTCAACATCTAAACAGGACTGCAGGAGTCTGACCAGAAGTGCCTAGGATGTTTGCACACCCAAAGAATACAAAACATTTGCAAAGTTTTGAAAGTTTTTTCCTACTTCAAAATTAAATTCATTGGAATAGATTTTGTTTAGATGACTATTTAATTTTTAAAATATTGAAGAGCTAATTCACCAAATCCAAAATACATGCAAAATAATTTACAGACTTAATATTTCTATATTTCTAGATATTATATCACTACCTTTTTCAATGATGTTTTCAAGAATGTTTTGTCACCGTACTTGATCAAATATTTGGAATCTCTATTTCCAATAAAACTATGTTATAAATAGATAGAGCCTCATCTCTTGCAGTTTCATGTTTGGACAAAAACTAATTCTACACAATCTCGTATTTTCTCTCTTATTTTAAAAATAATTTCTAAGTAAATGTGTTTAGCAGGAAGGTTAACATCATTTATTTGCTAAGATTCTCTAATTAGCAGGACTGGAAAATAATCACTCCCTAAACTAAAGTGTCTCATTATCACTTCTTCAATATTGCGTGGTATTAACTGAGTCTGTGCCTTGTTAGCTTGAGAAGGGTTTACTTTCTGTATTTTAGATGATAAGTATTACAAAAGGTTTCTCGAGAAAGACAGAACCATTGGCAAAACTGGCTATGTTTCAGTTACAACTTTATGTTGTAATAAAGACTGTCAGACTCTTAAACTCTGCTTATAGAAACTTGATCCAGATCTGAAGGGACCATGGCCAGCATCAGTGGTGACTTGGAAAAGGCAAGTGAGCTCTCCATGGCTATGTTGTATAAGCTGGAGCATATGTAACACACCAGGTTGTAATAATGTGTGTGGTAGAGAAGAAGGGCCATAACATTTTTCTTTTCCTGTGAATTGGTATCTCTGTGACTAGAGGCAAATCCAATGGTAGATGGAAAGAAAATAAGAAAGGATTCATCCCTGTAATTTTCATCTTGCAAATACTTGTGCAAGGAAGACATTCACCTTCTTTAACTTCAGTCTTCTAAATTACCATTTCCATAGGACTACATGGAAGTCAATCATCCTTGAGTTCAATATGGTCCTTAGACTTTGCATAATATATACTGCTTTGCAGGCACTTGGCTGTTTACTCCTCATGCTACATTTGAATCCTACAATTTCTATGTGTTTTCCTGCCATAATATATTCCTCTTTCTGTGAAATTCCTTGGAACTGAACTGTGCCTTGCTTTGGGTTTCATTTTAACTCTTCACAATGTTACAAAAAAAATTTCTTTGCAATCATCAATCCTCCTCTGGCATTTCCAAAGATTTTCAAATAAGGAAGACATTGTGAAAGGATTTGATGGCAGGAAGATTAAGAACTGTTAAGTTATGAGTTATGCCAATGAGTTGAGTTACTGTGTTAGGCTAGTGTCTTTTTCAACCTAAGATAGTTAACCATCCAACTTATTCAATGAAGTCTCATGCAAAGGTATATATGTGTGTTATTTTGTGGAAGGATTGTTGCTTTGTTCACACCCAGTACAACATGAACTCTTATGAGTTGGCTATAAAGGCAAAATGTCCCCCTGAGCCACAAAATGAAAAGTGCGTGCGCATATGTATTTGTACATATATATAACATTGGACTTTTTAAAGTGGAGGAAATGGGATAAACTACATAAAGTAGTAAAACAAAAATCAAGAAAAAAGTGTTATAATGGATACATTCAAGGTTATTCTGAGTCTTCTTAATGGCACCAGTGTGTCTTACTATAGAAAAGATATTCTAAGTGAACCATAGCTTGTGAACCCAGAAGTGATTAATTGCTTTGGAAGAAGCAAAAATTTCCACTTCAGAAACTATGATCCTTTGTTTTATGTAATACAGGAGTCTTTATGACTTTCAAAAGTACAGCTATGAGGTCTTAGCCCTGTTTCAGGAATTGGAAAATAATCCATTGAAGTTGTTGAATGCAGAATTTCAAGGCAAAGAAATACAAAAATACAAATTTGCCCAGTTAATATCAGGTATTTCTAAAATACAGAATAATGAACAAAATAATAGTGAGAATTAATGTCTACTCTAATTAGTGAATGACAGGTTACTGGCTGAAACATTTAAAAAACATGGTGTAAACAAAGAGTACCTAAACACTGATTTATCTTGGTTTCTGAATCATAGTTCCTATGAGGAACTATCTTTATGTTAAGTGGATCCCTGATGCTCTACATTTTCCTGCCGTGATATGTATATTGCATTGACCTCCTATCACTGTCTCTGAGGTCTTCCCATATTTCATCTCAAATCTCTTCCAAGAACTGATTATTTTTCTGTTCCTGCAAAAAAAAAAAAAAAGACTCAAGCAGGGTCCAAAGCAAAGCTGATTGAAATAGCATCATACAGCTCTTTTGCTGATGACCTGCTAAATTTGTTATTGCAAGAAGTCAAATTTCCGATGCAACCCACAACTGAAGAAGCGAGTAGGACCTTGTTATCTTTTTGAGTATCAGTGTTGTATGTGTCATATGCCACGTCATGGTGCTTCCCTTGTTTTTGGTTTGTATGATGCTCACCCATTCCACTGTGACCCTTTGCATATGCTGCATGAAACACTGCAGCAGTTCCATGAAAACTCCTTCTGTTCCAATTATACTACAAATTTCAAATGTATAAATGTGTAAATGATGTACAAGAGAAGACCAAATGGGAGTATTAGGTCATCTACTGTATCCCATATTTCTGTGAGGTATATAAATCCTAAACCCTTAGCATATAACAACTTATCTAATTAGTAAAAATTCATTGCCACCCCTATTGTTTCAATTAAAGAAGATATTTTTCATTTCCCTTCTGAAACCATCGTATACAAAACAATTGGATTAGAATGACAGCTGCATTGCCCTCTTGAGAAAATCCATAGAGATTTTACCAGCATGAGATGTGATCATTCTTCTGTGGGTGCTATGCCTACAGAAACCAATCATTAGTATTTCTAAAGTGTTTCAATTATACAGTGTCACTTCAGTTATTGAAAATTCTCCTAGTTTCAGCTTTGCAATATGTTGGTTGGTTTGGTTTTTTTTTTTTTGTGTTCCCAGTCATGGATGGGTTGCAGAAATCATAGGGAAGTAGTTGATCTGTTAAGTGTGTAGGGATGGCTGCTATTTTTATGAGGCTTTAAGTAAAACATGGGTAAGCTGTTTATACTCCTAACTGAGTGCCTTATCTCTTATTTAGGCTTTTTCTTATGTCTCACCACTTCTCCTTCCAGACTTAGGATGCTTTTTGCAACATGATCAGATTCCAGTGAGAGAGATAGAAGATGTTTTTTTCTGCTCTAATTCTTGGGATAAGCATTCCTACTGGTTGGGATTGTGGTTACAGTTAACAAGCCACTCTCCCTGGATGCCGGAGCGCTATACAATAAACTACAATGTGAGAAGCGCGCATCCTCTTCTCAAGAGGTGACTTGAGAGAGCAGGGTGTGCTTTGAGTGATGAGTATTTCTGAAAAATCCCAGAGACTTAGTCACAGAACCAGATATCCATTTGAAAGTATCACTGTGTACTTAGCTCACCCAAGAAAACAATTATTCTGTGAAGAGCGCAAATGAAGTGCTTTAATCACTTAAGCAATGGTCTGGTATCTCAGGAGAATATCTGGGACACTCAGATGGGGTAAATGGAATATTTGGGATCACTCAGGTGCCTGAATTTAACTCATATGCCTCTGGAAGCTGCCAAGTGCTCTTTGGACCTTGTCCCAGCTATTTCACATAGCACAGAAGTGAAATTAAGTGAAATTGCTCGCTGTAAATTATTTACCAACATTAGCTTTAGGAAGTGTCACTAAAGTTAAACCACAGCAGGAGAGGTGCACTATAAAAAGGGAGGCTTTCAGAAAAATAGCGGACGCTTAAGAAGCTGCAGGCTTTTATATGCACTTTCATTTTTATATGCATTATCATGTTTAATGCCTAGTTTGGCCCCTACTCATCAGGTAGTATCATACCAAATTTTTCTGGGCAGTCATTGTTGCATTTTTCTCATCTGCTTAACCATCTGGGTCCTGTGGTGGCATTATACATGGTATATCATAAAAGAGAAGTTCCTGGCCTTTTCTCTGGCCTGCCACATGCAGGGCTGGGGAGGCAGCGGGGGAAGGAGCTGTGTGCTGGAAAGGTTTGTAAAACAACTGTGCAGCATTGCTTTGTGCTGCTAAAGGGATCTGCTGCAGCTGGAGGGGAGAATTAGCTTCCTTTGGAAGAGAACAACAAAAGGAGTTGACATTTAATCAACAAGGAAGAGAGAGGGAAATGAAGTAACTGTGGAAGGGCACAGTTGATATTTCCACTAAAAATTCTGGCAGCAGGCAACCTCATCTGGACTGTATTCTCTCCATTAAAAGACTACTCCAGGAAAGCAAAGGAAAAAAAGCTACAATGAAAGATGTTAGCAGGGACCTGATTGTGGCTGACTTCAGAGTGGATGGGTCCAAAAATCTTGAACCCTGTGTGCCAAGGAGGTGATGGCTGAACCCACAGCCCTGGTGCTCACAGTGGTCTCCCTAAACATGTACCTGAATGGCATGTGTCTCTTTGTCCACAACCCAAGGATGCTGGCAGCTCTTACAGGCAAAAGTGTCTCATGGGAACACTGAAGGGTTCCATGGTAAGACAAACCTTCCAAATACCCCGGTGCCTGTTAAACACACTTGTGCAGTATACATGATGAATCCCCAGCCAGGGCACCAGATGACATCCTGCCTCCATAGAGAGTTACTTGGAAGTCTTACAGAGGCAATGGATGGGGATGTCTAACTACAGAAAACTTTGGCTCCTGGTCAGTGACTAATTTTTCTTCTCTTAGCAAACAGCCTGTGGGAGATAACTGGCATGTCAGGCAACAACCTGCTCCCAAGTTGTAACTGCCACAGGCTCCCATGTCCCCTATCACAACACTGACTACAAATGCAGATGAACGAACGTCATGCTTTATATATATATATGGTCTTCAATTCTTTTCCATTTGCAGACCCTAGATGTGGCAAGCCGGTATATCTGAATTTCTGCTTGGTAAATTAAAACCTGCTGGCACCAGGCTGGCTTATTTTTTAATCTGTTATTTGATGAATAATTTAAGTCAGTATGTCCATTTTTGTAACTGCTTAGTGAACTGGACCTGAGTACCAATCTGGCCAAAAAGCAACCTGCCTAAAGCAAATCAGTCAGGGCAGTTCCTCATTCTGGCTTACCAAGTAACCACATAAACACTTGTGCCAGAACATTGCAAAAGGTAATTTGGGGACAAAAATGAGTGGATTGGTTGGGGGTTTTTTTGGGTTTTTTTTTTTTTTTTTTTGCCAGAAGTACTGGCTTATGATGATCTAAAGCATGTGCTTAACTAGCCTTCTTTGCCTATTATGCAGTGTCTTCAGCATAGATCCCAGGCTGTTGGGATTTTTTTAACAGCAGCATGAAGACTACTGCCCTAAGCATAAAACAAAGCATGCCCTTGTACTGACTCTGACTCCCTGGGAGTAAATTATGTTGAAGCAAACTTCTCCTCTGGGAGTGTTTCTGGTGGCTAAGGCGTTGTGTGAGTACTGCCTGGGTTGTACTTAGTAGGCACAGTTTATATGAAGACTAGTAAACACAGTGACCCATGCAGCCAGAGAACTCTTCCAAGAGCTTGATTTAATGTGGACTGCTCCTCAGAGTGTGTTTCTGAGCTCTTCTGTGAAGGATCACTTGGGGACATATGATGTTCATAAAGTACTCTTTTGGTATCCATTGCATTCCAGGAAAGATGGAGTGGTCTCTGCCAAAAGCTGAAGAAGTTATCTCAGTACTATGAAGTTACAGCCAGACACATCATTGTGGTAAGGCAGCCCTGGAGCAGACACAGGCTTTCATTTCCTGATTGGTCAAGTTGGCAGAATGAGAATTTTAACAGAGAACAAGGGGGAAGGATGTTTCCTTACTTGTGATGCATTCCTCAATTTGAGTGTGTCAGCAGATGGAGTGGGGATTAGCTGTAAAATAACATGGCCTCTTAGCTTATGTAAAAAACAGTCTTGACATGCTGGGGATTTTATGTTGGCTCATTAAATGTACTCATGCAAACTAAAGGATACTTACGGTATAAGTAAACTGCTCATCTTCAGTCAGTGTTTGCCTTTGATGGATAAGTTCAGGGTGATGTATATATGTTTAGAGAAACATGCAGAGAAATGTTGTCAAAGAAATAAAATCTGTTATTTGCTCTTTATAATCTAGCCCAAATTTCTCGCTGTTGATGGGCGGCAGGAGTTCCTACTGCTCGCTACATGTTTCACATCCCGCTGAGGCTGACTGCGCGGCATTTTGCAGATTGACATATGTTCCTTCTGCCTTCACTATGAAGCAGCAGCCACATAGCCATGGCTGGTGTGCCACACAGTGCAGCGCTCTGTTCCAGCTGCACAGCAGGGTCCAGCATGCAGGGTACGCATTGCTGAGGCTAGGGGCTGATCCAGCTCTGTGGCTTGCAGTACCAGTGTGGTCCTTGACAGACTCTGTTAGATTAGGGACTGAGTTTGTGTAGCTAGACAGGCCAATAGTCTCAACCTCTGAGGATACAGGTAAAATAATAGATCAAAATTATTGCTTATACCAGCATAATACATAAAGCAAGGGCCCAAATTCATGGGAATTATTTAGCACTAGTCACTCCTACTGTGATGACTATGTTGTTCCTCTCCCTTCTTCTCCAGACCTCAGATGAGGAGGCTGTTTTCCATTTTGTCCACAAAGTTATTTGGAACTCCTTATGAACCTAAGCCAAAGGCTGATATGGGTGAGAAATGTCTGGGGAAAGGCAGGATTTTTCTGTATTTCAGCAAGATCATTTCCTTGATTCAATTCACAGAGGCAATTCACACATTTGAGATCATTCTGTAAGGGAATGAGTCCTTATTCTCAAGATGCAGAAGCACTAGGGTCCTACTGCTCTTAACCAAGTTGACAGTACTCTGTACAAATGCTACCTGCTCTTCACAGTGCCATTGTTTCCTAGCTAATCTTCCACTGGCAAGCTGACTGCTGCACAGAAACACTACTGCTGGCCTGCCAGACAGATGCTGAACTGACGGTTCTAGGATGTGTTCCCTTGGTTAGAGATGCTCTTCTGTGTTTAAGTAGTACAGTAAAAATGAGACTCCTACACACCTCCATAGCAAGGGGTTTCATACATGAAGCACACACTGCAGGGCTAGAAGACAGATGTGTTGAGGAGTCCTGTTAGATATAACTAAGGCACAGTTCTGTTGCCACACAAGCAGTCAGATCAATCCGCGTTTGTGGCAGTGCCTAGGAAAATTTTTCCCGACAGCTATCTTCTGAAATTTCAGATGGTATTGATACTGTGACTTGATATCTATCTTACATTTTCTGGGTGTCTCCCACTGTTTTTGGAGGTGGTAGAAAGTCTTTAGTGCTTAGAAAGAATGGAGGAAGATCAATAGAGTCTTAATATTCATAACACCCATTGTTAATTCTTTTTCTCTCTCACATATACACACTGACTGAACTCACTAAGTTCCCTAATTATTCTTTTAAATAACAGGACTTGACATTTTCCCTGAGGACTATGTAACAAGTGTGACTTTACAATAAGAATGGTGTCATTAATAGATTAATAGTTGTACTAACACATATAGTGGCATTAACAGGATGGGTGAACTAATCTAGGTAAAATGGATGGGTTTTTGCTTTTGTTCACCCACTTTCTGTAACTTAGATTCTTAAATGGTTAGACAGAACACAGGAAAAGACAATTCTTGACCCCATTCTCCCTGTATTTTCTCTTTTTCCCTGACATTTTCATTTTCAGCTCTAATCTGTTTTTTCCTCTTTTTCTTAAGATCTATTTCTCCACTGAAAAGAGGACCAACAGCCCTTTGTATATCCTGGTGGTTACTGTGCAAAAGGAATATCCCCACTAATACTAGTATTTACTCAATACTTTCCCTACACTACCTCTGGAAACCAAGTAAGTGGTTGGTTGTTTATGTTTTTATTATTCCCATTTTATAGAAGTAATGAGGAGAGAGTAGGAATGTCTATTTCAAAGCACTGCATTGAACAGTTCACTACTACATTCACTTCTCAAGGATTGCAGGCACCAGTGTGAAGCAAGACTCCTTCTTGCAAGCAGAATTTTGTTTCTCATGTGTCACGTTTAAGTGGTGAGGATTAAAAGTTGAAGTGACAGAGTTCAGCCTCCCATGCTGTGCAGCGAAGGAAGAGGAAGCTTGGTTGGCATCTACGATGGTAAATCTGTAATCTGCTGTTTACTCACAGAATTTTGTACTGTGCCCCAGATAAAGTTTACAGATGACTATTTTACTACATGACTGCTTTGCTTTGTCTGCTATGAATCAACCAATACACTTATGACAACTATCAAATATTTGCACTGACTTTGACAACTTCTCTAGGTTGCCTCATGTCTAATTTTCCTGAGATCCTCTGCAGAAAAGCTTCTAACCCTTATGTTTATTTTAGATCTCATGTATCCCTCAGCTTACATATAATCTACAGAGTAGTATTTTGCAATGTTGCCAAAGGCCCAGCAGAATGAAAAATAAAAATACTGGACCTTACTAGGCCAGGTAACACTCGCTAAATGAGTAAATAGCCCCCAAATTTTAATACCACAGAATTTTTTTTTATAAACTTTGCATTGTACTCATTTTTATGAAGCATTACTTATATCGAAGGAGAAAAAAAAAATGGATTCCAGCTTGTATGAGAGAGAAAAACTAGGGAAAATTAAGACAGAGTATCTTTTACTGGAGCCTTACTAAATGACTACACAAATGACCATTTTTACAGAATGGCAGCTGAAGAGAAATACCAGATTAAAAAGTAATCTTGTGGGAAAGTTGGATGACATTGTAATAAAAGGAGGAAGAACTGTAATTTGATTTCAGAGAAACAATGCTTTGGATAGAAAGTGGCAGGTAGGAACAGAACTAAAATTTAATAAAAGGAAATCTTTGCAGAAGAACGTTGCAGAAGTTTGTTATTTTCTTTGTACGGGGTGTTTCCAAGTAAATTTAAATAAAAATTAAATTTAGGAGAAAGAAGTCAAGCCACAAAACTCTTCTGAGCTGGACTGCTAAATCTTTTAGAGACTTATTTTTTCATGAATTAGCTCACAGCTGCTTGCTACATTTTATTTTAAAGTTGATTCTTATTTCCTGATTAGTATTCCAGGCAGGATGTTTCCTTACATGATCATTTAATTTGAAAGAAAACATGAGCTGCTTTTGTCTGCTAGTTTTTCAAATATTTAAATGTTTATGGCATGGCCCTAAAAAACTATGTATGATGTTGCATTTGAAGCTAGCTTAGGAGATATCACATGTTTACTCTGCTTCTCTGTGAATTCTGTATGAATACTGCATAACATTCTGTCCTCCTGTGTTGCTTTTATTCCTTCTTTTTTAGTGTGTCTTACAGAGTCTACAGCTACCAAGCAAAAACTACAGGCAGACTTTTCATAAGTAGTATGCATTCTTCCCACACAACATTACTACCAAAGTACAAACAGTGTTTCTGGGTATAAGAAATTCATTGCACATGTCAAGATTTAGTGAAGAGTTACACATGCATCTTGTGACAAATAGGGCACAGTCATGTCTGAATAAACAGCCAGAATTATAGGTCATTGCAGAGAGGGAATTTTGGTCTGGGATCTCTGCTTTGTCTAGATAACGCACAGGGCTGTCAACTGCTTCTCTTGGCAGCACATTAACGGGGTGCTTCAAAAGTATAGTGTAGCAGCCACAGTTTTAATCATCTCCTGAACAATATGTTCAGCTTCTGCCTACCTGCCTGTTAATTTTTTATTAGTCCTATCTTGTACTCTGGACAAACTTCATTACTTACTGGAAGCACATAGGTAGCCAGGTGCAGGACTGAGTGTTGTGGAAGTGGATTCAGAGGAGAGTGTGTTCACAAACATATTACACAAAAACGTGCTCTTTAGATAATAAGGAAGGTGTTGTGTTGGTTTGGCCTTGGCTGGGTGGCAGGTGCCCACCGATTCTACTGTGTCTAATACAATTTGCACGAGGATGTCAGCCTGTCCGTCAGTCAAGGCACTCAAGCACCCTCTCCTCTTTTCAGCAACCTGGTTTTGTGAAATCTATACAAACCTTTCTTTTTTACTTTTTTTTAAATTTCTTTTCCCCCTAGCGACTCCTTTGACAAATTTAGTTGCAATTCTCCAAAGGGCTGATAAGCTACAGAGCTTGTGTCTGCCTGGTTTCCTCACAAGCCAACCCATGTGCCAAGACCATTTCAGCAATACCACCATGTGAAAAAAAATAAGTTCCATCTAAATCTGCATAAAACTGGGCATTTTTTCCCATCTAGAAATTTTCCATCTAGACAATAGCAGTTTCGATGAAGAGTGCTTTTCCAAAGGAAGAGTCAGCTTGAATACTAATCCATGAAGAAAGTCTGTGAAGTTGCATGTGCTGTCAGTGAAGGCAGAGGGACAGCTCTTGCCTCCCAGTTCTGCTGCAGATTTTAAACACATAAATAATCCTAGTGCCTATAAAAGGATCTCTGCCATTGTTCCATATGCACATCAAAGTGCTGATTGCAAGGTGATGGTCTGAGTCTGTGTCTCAGTTTGTCAGATACTGACATATCTGTCCTTTCTCCCATTGTTTATTTGCCATTGTTAGTTAGACTGCAATTTTTATGAGATGTAGACCAACTCAAAATGTTTCTTCAAAACAGGAGTCCATTCCTGACTTTCTACTTTCATCTATTGGTAATTATCGTTAAGCATACTTTTTGCAATATCATAGTACATGTCATAAGGTTCTAATAAATTTAATTCAAATTCACTTCAATTAAATTTACCAACTTAACTTGCCATCTTCATTATCTTTAAATTATCTTTGGGTGGCTTAATTTCAAGTTATTATTGATCTTCCAGACTTAGGGACTAGAAGATACTTTCTTTAACTTTTTATAACTGTTATGTCTACTTAACATATGAAAGGGACAGCAGATGTTATATATAGAGAATAAGTATGATGAGCTGTAGCTAGAATCTTACTGTGATGTTTCCCTAGATAAAGAGGATAAAATTGTAATAGCATCTGAATCCTTCATTCTTACAAAGAGAGCTGAATTCCTAGGTTGACCAGTGGGTGCAGCATGAGATTTCTGCATTATGATGAGATTGAAAGACTCTGGTTAAATACAAACTTGAATCCTTCAGGGCAAAACTTCAATCTTCTTGAGAAATTCTTCAGTCCAAAGAGGATAATTTTCTGCATCATTAAGCAGAAGGGAAAGCTTCATGGATTTTCTCTGGAATATCTGAAGTCAAGATCTTTTGTTATAGCACAAATGCGCAGTAATGCACAGGCAGTAAAATCCATTCAGGTTGCTGGTACAGGGAAACATATGGTCTTAACTCACAAAGAAAATGATCAGAGAAAAGCAGAAAAGAACTCTTTACAGCATTAAAAAAAAAAAAAAAAAGAAAAAAAAAGAAGAAAGAAAATAACAAATAATAATGTGATACAATCACCCTGCCATTCATGCAGGTTTTTAAGGTGGTTGACAAAACATTGGCTATATTCTATTTCCCTGTTTTCTTCTTATGTGCAAGTCCTGGCTTCCTCTGGGAGAGAAATATTGTCATAACAAGAGAGATGGGGAAACATGGGCACTAGCAAAACAAATCTGAAAGAATTGAATAGCTATGAAATGCAGTTCTGTACTTGAGCATCATAGACATCTTTACTGAAGTCATCTGTAGTCAAACCAAAGCCCAGACATAAATTTTGATTATGCTTCACACAAGGGATTAAGATAGACATTATAGATAGGTTGTCTCTTAACAAAAACTTTGAAGGAGGAAAGATTTTTTGGTAAGGAATGTTTTATCTTTTAAATTTTTGAGTATATGCTACAGAAATACATGTGCTAAAGGCAAAAGATTGAATCCTGAAGCAGCCTAGAAAGAAAGGAAATTACAGATAAGAAAGCAAAAAGGAGTTATTGATGCACCAGAATTTCAAGGGGTGACAGACCTGAAAAATTAATGTCTGGTATCAACATCTGACTTACTGCCTCAAGGAAACAAGCTGAAGATATACACGATCTGAAAATATCCAAGCTAGCTCAGGAATTAGAAATTACATAGGCATATCAGTATAGTCCCATACTGGAAATGCTTGACCTTATCTTGTAGATTAATAGGAGTATTACATAGCTTGTGCATAGCACTGCATCAACTTTTAGCATCTCCACAGCACTACATTGACTCAAGTCTATCACTGCTTGCCTAGCCCAGCTGATAAGACAAAAAGTGGCCAAAAGTCAAGGAGACTTGACATGCTGTGAGAGCCAAATTACCATTATACAATCCTGTAATGATGGCAGAGAAACCTTAGGACTGTTAAACCCTGGAACAGGTCAAAAGGGATAGGGACTGAAGATGACAAAATGCTACAGAATAAATGGAGATGAGGAAGTAAGGGAGTATTTCCAAAGGAGAAGACACAGTGTGCTAACAGTAATTTCAGGTTTGACAGCAAAGGATACAGCTTTCTGACACTTTTTTTTTCAACCCAGCAGAAGAAGGCAGAAAAGGCATGAGAGAACCTCTTTGATGCCAGGTCTTAATCAGAAACAGCAGTGAACTGTGACCTTATCAAACTGAGGGAAGTTATGCACCAGAAAGTCTTTCTTTCTCAGAGCAGTGAACACGTCTATAGTGGATTAATGATTAGAGAACACTGTATAATGCCTACCATTAGGTAGTTATTAAAATAATTTATTACTTTTTAAATGTATTAGCCTTTTCGAAAAATTACTCCTCTCTCCTCTGAATGTGAAATTTCTGCCCTGTTCCTAAAGGTTCCTCCCTTATAATACAAGATTTATATATATCAGATATTGCAACTTTAAACCAGATCTTACCAAGCTGCAGGGCTCTTGAATGTTAGAAAGAGACAGGTCCGTTATATTTGTTTTTTAAGGAGGTTCACCTCTCTAAAACAGGAGTAGGAAAGTTATTAAAATTATAGGAAATATAGCACATGCACACTGAGTACAGAAAAAATATGTAATTAACACTGCTACTAACATTATGTAAGCATTTTAATAAAGTGAAACTCTAGCAACTTTTATGCAGACCACACCTCTCATTTGGTAAGAATGAGAGAAATTAAGATGTCAGCATTCTGTTTTAACCATTCTCTATAAAAACACCTCATTTACATATTCTTTGCAACATGCTTGCACTGTATTATTCTTCTGGTTAATTCTACATACATTTCATTCCATCACAAATGTTGTTAGAATAACAAAGTTCTGAAATGTTCATTTAAAAAAAAAATAGTAAAAGTAGAGCTGGATTTCAGGGATGTCTTATAAAGTCTCTTTACATTAAATCATTTGTGGTTTTCTTTTAGTTTAACACATGCCAAAACAACAAATTATCAAGGTTTTTCTAGGATTTTTTTTTTTTTTAACTACTGTGTTAGTAACCACTACACACCCTTTTCACACTGAAGATAAACCACTATACATTTGAAAACTGAGGTTCTACCTTGGTTCTTCTTTGAGATACCAAATAGCCTGGTGTTGCTTGTGGAAATTAACTTTCAGACAGATATCTCAAAAACTTAATCATGGCTTGCACTTTCATGACTATTACAAACAGAACACAAATAACAAATGCATAAATGCAATCAATGAGACTAAAGAAACAAAGCTGCTAAAGAGAGGAGTGGTATTCTGTGGGAATAGTGTTGCAATTTTCCAGGACACTGGGGGTTAAAGCTGAGACAGTCTCATGTACCATGAGTCTGTTTGGATCATTTTGGAGGATTTTTATATTCTTTTAATTTTCCTCTGCCTTAGAAGTCTTGGTAATTGCTTTCATAGTAACTAATACACTCATTTCCCTAGGCAAAGAGATGAGAAAATAATTAAAAATACTTTCCATTCATGTTTTTAAAACCTTTGAAACATTTTTTTCAAAATAGGTCTTGCTGATCTTGAAGCACCTGTTCTGTATAAGACAAATTTGATTAGAGTCAAATGCCTGAGTGTGTTTTAATATGGTGATGATTTTGAACATGGACTTCAATAGAACATATGGCCACATGAGAAGAAAGGAATTGCTCACACACAATGCCTAAATTGGGTAGGGATGCTGGGAGCCAAGAATGGCTTGTCTTGGCAGAGAAACTATGAAACTAGAAGAATCTTGCCAGTGTTATTACTCAAATATCAGTTTTGAGATTGAATTTACTTCGAACTATTTGTGAAATGGAGCAAAAGAGCAGGACTATGCAAACTGAAACTTCTACTAACACAAAGTTGAAGACATTAATGCACACAAGGATGAAGAGGTAGAAAGGAATTTTTGTATGACCCTGGGAATTGTAGGAATGGGATAGAAGACCAAGCATTTAGGAACTAATGCTAACAAGTTTGGTTCCATGATAAGGAATGCTGTAGAGGAAAAAAAAGAATAAATGGTATATTACCCATGCAAATGACTGAACAGTTAATAAAATGTGACTGTGAAAGCACCAAATGTGATCAGGTAAGATTTTCCTAGTAAAGAGGAAGAAGCACCATAGCCTCTGGACTAGGGAATGTCGTGTATAGTATTATGTACTTTCCTGAAAGGGAGAATAAAGAAATAAAAATTCATCCACTGCCAAGATGTTGCCCATATAATTTTTTAATTGTGATGAAGTGAAGAAATGGAATGGCTTTCTATGATGTTAATATTGGCAGCACTGAAGCTAGATTCAAAAAGAGGCATCTGTCCTATCACTCACTCATAAAGAGCCTGAAACATTTGTCCAGGAGTTTACAGACTGTTGCAGATGACTGTGAAAAATAGAAATATAAGTACCTTTATGATGAATAGTACATACGAAACAAAATTCCTGTTAAATCTTGGCTTGATAGTTGACTTAGTCAATTTCTTTCTAGTAGTGATTGTTTCTTGGTTGTTAATTAAGGCACTTTCCTGGCTTGCAAGGGCATGTATATAAGCTGTAATGAGTAGTGTAAGGATCTGAGCTCTCAGAGATCAAAGTTGTAAAGCCACATGAGACAGCACAACATTGCTCAGATCCTGGTGCAAACAGACAGGTCCTCCTGCCCATTTGGCTCTGGTCCGTGCATGTGCAGGCACTCTGGCTATTTCTGCACTTATGTCAGGGCACTTACCAATTAGGATTTTACAAACCACAAGAATCCCTCTGCAACAAGTATTTGTACATTTACTGCTCTCTGAATAATATACTTTAGAACAGGGATGCCTTCAAGTTGTCATTGGTTCTGATAGAGTATATAGATGGTCTGAGAGATAACAGACAATCTGTTAAGGATGAAAGATAAAGACTGAAACAGAAATATTCACTGGATCTCATCAAGATGCAGATAATTCTCACTGGCTGATAGGAATATATAATGAAATGACAAGTTGCTGTCCTTTAATAAAACAACCTACAGCTTGCTGATTGTCTCAGCGTCTTTGATGAAGGTCTTCTGAATTCCCTCCAGTGGAGAGGTCTATGTTCCACAGAGGATGCTGATATGGCCACCCCTTCTGGTGAGTGTTGTATCCACAAAATGATGCCAAAAAATTAAGAGTCAGCAGTCTCTTCTGATGAGACGCTGCGATGGACAGATGTTAAAGTACTTTTTCAGAATCTGACTTACACTTCTTGGATGGATGATCTAGCCGGGATGAAATGCCTTTTGAGATACACTACAGCTGCTCAGGAAATTATCCTATATATTGTTTTATTTGTAAGTAGAATTCAATCACTTAAAAGAAAAGAAAACAAAACAAAAGCCAAAACAAGAATAAAATCATTTTCACTACAAAATTTTAATCAATAAAAGGATGGAGGGATATACTGGTAACATCTCAGACTGTCCTTATTTTTTAAATTTTATACATGACAACAAATAAACTCAAACTATCTTTAAAAAGTAGGTAAAAAAAATTACACACTTCCATTGTAAGACAGAGGTAGAAGGAATGTTTTTCATTCTGTTGAAAATAAGCCATTGTACTAGCATTTCTGAAGTCAGCAGAATTTTGTTTTCCTTTAGTTTAATGCATTTCTAAAAATATATATTCTCATGGATCATTGATTTCTAATTCCTTTCCTTTAACTCTAAATCAGGAAGGAAAAAATTATCTAGAACAACCTTGTTTTGATTTAGGAGACTTTTGGGCATATGGCTTTGGGCATGAAAAATTATTTCCCTTTTCTTTCTACTCATTTTCCCCCTTGTCACAGAAAGGGTCTTAAAATTTTTTCTGACTCATGTTATCATGCTGTTTCCCAGAGATGGGGTACTGTCTTCCTCAAATCTGTAGCACAAGAGAAAATGTACCACACTTCCAGCCTCAGATGAAATCTAACAAGCACATAGATGTCTTTGGCAACAAACTCAGTGAACTTTCAAATATGACATTTCCGTGGGACAAATCAGAACCATCAGAGTTATACTGCTTACATCTAGAAGTCCTCTGGAGGAAGACTGGAGGGTTTTTCTCATCTGTCTGTGCAGGGCTGAGTCACTGTGTTACACTGAAGGCAATCTATTCGCATCCACTGAAGATGTTTTTGGGATACAGGCAAAATCACTTGGAAGGAGGCAGATAGCTGTTTGAAACAATGAGTGAGAATCCTGGCACTCTGTGGGGATATAAATTTTATTAATTTCCTTTGAAGATACTTGGTTGGCAAAATCAAATTAATTAACACATGAGGAAATCAATTCACTACAGTTTGCTTCACCATGTGTTGTGAAAAAAAAATAAATAATAAAGTCCTTTCCCTAGTACTTGATACATGTCTATGAAATCACTTATAAGCCAATTTACTTCCATGGAAAAAGGTTCAAATCCTAAATGTTTCCACCAGTGATGATTATTTCGTTCCTGCTATGGTCAGAGAGGTTTCACATTTACAGTAATCCTAAGTATAATTTATATCCCCAGTGAACAAATCTGTGACTACCTTTAGGAGGTACACAGGACAAAGTTGACACTGTAAGTGTGATGTGAGATAATGTATGCCAAAATGATAAGTTTTTAACTTTTACAATAAGCTATAAAGTCTAAAAATACAAATATTTATATTAGATCTTTGCTCTTCACTGGCACCGCATCTTCTTTGTCATACTCGTGTCAGCTGTTGAAGTAAGTCTTGGGGAAATAAATCAGTGGTCAAAATGTGGAGATTTCAATGAAAGGTCATGATGTATTCACTTGTCCTGTTGTTCAATAATTAGATAAGTATCCAATAATGACCATCTTTTTCATGCTTTTCACCAGTAAAGTATAAAAATGTATTGGTAGATCTATATGCCTGTGTCTATACTTATCAGAACAGATGATTTGTTTGTCTTTGAACTACAGCTATTAGACTGCATCAGCAACACAAGAATATTTTGTCACTTTCTCATGCAAATGAAATCATCAGACAGAAAAAAGCAGAAAAATGTTAAATATCACAGGAAATTTTCTGTATGCAAATATAATTATTTAGATTGGAATCTGGACAGACAACACAAACCCATATACACAAACACAAGCACAACTCTGTCCAGAGAAAACAATTGAATTTTGAAGAAGTAATAGCTACAGATGAGTCTTTGAAGCTATGACTAAACATCCAGGCTTTATTCTCACAGTTTTTAATTTTGTCTAAAACTCTGACTTGATTTATAACCTGATTATCCATTCATACCCTTTCATTAACTGGTGTGCAATTTGCCATTACATCCATAAACCTTTTCTGACATTGATTTACTATTCAGCAAAGCAGTGATTGAACAAAACTAAACTAAACTGAAGTTGAATAATGCTTGACAAATGCCACCTCATTGAATTCTGGAAACAATGCACCAAAACCTTCCAGGGAATAACTTGTAGTGGGTGAGGGCTGACTCCTCCAGTTCTGTGCCAGTATACCATGACTGAGAACCTATCATTTGGCATGTCTAGTTCTAGGCTCCGCTGTACAAGAGACACATGGACATACTGAAAGAGACCAACAAAGGGCCACAAAGATGATTAAAAGACCGGAGCACCTCACATATGAAAAAAGGCTGAGAGAGCTGGGACTATTCAGCCTAGAGTAAAGAAGGTCAGGGGATATCTTATTAATGGAAATAAATACCTGAGGGAAAGTTGTAGAGGATGGAACCAGCATCTTTACAGTGGTGCCCAGTGATAGGACTAGAGGCAATGGGCACAATCTGAAACACAGATGGTTCCCTCTGAACATCAGAAAAGACTTTTCCACTGTGAGGTTGACCAGACACTGGCACAGGTTGCCCAGGGAGGTTGTGGAGTATCCCTCCTTGGAGATATTAAAAAACCATCTGGACACAGCCCTGAGCAACTGGTTCTAGGGTGTCCTTGCTTGAGGAAGAGGACTAGAGAAGATGACCTCCAGAGGTACCTTCCAACCTCAACTACTGTGTCCTAAAACACATAAAATACAGGTGAAAAACATGAAACATAACTTTATAATTTTTGGTACAGAATGCAGAGTTCCTTCACAAGTCAGTTAATATGATACCAAGTCAAATCAAGAAAGGTCTTAGGCAGACTCATAGTAATGCCAGCAAAAAGATGGACCTGAAACTGAGACACTAATGGGGACAAACTATAGGGGGGAATAGTTCCAGGATCCTTGCATTGAGCTGGCTTCTGGCACAGGACCAGACTAGACTGACTTCATATCTTAGATGCCAAATAGGTTTAGTATTCATCTCTGCAAGTCTGGCTCTTAGCAGAAGTAGAGCATGAATCTTCAAGCAACATACATAAGAGTAACAGGATCCAGAAAGCAGCTGTTTCCAATTACCTGTCAACTGGAAAGCCTACTGAAGAGACATTCATGCACGTAACGTACATCAGCAGAATCACAGAAGCAACAAAATCGAGTTTCTTTCAAAAGTCATATCTCCCTTATTTATTACAAAATAAGGGCCTGAGCCCTTACCCAGAAAGTGAAATCTTGGATCTATCACGATCCTTAACTTGAGCAGCTTCATGCCCTACTTTCACTTCCTACCAGAGGCATCTCTCAACAAGACTTGTCTGTATGAAGGCACTTTTCAAGCCTTCTGATGAAAGCCAGGCCAGTGTGAAGAATTCAATGAGAATGACAGTAAGGATGGGATTCAGATTGAATATCCATGATGTAGGTATTTCCACATGCCTGATGTGGCTAAGCCAATGGAGCCCAGGGAGCTCTCCAGCTGACTACATGTATGTGACTGCTTTAGAATGATCTGAATAATTCTCCATAGCAACTGGATCTGCTCTTGGTTTAATGAGATTCAAGAGCCCAGAATATTATTTTCCCCCTTAAGATTTTTAGTTTCAGACCTTCTCCTGTATTGAAAGTATAACTGGACAAAATTTCATACATAGGCAAAGTCTGGGGGCTGGCAGTGGAGTTCCACAGATGTCCTTTTGCATGATTAATATGATTGTGAGAAGAAAGGAGGGAAAGGCTATGAAAGCAACAGGAAAATCAGAGAGTAAGTACACAAGAGTAATTACAAGAGTATATTATGTATGTGACTTCTCAGTGAGGGCAGAGAGTAGCCCTCCTGCATAATTCTCTGACCCCAGTGAAAATTTCGTTGAATGTCTTTTGACTCACTGCTCTACAATTCCACTAAGTAACGGGGCTTCAGAAGGGATCTGAAGCAGAACTAGGGAGTACATGCCTTGAAGAAGGGAAATTTTGCATGAAAAGTGGTATGAAAAAAGGTGAAGGACATGATGACAGTCTGGATGGTCAGGGTGATATTACCAACTGTGAAAAGTCCTTGCATAATTGTTTCAGTTTCCTTAACAGGCATTTCTTGTTCCACTGCAGTAAACAACAAAACCTAACAACATTTTCAGTTTTAAGCAAAAAAAGAAATGTAAATAGTGGAGTTTCAGTACATTAAAAGAGACAGAAGCTGCAGGGAATATTAGATTCTCCAACCACTTAGAGATTCACTCGCTCACACTCACCTTTTTGGTTAATACCAGCTGAAGCGCATGACAAACAATTGCTGACTGCTAGTACTGAGATGTTCTGTGAGTTAACACAGCAGGAAAAGTAGCCTGGTTCATCAGGAAGATAACCTGAAATTAGAGGCAGGGAGTTAGAGTGCAGTGCATGAATTTGGAGCACAGGGAAGGCAATATTGCCTGATGACAGGATAATGTCTTAACTCTAATGCGCTGTCCGAGTTGTTAATGGGTTCATTGATTCTAAGGCTAGAGAGGACCATTAGACCCTCTAGTCTCACTTGATACAAAACACTGTCTACAAAATCTTCCAGAAAGAAGTCAAGTCTTACTTTGAAGGCATCATGGGAAGGAAACAATCACTGTCCCTTTTAAAACACTTTTAAAAACAAGTCTGACACTTCTCAAGAGGGTCGCTGTTTCTTTCAATGACTCTCATTTCTGCATGTAGAGTTCTTACTGCCTGTCACCTTTTTCCTTACCAAATATTGATTTAACAGAACTAATGCAACTTGCAGTCTTTTATTTGACACTTAGTATATGTCTGTCTCTGTAGGGCATCATTTACACTCCCATTCCGTCGTTCTCCAGTTTAGCAAATCTCTTTCATGGGCTTATAATCCATATGTGGTATTACGGCATCAGCCTCACAAATGCAGAGGTAGTATCTCACCGATCTTCCTGTTTCTTTCTCTTCATACCTTCAATGAGCTACATTTTTTCAATAGCAACATGCCTGGTTGTGCCTACACTGAAGTCCATGTTTCAAGCCTGATCCCCTGATCATCCGTGAGACCTGTTATAAAACACACCTTGGTTCTCACCCTGCAGGCATATGAGTTTCTTCTAAAGGGAACTGTGACAGGCAGGTGGTATAAACGTATCCAGGTTTCATCGAATTTCACAGTCGAGATACAGTCGAGGCATTTTTCCCAGGAAAAGGACTGTAAAGACTGTAAAACCATAGGTTCATATCATTCCATAAAACCAAGGCAATTTTGATTGCACCATTTTAGGTGGAGTTTGGGATCAGAGTATGAACTTTTTTTAAAAGAAGTTGAAAAGAAGACAAACACATCAGGCCTTCAGAGTGACCATCTGGATAGCAATTATTGAAGTAGGCGCCATGAGAAAATCTTTTCATTGGTGCCCTTTGAAACGATGAGGGCAACGGACACAAACTGGTACACAGGAAGTTCCACCTCAACATGAAGGAAAACTTCTTTACAGTGAGGGTGACAGAGCACTGGAACGGGCTGACAGAGAGGTTGTGGAGTCACCTTCTCTGAAGATTTTCAAAACCCACCTGGACACATTCCTGTGTGGCCTGCCCCAGGTGATCCTGCTTTTGCATGTGGGTTGGACTTGATGATCTCTAGATCTTCCAACCCCTAACATCCTATGATTCTATGATTCTGCTGTTTGTTGGAGGGCTGGCATGAAAGGAAACATCTAAAGTGGGACTCATCTGACTTATCTACATCTACATCTGAGCTAAGCTGCCTTTCAATTCAGTAGAAATAAAGTGTCACTTCTTTTGTGCAATTCATCTGTCTTAAATATCTCTTTAATATACTTGAAAATTTCCCTTCACTTACTATAAAAGGAACCAAGGTTAGGAAATTCAAATATAGACTTAAGATTTTAGACAGATGAGTCCTGCTGCAAGTAATTGACCCTGATCAACTTTCTTTACCTATTTTCATCACCTTGAGGGCATGCAATTATATTTTGGGAGGAAAGAAAAATGAAAAATAAAGATCATGCTAGGAGGTGTTAAATTCTGGTACCCCTTGAAGTATGATGTCTTTGAAATCTCTCTCCTTGTTCTGACTTGGAGGGGAAAAAATGCTGTATGTGTTATGCTTCTAGAAAGTGTCAAGTATATAAATTTTCTACATTATAACTTTGGGAGAAAAGAAATGGTGAAAATCATGCTACTTTCCTTTGCTGAAAGTTGTTTGATTTTAAATTTTACATGTCCCCAGTTCATCCTAAGATCCTAGAAACTATTCTTTAGAGCATGTTGTGTGCTTAGCAGAAGGTGAAAAAAGGGTTGGTAATTTATTTGATCAAAATACAAGATATGAGTTGAGTCCTCCACTTAAATAACTGTGCCCTTGATTTCTTTCAGGCTTTAACTCTCGTCCATGACATGCAGAGGAAAGCTAAACTTTCCCAAAGAAAGTGCTCTTTCTACAAATGCTAAAATTCTCTTGAATTTGAGCTGTGAGTTGCCAATTAGCCATATGTCTTGAAAGCTTACCTGGCACAAATAACATCATGTTCAATCAGAGTTCAGCCACCACACACACACTGCAAAGGTCCCTAAAATATTTAAAAGTGTTCCCTAGCACCTGTTTGAATATTTTTTTGCCCATAGCATGCTATATGGAAGTTAAAAACAATGTATAAACAGATGATAGCTATTTTTTGGTATTTGTCAAAGTCACCAGTAACACACTTCCAGAGAGTTAGAAAAGATGAATAAACCACATTTTTTGTAATGTGCTCTCTACATTTTAGGCTAAGTTTGTTCATATAAATTATTTATTTGTTCCAGCAGACAGGGTGTCAGAAATGTAGCAGTCAGAACACTCAAATCTATGTAAACTGGCACTAATCTGGACTTCTACAAAATCCCTGCAATTTTTAGTTTAAAAAAAATTACCATTTTCCCCTAACATTTACAGATATCATTGTCTTAACTTCAGGTTTTTCTCCAGGCTTAGGTGGCCTATGTTTCTCTTTCAGTATTTAAAAATCATAGAATCATAGAATGTTTTGGAAGTGATCTTTAAAGACCATCTAGTCCCATCCCCCTGCAGAGACACCTTCTACCCTGTCAGATTTCTCAAAACCCTGTCTGACCTGACCTTCAACGCTTCCAGGGATGGGGCATCCACAACTTGTCCAGACAATCTATTCGAGTCTCTCACCACCCTCTTTGTAAAAAATTTCTTCCATACATCCAATCTATCTTCCCTCTTCTACTTTAAAACCATTGCCCTTTGTCCTGTCACTACAAGCCATGGTAAAAAGTCTTTCTCTACCTTTCTCAGAAGTTCCTTTTATGTACTGAAAGTCCACAGTAACGTCTCCCCAGAGCCTTCTCTTCCCCAGGCGACCATAACTCTCTCAGCCTTTCTGTATAGGAAAGGTGTTCCAGTCCTCTGATTATTTTTGTGTGTGTCCTCTGGACTTGCTCTAGGAGGTCCATGTCCTTCTTATGCTGGGGACCCTCAGAGCTGAGTGCAGCACTCCAGGTGGGGTCTCAAAAGAATGCAGCACACAGGAAGAATCACCTCCCTCAAACTGCTGGCCACACTTTTTTTGATGCATCCCAGGATATAATTGGCTTTGTGGGCTGCAAGTCCACATTGCCAGCTCATGCCTAAATTTTCATCCACCATTGTCCCCAGACTCTTCTTCACAGGGCTGCTCTTAATCTCTTCATCCCCCAGTCTGTATTAATCCGGAGGATTGTCCTGACCCAGGTGCAGGACCTTCTACTTGGCCTTGTTGAACTTCATGAGATTTGCATGGGCCCACTCCTCTAGCCTGTCCAGGTCCCTCTGGAGGGCATCCCTTCCTTCTAGTGCATCGGCTGTACCACTCAGATTGGTGTCCTCTGCAAACTTGCTGAGGGTGCACTTGATTCAGCTATGAATTGATGTTGAACAGTACTGGTCTCAGTAAAAACCCTTGAGGGACACTACTCATTACTGGTTTCCATTTGGATATTGAGACATTGATTATAACTTTTTGGATATGGTCATCCAGCCAATCTATTATCAATTCCATTAATCAAAACCATATTTCTCTAATTTGGAATATTGTTTGGCAATGTCCTTGTTTGTGGTAGAGCAGAATTAATTCTGTTCAATGATTTTACTTTTCAGCTCAGTTCTTCTAACTAACTGCACCGTCTGAAGTTATCAGCCTGTTCTCACAGGCAGTGTCTGCATCCAGCAGTGACAACCCCCCATGTTTAGAGTTAGCACCAAGGATTGGTGTGCAGCCCAAGGCCACTGCTGGATCTTGTGTACCATGTTGGAGGGGTGCCGAAAGTAAAAGGCTGCACCTGCAAGGAGGAGCAGACAGGACAGGTGACCCCAGACTGACCAACGAGGGATTCCAGCCCATAGACATATTCAGTATATAGCTGAGGGATCACAAGGTTCAAGCTCTCTTCCTCTCTTCTTCAATGGCCAACATTCAAGGAGGACTCTGTTCATTCTACCTTTGATCCAAATCCATGTGTTCCTGAACCTAGTTCCACAATCCAGCTCCTGAATCCAGTTGCTGTCTTCCACCGAGTCCAGTCTGGGACACCAGTGTCTGCTCCACAGCATCAGTGGTGATGGTAATGTAATTACGATCAGAAGTGGTTGGGTTTAAAACTGGTTTTGTATATATTTGTAAATATTCCATTTTTATTGTTATTATTTAGATTTTCATTAAAGCTGTTCTAGTTTCCTTTTCTAATCACTAAGTCTCTCTCCCTTATTCCCTTTCTCTTGCCCTTTGAGGAGGGAGGGGGCGTTAAAAGAGAGCATCTATTACAGGTCTAGCAGATGGCCCTGACTCTAAAACCTTACAGGGACTGTATCAAAGGCTTTTCAGAAGTCCATGTAAATGACATTCATAACTTTTCCATTGTTCACTAATGCAGTCACTTCATTATAGAAGGCCACTAGTTTAATCAGGCACAATTTGCCCTTGGTTAAGCCATGCTGGCTGTCTCTAATCACGCCCCCTGTCTTCTGTATGTGTTGATGGATCTGATCCATGATATTAGTTGGAAAGGAGGTTAGGCTGACTGGTTGGTAGTTCCCAGTGTCCTCCTTTTTAACCTTTTTAAAAGTGAATGTGATGTTTCCCTTTTTCCAGTCACTAGGGACTTTTCCTGACTGCCATAACTTTTCAAATATAATAGAAAATGGCTTGGTAACCACATCAGCCAATTCCCTCAAAACCCTGGAATGCATCTCATTGGGTCCTATGGACTTGTGTATGTTGAGGTTCCTCAGGTGGTGTTGAACTTGGATATACTCTTCTACAGGAACCATTAGTTAAATGTGATCTTTACAATTGCATTTTCAGCTGATCTGATGTACAAGACAAATCTGTGTCTCTCAAGACTTACCAGAGTCACCTGAAAAGATGATTTCAGAAAGGCATTCCTCTCCATGCACACAACAATTCCAGAGGATCAAAGGAAAATACTCCTGGAAAGGAGATCATGGGATAATACTGTCTTTTCTCTAGGTCAAGAAAAAAAGCAACTATACCTAAGTTCATCCTAACATATGATTGCAATAAAGTAAACGAAATATTGCTAAACAAACTCAGTACTTAAGGGGCTTCATGTAAGTGCTTACTCTGCTACATCTCAGTGAATGTTTTGTATTTGTTGCCCTATTAGAAAGGAGCCCTGCTGTGTAATACTCTATTTTGATATATGCTCTTGCAGTAGAAAGTAAACCTTTATTTCTTCTGCACTGTTCAAACATGCCTTTTCAGAGTAGTTTTGAATTTCACACATTTCAAGGTGTTTTGTTAAGCAATCTAAAGAATACTATCAAATTTGGATGTGTAACATGTTCGATAGCATGCTATCTCAGGAGCAGTTTTGGTTGCTTGAAAGTGGCTTCTCCATTGGAATAAAATTGAAAACTAAGATTTCTTTATTCTTGTATAAATTCATGCTTCAGAACATTGAATAAACTGCATTACAAGTTTATGTCTCTTAAGATATTGTGCTCTAAAGAAAATCAGTCTGTTTTCTGACATTAGTGATAGTATATTTAAAATTTGTTCACTGACACCTGTTTTACTGTATGATACAAAGTGTTTTCTCAGACAGAAAAGTGGAAGGATGTGATCAGAATCTGCCGATGAAATACTTTTGAGCTTGTTCAAACTGCTGTGCTTGGTGCAAGATCAGGAGAAGTCTGGGAGAAAAGACTTTCTGGAGGTGCATCTGTTTCTGTCTTTGTGACTGAGGACTGAGCTTGGTAACACTACAGAAAGTTATTTTCAGAGTTTCCAGCAATTAATACAGTTTGAAGCTGTAGGTGTTTTCCCATGTAAAATAAGTAATTTACGTAGCTTTTCACCATTCTCGTTCCCCATGGCTGTGGCAGTTCATTCAGGTCCTCCCGCAAAGGTTGTGACACGCTCTGTCTGTTGGAGAGAGCCTCTCAGAGCGGAAAATATGTTTCTGCTTTCATCAGTCTGATGAAATGAATCCGAGACAAACTGCTACAGCATATGGCTCTGTTCAGGCACTTTGGAAATCTCCAGGTCCATTAGCTCTTTGAGCACCTGCTCTGCAGGATGTGAAAGCTGGAGCTGGCGTGCAGCAGTAAACCATGTGCTGCTGAACCAGTGCTTCAGCCCTCAATTTGGTAGACACAAAGCCAGTGCAACGTGTAGTAGCTGGGAACTACCTGAAGCCAAGGGTCATCTTGCAAGGACCTAAAGTAGAATCAGTTAAATCATGGAAAATTGCACTAATAAGTGTTATTTGTGATCGTGGGATGCCTGATACCCGTCTCATTGTGTCAGTTGTTCTTGAGGACTTAAACAATAACTTGTGAGAATATTTGCAACACTACTCGTTTTCAAAAGCTCCAAGTCCATGACTGAACAAATACCATATGAATAGATGATGTCCAGTCAGATAATCCTAGTTAAAGAAATTTTAAAGAAAGTATTGCAAGTGATCTATCACTGGATGTGAATAGTTGTTTAATGCATAATTAGAGCAGTTTGCACTAAAATCTGTTAGTTTATTTCCAAGATTTTTGTTTACAATGAATTTGAAATACTTCATTATAGCTTTTAATGCTATGGATATCTTTGGTTTGTTACATCAAAAAGGGCAGCAGAAATCTCACTAAGATGGAGAAAACTTGGGAGTCTGGATCTATTTTATACAAGTCAGCCAAGTCCTTCACTAAATAAACTGTTTTTCTATTGAGAACTCAAACACATTCAAAACATTTGAATTTGACATTGAAATCTTAGCATGGGATATGGCCTTCTTGCAGTCACCCACAGTTACGGTTAAACTCAGTATATTCTGTGGTATCATGAACAATATCTGAGACAACTATCAAAAGACATTTTTGCGTTTCATTGTGATTCTCGCATCAGAAATAAGAACTGCTTGCAATCAAAGTGTGAAACACTTCTGACTGTCATAGATATTCAACAGCACAATTGCAAAATAACTCCATGTGCATAGTAATGCAGAACAGATAGAAACAAAGACTGTTCTGTGTTAATTTTGATTTTGTAAGGCTCTTTGATGCTAGCCTAATATTAGGGGGAAATTACATGCTGGCATAATTCCACTGGTGTCAGTTAAATTCTGCCACTATACATTTCGGCCAGTGAAGCAACAGAACATTTTTAATATAATTTTGAGTCCTACAATAGCAAAGTTGAAGTCTCACAGGCAATCATTCCACAGTTTCCAACAGCAACAATGATTAATGTTAAACACAAGTAGAATGTAGGAGAGAACTGAAATGCAGAATAGCAAGCCAGGGGGAAGAAAAAAAAAATGAATAGGAAAAAAAAAATCTTGCAGACAAATCTAAACTACATTTAATTGATTAATGAATAAAACAAGCTCTTATGTAGCATAGCAGATAATTATAAATACATCAGGATTAGGAGAGGGCAACTATAAGGTGATATAATAAATCTTTTAATCCTATGCTACACCTTTGGGCTATAGGCTTATAAAACATACTCAGTAGGATATAGAGGAATCATAATCATGTATCCTGTATTCTATTTACAGAATACAATACATACACATGCAAACATCAATTACACCTATGTTTTAATTATATTGCATTTACCTGGTGTTAATGATGGGTCATATAAAGTTCACTCCCATTGGAAGGATACAAGATGATATGGAAAATGATTGGGAAATTTAATCATGTTATGCTCACTGAAACATTCACTTAGTATGACTGGGCTTAAAGATTATTTTGTAAAGATATACCATTATTCACCCCTGGCAAAGCCCTGCATCCATTTACCCATCTGCCTACCTAATTATTTTTTTAACTACTCAGTTGGCATTCAAAAAGAGTAAAATTATCACCTCTCACTGTATAAGACAGACTGTTTTGTCTATTAGAAAGCAGAGATCTCCAAACCAAGAATTTAACCAAGCACTTTGTTGTTCCAGGCCAGGACATGGTGCATGTACTGTGTGCAACTCTCACAGAATCCAGACTGCTCTGCTACCATTAGCAGTCACACTGATAGAAGTTGCCTCCATTGGCCTGCGCATCTTTAAATGCATTATTTCTCATCACATTAAAAAGATTTTTCTCAGTATGTGTTTCCATTCCATAGGGTGATGTAGATATAGTTGAGCCTTTTCATTCACTGGAAACAGGAGGGGCATGTGAGGTGTTCCCTAGAGCTGGTCTCAGCAAGCTTATGCAGAACAGGATTTCCCAGGGTCCCATGACCCCAGATTTACAGCAACACAATTGCCTAGGTTTCCTGCCAGTTTTTGAAATGGCAGGCAAGTAGTAGGATTAACTGTCACGTCTGAGGCTTTGGGGTCAAAAACTTAACCTGAGGAAATTTTCAGAGTAAGGATGTGTGTCAGGGAGCCACAAGCCCCAGTTTTCCAACAGCACTCTGGGTAAGTTTCCATGTGAGCCCTTACTCTGATTGACTGGCACTGCCCTTTTTGTAGGTCATCATTCAAAAGGAAGGCTGTTTCACAGAGTGTGCTGCTATTCTTCATCAGATAAATTGGCTTCATTTCGGTTTATTCATAATCTTTAATAATGCAGATGTTTTTCAGCTAGCATTTTTCATATTAACATATTAACCCTGACAATCAGACCAATGGATGAATTAGTCTTGCTTAGTACAGAGACATAAAGGAAATGTTCTTACAGGTTCTGCAAACTAATGATGCCAATGTCAAGAGATTCATGTTACTGCAAGAAAAATTGGAACAGGAAGAGAGTGATAAGAAAAATTAAGAAAAGACCTACATTTAGAACTAGTTATGACTAGAGTTTATAATAACATAAATAAATCATCATAAATTTATATGCTTATTAAAATCTCCTTAAGGAAGTCAGAACTACTTGTGCAGAATTTTCTATTTTTTAAGATTTTAGAATTAAAGTAGAAAGAAATGCAACAATGAGCAGGTCAGTGGTAGATAAACCTTAAAAATACTCCACAGGTAAACAGTACAATAAGTGAGATAAAACCCATCAAATCTGATGAACTGAATAAATAACTTAAAAACAGTTTGGGAGAATATGCCACAGCTGCTGGTGTCATCCTGAGTCATATAACGGCTTATTACACAAGTTGCTAGAGCATAGCAGAATGGAGCAGATGTACTGGTAAGCCTTGATGTACAGTGCAGGAAGACCGGAAGAAAGCTCTGGCACAGAGCTGCAGAGAAGCATTTTCACATGTAGGAGGAAGGCTGAAAGCACTTGCAAATAGATCTGCTTTTCCTACAGAGCCTGAACTTAACTGTCTGTAGTCATGGGAGGTGCAGTTAGAGCAGGTACCTATTTGCTGAGAGCTGCTAGATTCATGCTCAGGATGTCCTGCAAACAGGAGGTCTGGGGGGAATAATAATAGTAAGTTAGAAGTTCACTGATAGTGCTCATTAAGGCACAAGTAAGCTTCACCTACATGAGTTCAAGGATGCACTGCCAACTGTCACTTCAGCCTTCCTCACCCACCCCTAACCCTTGATGATGAGGGTCTTGTGTTTGGGCAGCTGTTTGAGTCCAAGAGACATTTGTGCACAGACACATGCCTGACAGATTTGAGCAAGTTCATTCAGCCAGGCAGATAAGTCATCAAAAGTCCTAAGAAATGTTATTTATATGAAGTTTGAAAAAATAAATAACATCTCAGTTTCATTTTCTCATGAGCTCTTCTCCAAAATCACTTTGCAGTAAAACCTAAAAGAAGCCAAATCAGTTGTCAAAAGGCTATTTATTCCTACCTGCAAGTGCATATCTCCAAATAATAACAATATCACATAAACCTCTGACCTTGTAAGCCTTGTCCTAGACAGAAACACAGGGAGTTTGTACATAAATCATAAACTTCGGTCTCTAAAACATCTTTCCCATTCTGAGAGACTATTTGTAGGGTCAGAAAGCTAGAATGGAAATATCATATGATTTAGGTTTGGAGAAGTTATAAACTAACTTAAATGTCAGCTTCTGTTATGAAGCCTCAGATGTTGGTAAGGATCAGTAATAACAAAAGGCACACCAGTTCTGCCTAAGTTCCACTGCCAGCTGGTCACATTTCTATGTACAGCTTCCCTTTTCTTAGGCAATGTAAGTGCTCCAGGCAAAAAGCTCCCTTTCTTCTCTCAATGGAACCATAACCAGTAGAAAGCAAAAATAATAAATAATAAAACTCTACTCTCTGTCTTCCTCAAGGTATGCTTCTGGAAAGGAAACATGTTAGTAATTCTATGATAAGCTTTATTGTATTTTTTATGGTAAACCTTCTGCTAAAGGCTATGCTAAATTCTCTTGCAGCTTACATGCAGGATGTATATAACCTTACAACCAAGAATTTCTGTTCCTGAAGTTATATGAGGCTTGTTTACATAACACTTTTCTTATTGCTGCAGAGTAAATTAGAATGTAACTTACAGTATTTTAATAACTCAGCACCAAGTCCCCACGTGGATTGTTACCTAATGATCTATGTAATATATATTAGCCTACAGTAAGAATTATGTGTCTTTTCCTACCATCAAGTAAAAAACAGATTCCCCTAATGCTGAAGGCATGATGTTGTAAGCTGCTGCTGAATTTTAGGAACAGTAGGATTGCAGTGAGTAAATTATAGAACAGCTAGGAAATGGTTTGTTGCAATACCTCTGTAAGGTATACTTGTGAATATCTCAAACCTTTGACAGTCAAGGACATTGACAGCATTCATTGTGTACTTACTATTTAGCAAGAATGGTAGGAAATGTATGTCACATATCAATGATACAAGTCTTCTCTGTATCTAGTTGTCTTCCTAAGACTATTTCAGCCCCACAGCTCACCAAAAACTGTCTGTTTAATTATGATGTTAATTATAATGACCCAAGTCACCTTGGCAAATTTGGTCTTTCAAACTAGTATCCCTGTCTGTCAGGGGTAATAGACAATAAGACGCTCTGGACACTGACCTTTTCAAGGTCTTTTACAAGATACCCTAATAATGGTGTTTTATAAGGTATGTTGCACTCTTACAGACAGAATAAAGCTTCCCTACACTTGATGTGCATTACAGTCCACACAATGAGTCAGTGAAGAGCAGCTAGGGATCTCTAAGTTAACACCACAGAATTTTCTACATCAACAAGCCCCAAGATCCCAGGTGAGGTACACAGAGCAGCAACACTGCTGTAAAATGCACAAAGATTCCTTTAAGCTAACCAACCTCAATGTCATGACATGAAAAACATCTGTATATAGTGAAGAGGTGAAAATTTACCTTGTTTATGTGTCAGATAAGTCTGGTTTGACTTCAGATGGATCATTAGTTGAGGGGAATATCTAAGAGATAGGCCACCACTTACATGGGTAAGAATTCCTTAGTGAAAGTGCTTACTCAAAGTATATGCTGCTAAAAGATCTATATATTATTTCTTTTATTGGCTTCCGGAGAGCTTTATATTATGAAGTTCCATTATCTTTTCAGAACAAACCCATTCAGAAAGTGGAAATAAGCTAGCTATGCAACAGCTTATTTTGCCTTTGTGTAGCTGACAGCACAAAAGGGTCCTCTGATTCTTAGAGTGATTCTATTTTAAAGAGAAAAATCATGTTTACCACCCACATGCTTATTGGAGTTAAGGGAGGGGGAACATGAAGTGTAATAATGACAGGATGAAAGTGATTTACTGTAGAAGGTGTCATATGCAGGGAAGTCTTGCAGTGGGGAATGCTTGAGTACTCAGGATGCCAGGGAAGTATTTAAATTTATTCTGAACAAATTCTGCATTTCTGTTGCAGAAATATGGGTTTCTAAAGGGTTAGCTATTTAGTAACCTTTCCTATCAGAATACAAATCTATTTTACGGCTTTGTGATACAGGATCACTTCTTCAGCTGTTCATATTAGAAAAGACATCATTCATTGCATATAAGAAAAAGCACTGTAATGTATAAGATCACACTGAAGAATGTTATTAACACAATACAGCCATCAGCAAGGTCAATTCACTGTCAACAACTCAGAAGGAAAACATATTGGTTAGATGAAGAGGTACAAGAAAATAATAGTAGAATAAATATTGTGCTATTGTCACAAATATTATGTATTGTCTCATCAAAGATAATGGAATATGATACTACATTTATTCCAAAGAGGCTGTCAACACATACTTCTATCCTTCATTTCTGGAAAGGAATGAGGAACCAATTGCAACCATCTTCAGCATGCCTGAAGTTATTATAAGTAGATGTTTAGCAAAGTTAAATACAACCTTCTTACTTTTGGACTCTGCAGCAAGGAGATGTCTAAGATCTTGGTTACCAGAGTCAATGAAAGAATATTGGACTGAGTCATATTAGTGTTGGACTTTTGATTAGAAGAACTGAGCTGAAAAGTAAAATTACTGAACAGAATTAGTTCTGTTCTCACTCAAACCAGGACAGGAGAATTTATGATAATGCATCAAAATATCAGCAGAGATTTCTGTAGTATTTGGGGCTCTTGGAGTAAGCTTCTTTGATCATTAAACTCTGGAGGGTGCTGAGGAACTTGTCTGAGATTGGAGGATGGGCAGCGATGCTAAATGCTGATATATACTGTCACAATGCAAATATAATTTATTTGTTGTCAAGTCTGCAACAGAAATAATATTAAACATAGTTTCAAATGCTCTGGAGAGCTTACTAAATATTTATGAACAGTTTCACATAGCAGTTTGGTTTAAATCTTCTGGAAAAATTTGAATTGCATCACAACAAATTATTTTATTGCACCTGGTAACTTCAAAACAATCCTGGAAATTATTTTGGAACTGACGCATTTCAAAACCTTTTATATAAAATACATACACAAAGATGTATGTATCAAAAACTCCAGCACTAAATCTGTAAACAGCCTATAAAAAGAGAGTAATATTTAGACATTGCTCACAATAGACTATTCTTGCCATGCATGTACTGTTAATGACTCCATAGATAGTTGATGCTAAGAGAGTCTTCAAGGGACATTGGATATTTCAAGAAAGAAAAGTGTAAAGATCTTGTTCTGAATTCTTCAAATTCTTCAGTCTGCAAATGCAAAAGTAAGTACTATGCATAAAAAAAATATTTTTTTTGTGAAAATATGCAGCATTCCATTCTATATCTTTTAATCATGAAGATATGTAAAATAAGACCAAAAATAGTGTGAAATATGCAACTACATCTCTAAATTGTTTTATATTTGCATTGCCTAAATAATGCTAAAATAAATTATTATGAAGTGGAGGAGTTTGTAGAAAAAATGCTGTATGCTTTAGAAAGGATGAGAAGAAACTTGGCTTTCCTTTGAAATGGAAAATGAATTTATTCAAATGAATTTGTCATCAGAGGCCAGAAAGGAAACTGAAATGAAACTAAACACTTGCACAGTACAATTGCAGTAAGAAACAAGTACAGCACTAAACCACCTCTCATTTCCAAAGACCAGGTGGATTCTATCATTTCCTTGCTACCAGGTGTATTTCCTCATCACCTATCTATTCTTGCTGTCAAGACTCATTTGCATTTTTTTAAGCTCCTGGTTGAAACCAATGTTATTAGGAGCCACAGATAACATGTTAGCTGCAGCTCACTTGAATGACCCTTCTGACTTTTTATGCTTTGGCTTTCTAACCTACACTTTGGCCATTAAACCCCTGTGTTTAACTTCAACATGTTAATTATACTTTATCTCTCACCTCAGTGTTTCTGCTCCAGCAAAAGCTGCCTTGCTGTGGTGGGTGGAAACCATCTTCCATGTCGATATTCCTTCAGAGGAACAGGGGACTCTGAGACCATGCCCACTCTGATGAGGGGGGAAGAGGGCTTGGGACTCCCAGAGACCAGCGTTGTATATCTGTGTTGCCAGTTTGCAGCTCACCTTCTTCCCCAGGGGGTGCTAAGGGAGCCTGCCCTGGGAAAGGCCCACTTGGCTCAGTCCAGAAAATGCCAAAGGACGAGCGTAGTACAGCAAAGCCTCAGCTGGTCACCTCCACAGTGGTGGAGAAGGGCTTTGGTATATGCTTAATGGGTAAAAGGGGTGATGACTTTTCCCGTGTTGTGCTACAGTGCAGATTCAAGACTGAATCCCCTTTCAAGTGTTAATTTTGATAAGATGTATACATTGAATAACATTGACAAATAGATCCTTCAGAGAATCTTTTGACCGGTATGACCAGTTTTCTGCCAGCTGTAACAACTAGCTTATATAATTTCTTCCATAAATACATCAGTGTCATTCTAACACTGCTTGGTTATCTTCCAAAGGCTGCTCCATAACTTAACCATCTGTTACATGGAAATTCTTTCTCATAATCTGGTTGGTGCTTTTTTTTCCATGATTTAACTGTGCTGTATTATACTTAAGTCAGCTTTTTCCTTTGGCTTAAATAGGTCTCCATCCTCCATGATATACCCTATTCACTTTCCTGGTCACAGGTAGACACTTCCCCAACAACACCAGCACTTGGTCTCTGCTACCTCTTGTCCTGTCTTCATAAATTTCTGTATCACTTTCTACAAGATTTTTTTCTCCCTGTACTCACATCGTTCAAGAATTTAAGTGGAAAGTGTTTTCCCTTGGAGAAACAGACCCCAGTCCCCTTAACACGAGTCTTTGAAACAGCGGGAAAGTTTGCGACAAGGGACATGGGTGGCATGAATGTGGTGGTATCTGTGGAAAACCAGGCTCCCCACCCTGCAGACTGCATCAGCACAGCAGGCTGGAGTCCAGCTGTGGGACAAGAGAATAAGGGTCATTCAACCTGCAAAATGCAGCATGACAGGGTGGTGAAGTAGGTAAGTGCAGGACAGCATTAGGTGCACAGGTAGCTGAGCACAGGCTTTCCATCACTGGGTTATTTTAGTGCCCTTAGCCATCTCTTTCTGTGGTAACCACCTACTCTGCCTCAATCATCTCCTGACCACAAGCAGAAACTTCAGAAAATCAACTCTGACCCACAAGGAACAAGGACTCATCACCCTCTCATCAAGGACAAATTATTTAGGACTTTCCTATTCTCTCATCTCTGTTTACTGACCCTTCTGGTTTCCATATCTTGTGTTTATTGTCCACAACTGTAACATTGTACTCCTGGGTCCTCCCACGATGTCTAGCATTACTTACCTATCCCACAAAAGAGCTATGCCATAGAGCAGATGTCAAGTATTCCTTTAACTACCACCATGTATTAATCGTATCTGATATTGGGAACACAGTTTTCTTTTCCCCTCATAGCAATATAACATTTTTATTAGGGAATGTAAGTCTAGATGAGATAGGGCCTTGATCTCCCATCCTACTGACGTTCTTATAACATTAATGCTTCACTTTTATTGGATATGCCAGAGTTCTCCTCTAGTACTTTTTATGGAGGCTGATTCAGTATTCATTGGTCAAGAGACAGCCTGATTTTACAACATATTCCCAGGGCAGACAGACCTTTTGAACCTGTGCCATGTGCTCAAATCCTCATCTAGCAGACAACTATATAGTCATCTTCTGTTCTGCTTTCCTGCATCTTCCCAAATAAGAATACCAATTGTTCTGCTGTCAGCTTCTGATTATTCACCACCCCCTCAAAATCCTGGGATTTCCCATTTCCAAATTTTCACCTGTGCCTTTACAGAGAAGCACAGATGCTGCTGACAAATGAATTCTTGTAGCTAACCATGTGGCCAACCTGTCCCACACAGAGGAAAATTGCCATATTTCAAGTGGCACATGTTAGCTCACTTCCACCTGAGACAGCATTTTCCAGCTCCTTGTGCTTGCCCACTTATTTCCATAAATCTGGATTAGGAAACTGTGGCCATCCTCAGTTAGAGGTATTAATCCTGAAACCTGTGCACTCCAGAGAAAATACACACTGTTGATAAAAGGACAGCATTAAATAATTTCTTTGATAAAAAAACCCCAACAAACTAACAAACAAACAAAAACACCAAAGACTAACACTTCTCACATTTGTTTTACTTCTGTTTAGCAGGATGCATAGCTATGCCACAATTCCACTGTTGTGACTGTGAAAATATAAACCTCTCACCCAGCTCCACTTTTAGCAAAGAGATCTTAGAGCATTCCCACAACATAAGCAGCAACTTAGCACCTGCCAAGTCACAGCATCAGCCTCAGTGTGATCAGCATCACCTGTTTTAAGTAGTCAATAGGGGGCCCCATACAATTTTGCAAGCAATTTTCTGCTGAATTATTCTTAAGCAAAGCTCCAAGAAATGGTGAAAACGCATGTGAAAATGTGCCTCCATTGGTTTTGGGGTGGCACAGATCCTTGTCCCAAACATCTCTTCTCAAATCTGTGCTTATTTCACACTTCCTGGTGAGCAACATGTAATTTTGCTGCACACTGCAGCAACCCAAGCAACCTCAGGGGATGACAAAGGTCATTCTAGAGAGCACTGTGACAGTCCAAGTGTCAGGGCTGTTGAAAGGATGACACCTTAGTTCTGCAGGATGTATTGCTGTTTCTTGATATTCTCTGGATAGAGTCACTGCTGCAAAAGGATGACACATTTTCTAATAGATTGATTAGCAGTGAGTTCATTGAACAGAGGATCTTCCTAAGCCAAAGTATAGTTTCATCTCCTCTGCAGAATCTTGAGTTCCCCCTAACATGCAGAAAGATATTTTAAGGTAGTGGGGACCACACACTAATTCTTGGGGTTCTCCTTTCACTGCAGGTTTTTGGTGACAGGCTGAGGGTACCATGTAGGGAAAGAATAAAGAAGCCAGGTCTACTACAGCTGGTCTGGCACTCCATATACTGGGAGATTCATGTATTTTGCCTGCCAGAATTAAAACTGTTCAGCAGAAATATGTAGAACTGCTGAAATCTAAAACCAGTTCCTAGACTTTGATATTTGCATTGTTGCAAACAATGGTTTTATGAGCCTCTACTGTCCAATAAAGTTCTCAATAGACAGTATTTTTTCATTAGTGTTAAAGGCAGGAGTGTAAGATAAGGTGAATATTCAGAATAAAGAGCAAGCTAGAAATGGCAGTCATTTCAATTATGCCTATTTTCTCCCAAAAGGAAAAATTAGGGCCTGCCACATATTTATGTCACCTGCTAACTATGCATTTACTGGGATTACATTAACCTTGGATCTGCTTCTGTTTCCAAGAGGGAATGGATGTCTGAAACATAGATATTTGTTTCACCTCCTGCATTCTGAATGTTTCACAAAATACCCAGTTCTATCTCTAACAACACCCTCACTACTTCCGATTTATCATGATTTCTCTTTTAGTTGGAGAAGTTGACAAAGTTAGTTATTATTTGTGGGATATTTGAAATAATTGATCCAGGTTTGTAACAAGTAGAAAAATGTTACCTGAATGGACAATAAAATGCATTGCCTGAATTGCTGAATTTTTCTTCACATCTATTCAATGCTTTGATGGTGACTGAATGTAATGGGCATTCTTGCATAACTCTCCAAATAGAAAAGGAAAATATCTTGACATTTGTTAAGATTTTAGAATTGTTATTTAAATGTTTTTTTTAATAAAATCAATTAAAAATATATAACTTGAGCCCTGATTTACATAAACTAGAACTAATATAACCTGTTCCAATCAAAACAAATATGTTTTTTCAAGATAACTGACTGTATCTGTATTTGCTAAACAAACAGAAAATTCTGCAGCATTCACTAATGTAAGGCCTAGATGAGACCTGTTTTGAGGAATAAATCTGATGTGGTTGAGTTAAAACAGGTAAAGTACTTTTTTCTTAATCATAGTCATAATTTTGCAAATATTTCTACACTGATTAAACAGCTGTGCCTAAAAGTTCAGCGCTGGTTATTTGCTTTTTTTTCAGGCTTACAAATAGAAAAACTAAAATTTCCTTCATTTCAAGATGTGAAACGGTTTTCTGTGTGCCACCTTTGTTCCCACACTATAACATAAAGACAGTCAATTTTATTTAAAGAATAATTACTAATAATTACAAGACAGAAGTTATTTTGTAAGCTTTATGGAAGGGGTTTTTTTGTTTTTTTTTTTTTGTTTGTTTGTTTATTTTTTCTTGTTTCTTGGCCAATAGTGATTCTTCATTATAAAGGTGGGTGGAATTTCAGAAATTTCTCAGGAAGTAAAAGTACTCTTTTTTAAAATGAAAATTCAGAACACTTGCCTTCTCATTTCTGACATGTATGCATCAAGTGCATTTCACTGTTCTATGAGGATTTGGTTCCCTGTGTGCTGGGGGATACTGTTTACTGGTGGGGAAGATGCTGGCAAGGCACTTTGGGAAGCAGCAGACTGTCTTCTGCAACATGCAAAATTCACTAAGAGCAGGAATGCAGGAGACTGCTGATGAGCAAAGGACTTACTTGATATTTAAGCTTTAATGCACTAAAGAGAGATACAAGTGTTAAAAATCACAGTGGTCTTCTCTTTTTGGAAAAAAAAGCCCCATAATTTTCAGGGGTTTTTTTTCCTCACGGTTCTTTCAGCATCAAGAGAAATCGTCATGCATTATTTTTATAGCCCTTCTTTACTGCTTGCAGGTTCTTCCTATCTTCTTGGGAAGATGCTCTTCCTGATTGGGGTATTAAATCTTTTTATCTAGATATTTCTCAATTTTTATGAGTTAAAGTCCTCTCAAAAATCTCTGTCATTGTATTTTTTTCACAAAGCTTGTCTTTTCCTGACATTTCCTGATGTTTATTATGACTATAATTTTCTCTCCATGACAACTGCAAAGTCTCTGTGCCCAGCCATCTTAGATGCATAAGAGGTGACTGACAGCTTTGCCTCCTTAAATTTTTGTAAAGGTTTCTAGGAAGGAAGTGATATGATTAAATTTCCCAATTTCAAGCTTTCCATTACTCTTTGAGAAATAATATATTTTGAATGATGGGAAAAGCTGGAAGGATGCAGCTGTTAATGATTTAAGGCTGTTCAGAAGTGAGGAAGGGACTTTCAATACCTCACTGCTGACAAATCTCCTGTGGTCCCTAAAAGTCAGTTCTCTTGAGGAGTTAAAAAAAAATCAGGGTGGATAAGTCATATTTAGCCAGCCCTGTTGGAAAAAAATGGAAAACGGAAATGAGAAAGCTAATTTATTATTCAAAATTTTAAATGTTTTTCTATTATAAATTAACAAATTGTGTCAGTGTGATTTGTACTATCACAGAGTTATTGAGGTATCTATGAGCAAAGGAGAGAGGAGTTTCCAAATACAGGACAGAAGCTTTCTTCTGTTACTGCTTTGAGGATGAAATCTAAATCCTTTTGCAATGAACACAAAATCTGCACTGACTTCAGCAGAAGAAAGAATTCATGTTCAACTCAGCGGGTGTTCTAAAAACAATAATTACAGCTCACCCCTGTGAAATAAATGGGTGCTATCACTCTCATTTACAGATGGGAAAACTAAGCCACAGAGAAGCTGTAGGATTTGCTTAGTGTTGCGTGCAAAGTACAAACCAGGCACTTGCCTCGTAATTTCTCTCCTTAATAACAAGACCACGATTCCTTCCTAAATAGAGTTGAATGAAAAATACTGTCTGGACTCTTTGTAGAGATATATGTGCACATTAAGTCTTGTGTTAGTGAAAATTCTTCTGTGACATACATTCCTTGAAACAATTCTGAAGACAGACCAGGATTTATAGTACAGATTTTTTTTTTACCCACAGAATTTTTATTTTCTAAGAAAATAATTTTATTTTGGTTAAGTAAAAGTCAAATGTGAACAATGGAGGTGACTGGGAGAAAGGTGTGTGCCATTGGGAGCTCAGGGAGGTACATATCAACATGGTGTTGAGGAAAAACTCCCTGCCTTCCATCACCACACAAAAAAACATTGAGTTTTTGTCAGATGCTGTTTTCCTATTTGCATTCCACAATAGAGGTTACCACTCACAGCCCATAGCCAGTAGTGACCGCTCTAGGAGTCAGCATCTATAAAAGTGGCTATAAGCTGACTGGCTCAAAAGTTTCATCCCATACAATTGTCTTCCAACTAATATTCATATTAGAGATTTGCTTTGAACCATACTGTGGTCTTGCTTGTTGAACACAGATCCCTCTGCTAACTGTAACCCCTTAAGCAGTTTCCAGGCCTGTAATTTTAATTTCCTGAGCATGGTTATTGGTGTGGGATCAACCTGGCCACACTGTCAGAGAGTAATGACTGATCCTCCTTGTTTGCACGCAGAGCATTTTATGCAAATTTATAACCAACAGAGGAAAGTAGGAGCTGCTAGGTTGCAAACAATCTTATCCTAAAAACAATTAAAGACAATTATCCCAAGTCAATTAAAATAGGTCAAATGAATCATACAAGAGGATGCTTCTACTTCTCTCCATTCAGTAAGCCAAGTGTACATGGCTTAGTTTTGTCAGGTTGGATGAACCCCGACCCTGGCTGCCTTGATGAGTTATGTCCATCTTTCCTTATGGGAATGAGTTTTCCAGCAATATTTTTACTCCTGACAAATATCCTAAAATCCTGATAAGCAGTTGCTTCTTTCCCATGTGGCAGACTGCCAGACTAGCTCTTGGAAAACTGTATATGCCAACCATTAATGTCAGTAACTAACACAGTAACACATTACTGACTGCATATATATTTTTTATCCTCTTCCAGCAGGACCACTTCTTTGCACTTTCATTTAAAGTAAAGAGACATAAGAAGTGAGTCGGAAAGATGGACAGGAGCATACAGAAAAAAGGAATGATTGATAGATAGATAATTGATAGATAGATAAGAATCACCGTGCAAGCACTGAACTTCAGCAAGGATGGTACAACTTCACTGGGATACAGTTTGAGCAACTTACGGGCATTCATGTCAGTGTGCAGCACACAACATCCTGACAGTGACAGCCACCAGGTGTACCTTCCCTCTTTGTCATTTTGCAAGAAGACTCATCTCCGCTGATGACCTGGCTCAAGAAGTTGATACATCTTTTATTTTCATTCATTCTCGTGACTCTTATCAAAGATAACTTGTCAGAGGATCTAATTTTTCTAAGTTTTCTAAATTCAGGCCAAATATTGTTTCCCACTTAACCAATTTCACATGTCAGAGCTGTCAGGAAAGCAAAGTTGCCAATCTGCAGGGAATGCCATTTAAGAGAAGACTATAAAGGGTTTTGAGTTCAATCAAGCCAAAGTATCATTATTGTTTCCTTGTTTCTTAGAAAAACAGCAATTCTGAGAAACTGTGATTTGAAAATCACTGAAAACATGATGTAACCAAAAAGAGAGCTGCTCCCTGGACATATGCATTTTCTAGCACTAGAGCCACTGGGACCACTGATCTCAGGAGCCTGTCACAGAACCTTTGGGCCCTCTCTTCTTGCTCTACAATAGGCCATAGGATGATCTGACAGCTGGACAGTTTAGACTGTTCAACAAAGATTAGACAAAATTGTTGCTGAATGACCCTTAACTGTGCTTAAGTAGCAGCATAGTAAGCTGTTGCTAGGGAATTTGTTTTAATGATATAACTGTTTTGCCCACAAAAGTGTGAAGCACTTCTGATACAAGGTACAATAGCAGGGTAACTGAAGAAATGAGAAAGAAATAAAAGTGCTTTGTACTTTTGGTCCAGTTTTCCTCTTTGCAATCAACAGGAGGTTTGTCATGACTTCAAAGGGGGCAGAAAGAGACCCTTTATTTGAAGTTTAGTTTACAAGCTTCTGAAGCATGCTACAATGGCTCAAATGTAAGATGAAAATTGAAGGGTTGAAACCTTTAATTAAAAAAAAAATCAACAATGAAAAAAGCCCAACTTTAAAGACATAAAGAAAAGCTTCAGATCTAAAGAATATGATCTGAAAACCCTTCAGGGATAAATTATTGTAATTGTTAGCCTTGCACCAACAAGCCATAGCTTCCACTAGAGAGAAAAATAGAAAGGAAAACGAAGGAATTTTCAGCTTGATTATGTTGATTCATCATCACCTAACAATGCAAAAAGAAAGAAAGGAAAGGCAAAAAAGAAAATTCCTAGCTGCTATAACACAGATCTACTGCTGACTTCATCTTCTTGAGATCAGTGCAAAGACAGAAGACGCTTGTTTGAAGTGCCCTGGTGAGGGTTCCTCTGAAATAAGCAAGTGTTCCTGCAGGGAGAGAGAGTGAGATTTTTTTCTTGGTTTTTTTTTTTTTTTTGTTATCACAATTCTCTCAAAGAGGAAAAGAGGACACATACTCCTGTAGCCCTCAGAAGCAGTGTTTCATGCTGGATTGCCCTGGTGGTATGGGTTCTCCTGCTCTCTGATTGGGTTGGGCTTATGGCTAAGGGAGCACTGACTGGCTCCTTCACTATTTTCCTTCTCAGCTGTATCCAGTGGGAAAGGGATTCAGCAGAAAAGTGTGGCCTGAGTAAGGGATCTGTCAAATGACAAGTTTTGGAAAGATTTTAATGCATTTGCACTGTGGTTGTCTTCTTAGATGTTACTGTATGAATTTTACATAGGGAAAGACAGAAAAATTTGACAAGGATAAATGGCTGATTTCAGCGAAGTCCTTGCAGGCATTGGCTTTGACATCTCACAGAAGGTGTCTCATCTGAAGGGTAAATCTGTTCATAATAACTACAAGAGAGTTGATAAATAGCAACCAAGATGATAAAACAATTATTATAATAATATCCATATCCTTTGTGTTTATTTTAAGGCACATTTAATAATTTTGTAAATTATTGGTGTGTCTGAGATAATAAATACTATATGAAGACAGATAAAGGGACAATGATGATACATGTGTTAGCCTACAAAATATATAGTAGTCAGCATATTTGTTAATCAGTGAAAACACTGCTATGACAAATCTGAAAATACACTCTTTCAAATAATTTTTCACGGTTCTTGTGAAATGTGTCACAGCTTCCAACATTCCAACTTGTTAAGACATGACAGATGAAGTGTCACTCCATGATTAGTAATAGGGAATGGCAATGTTTAAGTTAAATAAAGTCTGAACCACGGTTCCTGACCTAAGTCCAATTAAGGAGTGTCTGAGAAAGACCAAGGATGTAAAAGACACCACCCATCTCCTGTCATCCCCTGTCACATCATCCTTCAGTGAACCAATCTCCACCAATCTCTGTCCACAGTTTTATCATCTGCTTTCAGGTCTGATTCCCCTGCACTTACCTTTCTTTTTGGTGGTGAGCATGATGACCCTCGGGGAAAACCTCTGCTGGGTTCTGACGCCCACGAGTTTGGAGTAGGTGTCCTGCAGGAGGCTGAAACCATATTGTCCTAAAACTGCAGGACCCAGCTGCACTGGGAATGTGCTTGTGTTGGCAGAAGAGGCAGAGCGGCTGTGCCCGTGTGCCCTGGAGTGCACATACTGTCTGCAAACACAGCTTTCTTAGCCTGTAAATCTGTGTTTGCCCCCAGGAAAAGCTAAACAGACTAGTATACAGGTTTTCAGAGGTATTTGCTGAGAAGACGTGGAGAAGCAAAAGGGAGCCACATAAAGAAATTGCGGTAGAAGATCAACAAGCACACCTGCTGAATGCAAACAGATACACTGAACAAATGTGAGGCAAGGGAATACTTGAGATTAACCTCTAATGACAGGAAAGTAAGGTTAGGGAATTATCTGCTTGCATTCATTTTCCCCTGGTGCAGTATATAGCATGGTCAAGAAAACAGTTCAACCAGTGCTGCCATCCTTATTACTATTATTTTAAGTTAATAAAATATTAACATTTATGTCCTTTTTGCTACCTTTCTTCTCAAAAGATCTTTCTCTTCCTTTCACGTCATTAAGAAAAAGTTTCCAGCTCTTAAAGAATGCATTACCAGACTAATTTTTAATGAATTATTTCTATTTCTTATTCACTACCATCTTGTGGATTATGCCTGGTATTTTACCAGCCTCTCTTCAGAAATTAGTTCAGGTCCCTTAAGGCACCTTTGAGAATATCAGAGTAGAAGCAGAAAGTAAGATTATTTTATAAAGAGGGGACAGTTGAAAAAGGAATATTTTAATAGGGAATAGCAGTGTTATGCTATAAAGAAAAGAGAAATATGAGATTCAGGGGCAGGGGGGAAGGAAATTCTAGGAAAAACTTGTGAAATTGTACATGCTTCTCTTCCCTCTAAATTTCATGGGCATTTTCAAATGCTGTGGAGGTACATCCAGTTCTGGAAGTAGCTCCCAGCACTCAAACACATTTTAAATGTTATAACTGGGAAATAGAGATCATAACCCATATAATTAAGGGCATCTGCATCTGGTCCTAAGGATTTACAGTAATGAAAGTGAATTTATAGTGTCTTGTCTCATCTATGACAATATTTGAAGCTATGTAAATAAGCAAACCTCAGTGTTTCAGGTGCAGGACAAACATTTGAATTGTTGGGAATAAAACAGCATTGACTTAACTGGTTTATTTGAACCCAATCTTCTTTATTTTTGATCAATAAATCCAATCCCATCTTTTTCTAGAGCACTTTCTCTCTCTCTGGGTCAGACTAATAAATTTATAACTGCTTCTACCCTGTAGTCTGGTACATTTATAATTGCTTTTATGGTGCTGCACTACAGCCGTCTCCTGAGAGCATCCTAGTTTCTGTTGGTCTCATGATCAATTTGACATAGTCTCATAAAACCTACAGCTCTTCTGGCAATCAATACATAGGTTACTCTTTTCAGAATGATGTAACCACAGAATTAAAGTTTTTGTCACAGTATAATTAGTGTAATGTCACTTTTTTTTTGTGAAAGGGATAAACAGTTATTGGCAGAAATATCAAATATTTCAGGTATCTGGATGTCTATCTGTCAAAATAAATATTAAGCACCTTTTGATGCATCAAAATTATATTAATAATGACTGTCACAAATGGTGACATGAGTAGAGCAATGTCACGACATAATTTATCCCAAATTAAACCCACATTTTGTTAATCATTGGTATTAGAGTGGTCTTTTATATAGCTGAATTCCTATCCCAGTAGGATTACAACAAATTACATTTTTTCCTATGGAATATAAATAATATCCTTTTTTTTTGTCTGCCAGGGCTGAAGCCTTTCTACACTCCTCTAATCTTAAGAGTTTTCTTCTGACTATACAATGTCTGGTATTGATGTCAACCTATCTTTTATCCATTTCCATAAACATTCAAATTACTGTCTCCAAACACTACTGTCCTCCACCCGAGCTTGCAAAAGACCGTAGGACCTGATATGCCTGGTCAGAAATAGCTCATATGAAGTGATTGTGCCTTCATACCCTACACAGTAACGCCAAAGTCAGACTGCTTGGGTTTTATTGAGTTTATTCTCATTCATCCCTTTCAGACTTTTGTTTCTCAAGTGCTTCTTCCATTCCTTCACAGTCTTTACTCTTTCTACCCTGAATAGGCCATCAGCTAATTTCATCTTTCCTAGATTGAAGATAACTTCTAGATTATATTATACCTCTCTTAATTTATTACGTCAAGCAGATTATATACAACATCATGTCCAAGAATCCTTTCTGTTGTTTCGGACTTGTAGGGAGTTCATTTCTACTCAATTTTATTTTTGTTCTACCTTTCTGTCAGTTAAAATCAATGAAGTAAACAGTCCTTTCTGGCCGACCTTAAAGCATTTCAATTTATTTCTTTTCTTCTTGTTTCAACATAATAGGTTTCAAGTCTTGTCCTTCAAGACAACAGACCTCACAATATCTGGAGTCTCTTTTGAAAACAAAATGCTATTCAGAATCTCATCTGGAACAGCAGTCCAACAGGAACAAAGATATTCAGCTTTTGTTTCTTACAATCCTTTCAAATGAATAATTTCATGCAATGGCAGCAACCTTACTGCAAACCAAAGTCAGGACAGACCAGCATCCTGTTTTTACTAGCTAGCTCTTTATTCTTTCTGAGGGTGGTTGAACTTCTTCCAATAACCATTAACTTAAGAGTGGTTTATATTAAAATAAAACTCTTTTTTTTTTTTTAATGTAACATTTTTCCAAGAAAAAGAAAAAAAGAAACTGGAATTTTTCTTCTCACTCTCTTGCTTCATATTTTTTCCATGAAGTACTAGAGAAAAAAGCAAACAAGGAGGAGGGCAGAAATCAGCATGGAAAACAAAACAGCTTCTGTAAAATCACAGCTGAAAACTTGACTGTATAAGCAACTATTTTCCAGACGTGTGGAATAAAAGAGCTGAATATTCACAACCATTTTCCTTTTTCTTTTTTTTTAAAGTAGATCTGAGAGGTTTCTCTGGACCTTAGGCAATAGAGAGGTATGCTTTGTAATCCACTACATTAGTTAATTCTTGTTCGCATATAAACACTTTCATTTATAAGGAGCATCCCTGAGTCTTTCTAAATGTAAATTGTATTTGTTATATAAGAAAAACTCATGCTGCAGTCAGAATGGTCTGAAATACAGTCCCAGTATTATGATAAATTTACTTCATTTTCACTGGAAAGAATTATGTCTGGAAAGTCAAGAATAGATTTTGTCAAGAAAATCGGGTATTTCCTATGCCTGTGACAAAGATATCCATTTCCCTTTTTAAAAAACTTTTTTTGACTAAATGGCATGTGATGTTGGTAAAAGATTTAGGAGAAAAACACAGTAAAGTCAAACCAAACGTGGCGATTGCAGAGCACTCATGTGCCCTGAAAAGTGGAGAAGGGTGCTGAGTTCCCCAAGTCAGCTGCTGGATGGGAAGGAGGATAATGCTGTCAGTGATATGCACTGCCTAAAACAATAAGCTGTCCTGAGAAACAGGGCAAATTAGGCCATGGTCAGCACTGTAATAACTCCTCTACCCTTGGGACTGGTGCTGGCACCAGCAGAGCAGTGTCCTGCAGAGTGTAGATGCACTATTTACCTTGCAGCTGGCTTGGAAATGCTAACACAATGTTTTTCTGGATGCAATCTACCTCTAGAGCTGCCCTCTGAAATACATATATTCAGCCATGTCATTTGTGTCCCAGAATCTTGATGTGATACCACAATTCTAGTAAGTCACAGTTCACTTGAAATTATAGGTACGTTCCTGATTTTTAACATACCTTTCAGCAAATGTATCACTTGAAAAAAAAAGTGGATCTTAATTCAGAAAGGCACAGGCCAGATTTTATAGCTCAGTGGAAATATATCAATCAACTAGGTGTTTCTCCTGACAAAAATGCACATCCTAGCAATATTCATACCTTTTCTTAAATTTCAGGTTTTGGCATGGAAGGGGAACGTGATAGGATTTGTGTTTGGAAATCTGAAAATATATCTGACACAGGGGGTAGCAGCTTCAGCCCAACCAAGTGCTCCTAATGCTTCTTGAGGATCCATCTCCATTAACACAACCATGACAGGATCAAACAAGCAAAATAAATATATAAAGACATATTAACGGTGCTAACAACTACTGCATCTGCAGCTTCCAGAGTTTTAATAAGGTTCTGCAGTTTCAATAAGCAGTGTGAAACTCTGCAACTACAAAAATGTGAATGCAGTTGTAATATGTGGAAATAGAGGTACTCTATCAGGTTCCTTGCAAGGTTTCACATTGGCCAAGCTGTTCTGAAGCTGTCCTTGGCCAGAAGGACATTGTCCAGTGTTGCACATAGTCTGTCAATAGGTTTCAAGTTTGTGATCTCCCCCTTGACATATTTACAGAATGTTATAGTGAGGGACTGAGGATGCACGAGCAATTTCTCTTTTGCAGACAGTCTCCTTAACAACCCAGATAGACTGTAAGGAGTTCCTGGGGTAATTATTGAGTGCCTCTGTAGTTACCTTTTATTTTTCTTTCTGTGAATCTCTATGCTCACATTTACACGATAATTCAGTTTTCTGTGCTCTGTATAAAATCTCTTACGAAGAAGAAATGAGTCTAGGGTATTTTTCCCACATACTTTTTCTACTTGCTACATTGTAGCAGCTCCTCATCCTGCAGGTTGACAGAATTGTTCGCAATCCATTGACACTTACAAAGCCAGCTTTCACTTTTGTTCTGTTGTTTTCCTCAAGGCACAGAGACTCTTAGTCAGTGACTTTATTCTGAATTGGTTCTACCTCCCAAAGGAAAAAAGTCTGTAAATCAAAAAAGTGTTTTTTGAGAAGAGGATTGGACAAGAGAGTGATAGCTGTCTACTGTTCACTGTTTATACTGGGAGTGGAGAGGTGCAGCAAGAGCAGGCAAAAGAAGTCACTTTATTAATTTATAATGCCATTTTATATACCCTAGCCCCATAGGGCGACTGGTCAGTGATCACCCATCTCCTAGGGTGACTGGCTAAAGTCCTACAACACCTATTTCAAAATATTTTTCCAATGTACCATAAACAGAACTTAGCAAAACACCAGGTGTTGGTCTAGCTTACAAAAAACATCCCACTGTTTTTCATAACTTGCATGAGAAAGGCAGGATTCTCACCGAATATTGTGAGAACCTGAGAAAATCCCTCTGATAGAAGCTTTTCAGCATCCACAGTCTACAATAATACATTCAAAAAGGTCTGATGTAATAGCACGAAGCAAAAAAACTCCATGCTTTTTCTTTTCTCCCTAGTTGACTGCACATTTTCCATGGCATAAAACAGAGTACAGGTCTGAAAGATGGAGTTATTTATAACCTTTGAGCCTGAAACTTCAGTTTGTTCTCATCTGTTTTGAAAACCATATTTTTCAGTGAAGTCAGAGAAGATTCCATTGTTATAATAAAGACAGGAGTTAAGAGGAGTACCTACTCCCCTCCTCTGAGCTTTTCTTGTCTAATGAATAAGCGTGAGCCACAGAGTGTAGGAACAAATTCAAGAAGATATAAACTATTCTTTACTCTTTTATAATAGACTGTCCTCTGGCTTTAGCATATGGCCAGGATACCACACAGAACAACAGTTTCTTATTATAGATCAGGAACAGCACTGAGCCAACTGCAGTTTCAAATCCATCTGCCCGTACAAAAATAGTTTCTCACTGGGATCTTCCTTCTAATGCTGAATTATTTCTGGCCACAAACCTCTTCTTACCAAATGACTTGGGAAACAATGCACTTTTTTAAAAACAAAATTGAAAGGGACAGAGAGCTCCCCCTACCCAGTGTCACTACAGTGGCCTAGCATTAAGCACAAGGCCCACAGTCCTCCCAGATCCTCTTGGGATAACTTTATAATGCTTATCTCCATTGTGTTGACTCAGTATTCTATGAATATCCATATGCTGTCTGTCTCCTGAAATCAGATTGGTCAGACAAGACTGTAGTATCTTTGCAGAGTCGCTCTGTTGTCCATGCGTTCAGCATCATTGCAAAGATTTGTGGTCTTCCCTGGATCTGCATCCACTGGACCTTGTCTTAGTTGTACATTCTTCCCCATCCAAACCTTCTGTTTTTAAGGGAAAAAAGCAACTTTGTGCTAGTTTGGTTTAAGTTTAATGCTGTTATTTTCCCCCAACCTGACTGCTTTATGCTCCTGCGTATTTTACTTTTTTTCCTGTTTCTCAGCCAGATGATTTTCCTACTCTTTTTTTTTTTTAATACATAATAAAAATATAAATCCACCATCTTTTCAATCTTTTTTAATCCTTATCAGCTAACTACATTTGCTTCTAACAGAAACAGGACTTCTTCTATAATCTGTCCTCCATTGAAATGTTCCTTCCCAAAATTACCTGGTGAAAATATTACCCTTAGCTGAAAAAAGGGGAAGAGGATGTGGGATTAAGCAGTTTAACATAAGTGTTTATTCTGTTTCATTTTGAGTTCAACACTGCAGATCAGGCACTGCACTGCAGCATGCTTCCCAAAACTCACAGGAGCACAGCTCTCATCTCCCTTGTCTTAGCTGTGTATTGGTTTAACTCCATGAAAGTCTATAAGGTTACACTGATATAAAATTTGGATGACAGATTGACAGTTGGGGCTATTATAATTTTATTTTTGTGGACACAAATCTTGTTCTAAGTCAGTTCAAAGCATTCAGAATTGTTTCTACCTATTCACTTCAATTTAGAGCCTGCTACTGAAGTACCAGAAGCAGGAAACCTTGTATACAGCTCAGTCGCTTCTGTGCTCCTGCAGCATTTTAGTGAACTGTCTATGGTACATCACTCTCATAATAGAGAAAAGCCCTTTGGACAGACACAAATGAATCTGCATAAGCTGAAATTGCTGTATGAAGTTTCTTACTCATGGGTAAGGAACTAGTAGAAAATTGAGATGGAAATCAAATACTACATTAACAGGTTAATAGCCTATGTAAATCACAGCTGATCATCACCCATTTACTCAAAAGTATCTATTTCAAAATCCTAAGACTTTCAAAAACAAGTTAGAGATGAATCAGAAGCTCAGAGTGCTTCCTGGTAATTAAATCTTTGTCTAGATATGCATTACAGATACATCAAAAAAGGATGTGATTTATGTTTTCCATTAGATGTTGAAATGGTTCTTGGTCACTGACAGGAAAATTTGTAAGTAAATAAATGTAAGTTGCTGCAGCCTGTATCTCATTTTAGTCTTTGCTGGGGAAAAAAAATTGTCTGAAGAGGCCCAAAAGGTAGTGGTGAATGGAGTTAAATTCAGTTGGTGGCCAGTCATGAGTGGTGTCCCTCAGAGCTCAGTACTGGGGCCAGTTTTGTTTAATACCTTTATCAATGACCTGAATGAGGGGATCAAGGGCACTCTCAGCAAATTTGCAGACAATACCAAGTTGGGCAGGAGCGTTGATCTGATTGAGGGTAGGTAGGCTCTTCAGAGGGATCTGGACAAATTGGATCAATGGGCTGAGGCCAATGGGATAAGGTTCAACAAGGCCAAGTGCTGAGTCCTACACTTGGGCCACAACAACCCCAGATAGTGCTACAGGCTTGGGAAAGAGTGGCTGGAAAGCTGCCTGGCAGAAAAGGACCTGGAGGTGTTGGTCCACAGCCAGCTGAATATAAGTCATCAGTGTGCCCAGGTGGCCAAGAAGGCCAATAGCCATCTGGCTGGTATCAGAAATAGTGTGGGCAGCAGGACTAGGAAAATGATCATCCCCCTGTACTCAGCACTGGTGAGGCTGCACTTTGAATATCATACTCAGCTTTGGCCTATCACTTCAAGGATATTGAGGTGCTGGAGCATATCCACAGAAGGGCAATGAAGCTGGTGAGGGATCTAGAAAACAAGTCTTATGAGGAGCAGATAAGAGAATTTGAGTTGTTTAATCTGGAGAAAGGGAGACTGAGGGGAGACCTCATTGCTCTCTACAAATACCTGAAAGGAGGTTGTAGCCAGGTGGGGCTTGGTCAGTTCTCTGAAGTAACAAGCGATAGGACGAAAAGAAATGGACTCAAGTTGCATCAGGGGAGGATTAAGATTGTACATTAGGAAAAAGTTCTTCACTAAAGGATTGTAAAGCACTGGACCAGGATGCTCAGGGAAGTGGTGAGTCATCATCCTTAGAGGTATTTCAAAGACTGGCAGATGTGGTGATTAGGGGCATGGTTTAGTGGTCGATTTGTCTGTGCTGGGTTAACAGTTGGACTTGATCTTAAAGGTCTTTTCCAACCTAAAGTATTCTATGATTCACTGTAGTAGTGATTTACTAAAGGTTAAATTCTGCTTCTGTGCCAGGAGTGCTAAGAAAGCCTCAAAGGTGATCATGCTGACATTCCTTCAGGTAGAACATAGCTTCTGGGCACCAAAGTGTAGTGCATGTGCCTTATCTTATTCCTCTCAAGAAAGATGCAAGCAATGCATAACTTCAGGAAGAAACTTATAAGATGTACAATTTGATCTATGTTCCTTCCTGCTGAATATACACGGGCCTTTCTGACTGCAGACACATTGAGCAAGGTCTACTGTCCTTTCCACATGTGGGACATTACTCCAAAGATAACTTTAGTACAGCCAGTATAACTCCATTAGAACCTTCTGCCTTTTCTTTTTAGTCCTTCCTTCCTTCCTTCCTTCCTTCCTTCCTTCCTTCCTTCCTTCCTTCCTTCCTTCCTTCCTTCCTTCCTTCCTTCCTTCCTTCCTTCCTTCCTTCCTTCCTTCCTTCCTTCCTTCCTTCCTTCCTTCCTTCCT
>JANVCC010000014.1:1111899-1190405 GCA_025345505.1 Todiramphus chloris collaris
CTTTTCTTTTCTTTTCTTTTCTTTTCTTTTCTTTTCTTTTCTTTTCTTTTCTTTTCTTTTCTTTTCTTTTCTTTTCTTTTCTTTTCTTTTCTTTTCTTTTCTTTTCTTTTCTTTTCTTTTCTTTTCTTTTCTTTTCTTTTCTTTTCTTTTCTTTTCTTTTCTTTTCTTTTCCTTTCTTTTCTTTCCTTTTCTTTTCTTTCCTTTTCCTTTTCCTTTCCTTCCTTCTTTTTTATTCTTCTCTCTTTCACTCTCTCCCCTCCCCCCCCCCCCCCAAACAAAGAGCTTTGAAAAATACAATTTTGCTGAAAAATAGTAACTGAAATAATTTTTTGTTTCCCACATTGGGAACATATCATGAAATATTTGACAGGGAATCATGCAAGGCTGAAGACAATGAATGTTGCAGGGGAGATTCCATCTTCTCTTCTCCATTCAGAAGTAATATATTGGTCTCAGCCTTTGTTGCATAGGCCTAAGTAGTTGCCAGGCATTTTATAAAGAAATATCTCCTTTAAGAGTGGAGGACCTATTCCTCTGGATCCTACTCCTCTCCATAAGAACTGAAATGTAGGGTGTTCAAGGTGATTACCCTGATCTAAATTACACTCAGAAAAAGAGGTAACAAATAAAAATGTCCCAGTCTTCCCAATTTCCCATCAAAACAGATGAAATTTTAGCCTTTCTTCCCAAAGAAATGAGGATAAACAACTGTGTGGCTTGTGTGCAGCATGTCAGACCATCCTTTTCCCCTAGAAACTGCTTATTGCAGTTACATAGGTTAAAGAAAACTGATTTAGGGGAAAAGTCCACAGAAATAAAATTTTCCAACATATGTGTGAAAATAGGCAGTCGTTAGATTGGTGGGTGATGTTCAATGAGTCAATATTTTACTTAATTTATTTACTGTGAGTTTTTATATAACATAAAGAGTGGATTGGAGAAATTTGCCATTGAGAACCTTAAGACAGTAAAACCAGTTGAGAAATGTATTTATATATACATACATGGCAAATACCAGGTTTAATTCAACAAAAAAATGTAGGTTCTGAGTTTGATGGACAGAGCAAGAGAGACATCTGGATCCCCAGCATGCAGGTGGTTAGCTGTACTGTCACTGGAATCAACTGGGAGAAGCTTTCAGGAGGATTCAGTCTCATGGCTATAATCTGTGTCTGAGTGCTGTAGTCTCCTGGGCTGCACTTAGTGAGTTTTAGAAAAGAGGGCAGGGTAAAACAAAGAAACTATAGGTAAATGTTCTCACCTCAAAACTTGTTGATATGGACCCTCCTGTATTTCACAGAATCACAGAACAGTTGAGGTAGGAGGGTACCCCTGGAGTGCATGTGGTCCAATCCCCCTACTCAAGCAGAGTCTCTTATAGCAGGCTGCCCAGGACCATATTCAGGCAGATTTTGAATATCTGCAAGGATGAAGACTCCACAATCTCCCTGGAGAGCCTGTTCCAGTGTGTAAACTAGAGGAGTTACTTCTCAGGTTATATATAGATTTAGAAAAACATACACAGTTTTCTCCGCAAGGAAGATATAAGCAGTTTTGTGGTTTGTTTATCAATAATTCAGAATACAAACAGGCATAATCTACAGAGCCATTTTACCCTCTCTGGCAACATTACAACCATTTTGAAGAGCTTTTCAGTGTTTTCTATCAAATCCACTCAATTATGCACCTTTTGACACATATCTAGCCAACTAATAATTTCTTAGACACTCATCTTCTTCCTTTGTGATTAAATCCATCCATTAATGAAAGATTTGCCAGAATAAGAAGTGAACAATTACTGATCTGGACAAAAGCTAACAAGAATATTTCTTAAATAGATAGAATGAAATACAGGGGATCTGCAAATGTCAGTCTTCTGCAAAATAAAGATAATTACATTCAGCAAGATATGTACTCTTGGCTATTTGCTTTAATGGGAGGTCTGAAAGAGCAGTAGAAAGCATATGTTTTTCATCTCAGTTCTTACATTCCCTGTATGCTTTCTTTCCTTCATTTTCATTCTTCTGGTAGACCTCCTCAGCACAAGGCAGCTCACACTCTGCCTCACCAGCGCAGTACTGACACTGCGTGAGGGGAGACCTCCACTTCAGCACCTTCCCAGCCTGACTCCAGCTCTGTTTTATCTTTTTCTTCCTCTTTGTGTCTCCAAGCATTCATAATACCTCTTACTCCTGGGGCTATCTACTTGTTCTGGTTGCTTGGAAACCATTTTTGAATGGCTACATAAGATTTAGGAAAACTTGTCTCCAACAATTCTCCCACCTCCTTTCTCATAATGGAGTACTGTTTTAAGTACTGCAAGTAATACTTTTTAACTTTCATTCTTGTTGTCTTTAATGTGGTTCTTAGGTTGTTCTCTGTTCTTACAAACATGACACGTATGCTTTTTTGCTTTCTTTTTTTCATCTTTATTCTCCAATACAACTTTAGGTGCCACAGTTCTGTAATGCCCTTCTAATGCAATACGACTGAATAAGTCATCACAGCCAGAGCCCTGGAAGCAGGTTTTGTCTGAAGGTACAATGACAAATCACAAAGAGGCTCTGTCCTTGAAAAGAGCATAAATAAGTCCTGCTCCCTTCATTCACGCTCACTTGATGTTGTTGTCAAATGAGGAGGAACTTCAGGACCCTCCCTGGCTCTCCTGAGGCTGGGAAACAAGAACATGATGAGTTCTTACCTGATTAATACATGTCTATAGAAAGATCAAAAGCTAAAATAGGTTGCAGACCCATTGTGAGAGCCAAAATGAGAGCAGAAAAAAGGCTTTTAATCCTCCCAGTGACTTAACTGACTAAAGTATAATTCACTAATAACTTCTCAGCTATACTCTGCATTCTATGAACACCAGATGTTTTCTGTGTGTTGATTATCAATATTCTGTTATGGAATAACTGTTTGTGCAGCATGGGATCTTGTAATATAGCTTATAAAATCCATGGACAAAGTTAATATTTTCAAAGAATAACATGCTTATTTCACTCTTCAGGATGCTTGAATCTGTACCCACATTTCCTATAAATCTCTTGGTCAACTATAGAATTCTTAATATTCTTTTAGTTTACTAATGTGTTTCTGAGTCTTCGGGATATTCTAGTTGATTGTGGAAAAAAAAAAAAAAAAAAAGAAAAAAATCAAAAAATTCACTGTGAATGACTGGCTATTTCCATTGAACTAACATGTTTTAGGTAACTTGGGTCACAAATAAACTGATTGATAGCTGAGCAGATAACTGCCCATTTAAAATGGCTGTGAAAGTGTTTCTGGTTAAGACCAAGACTAGTGACTGTCACTGAATCTGTTGAAGGAGTCTCAAATTCATTTGGCACATGCTCCTTTCTTATCATCCTATCATGGAGTGTGACCTTTCCAAGCATCTCAGCATAGGTCATTCCCTGATACTCCATAGTCACAAGTGGTGAAGAATCTGCAGACCAACAGACCTGAGCAAAGGTGTATGAAGGCACCTGGTTATACCTGTGTGCAAGTCAGGGTTAGAACTCCTTTTCTTTAATGAACACCAAATTAGAGCAATACAGTTAATTACTTTTTTTTATGGGTATTTTATAGTACTCCAGAAAAACATACCTGCTGTGTCAGCTGAAGTTTCAAGATGCTCAGAAGTCAGCTTCAGATCACTTAAAACATTCAGGTTTAAAAAATGACGCTGTTAGTGCTAAAACCAGAAGTGTGTTTGAAGCCACTCAGTGTGACTACAGAGGCAGTATCACTGCCAGGAAGCAGCTATGGCTTCATGTGAAGACACAGGACCACAAACAGTCAAAAAGGGTCTCCCAGGCATCACTTATACCACCACGTTTTCCATCCTGCAAGCTCTACTTCCATAACTCATGAGAAAATCAGAGAGGATGCAAGTTTTCCATCCTTTCCCTAGGATGTCATGTATGTCTTGCACTGCAGCGAAAGAGCAACAAAAAGACCCTTGATACATGAGGAACGTTCTTCACCCTCCTATCTGAACATTTAAATCTTAGAAGGGTCCTGATGTCTACCACTCTCCAAGTGATGTTATTGTTGGGTCATACCTCTGTCTTGAAAGTGATGTTTTTAATGTTAGATACGTAATACACTCAAAGTTTGCTAATCAACACAAATTCAGCCTTCTAAATTCGTACATAGGCACCAATGCAGAAGTGGTGAGCTCTTCAGTAGATGTGAGAAGATTCAGTGGTCACTGTGACATTTTGGCTTAGTCCTGTGATCCTCTTACTTGTCTTACCGTGTCCACTAACATTTTAAAAAACAGTTGAATGCTTACATCTCAGTGTCCCATAAGCTGGGGAAGGAGGGAGAGGGAGGAAGAACCATTTATTTCACTGCCTTTATTCCCATGAGAACGACTAATCATGTAGGAGTAGAACAACAAGTTCTGCTAGGCACACAGAATCTGCTTATGAGACATCTCTGCATACTCTCAAGGTTTCATTAGCTTTAAGTGGATTTTTTCCACTCCTCCAGATCATTGTTATTTCAAAACCAAATTTATTCAAACTAGGGAAAGACACATCTCCTCAAGTATGCCAACTTCAAACTCAAGCACAAAATGTACTGTATGTATTTTTTTAAAACAGTTCAATGATTAAAATATGCATGTTACAAGAATGAGTTTATGGTAAACGCTCTTTTCACGCTGCAGGGAATGCTAATAATTAGAGTGATTTCTGTCATCTTTCTAAGACATTGCCAAACCTGAAATTATTATGGAGAAATAATTTTTCTATACTGGTTGTCTTGCAAAAATAACCAGTTCTGTGTTTATGGTCATCTAAGGAGAGAGTAACACAATAGCTACACCTAATGGCAACTTCATTAACTGCGATTTTTCTAAAGAAAACTGATAGGATTTTCTTACCAGGGATCTAACAATCAAGGTCAAACACAAATATTTAGGCCATTTTTAACAGTTGCTTTTTCATTAAAACCAATTCATTTTTAAATGGTTTCACATTGATTTGTATTTCACTTTCATGATTCAAATTTTCCTTTCAGTTTATCTTTTAATGCATTACAGTGTTGTTCTTTTGACTGTTTTATTATCTTCTCCAAGTAGTGAACTTCGACTAGCATAAAGAATTGAGCCACAGTGTTTTTCTCCTTACTGACTTTGCAGGTTTGACATTTCTTCTTCACTGTGGTGACAGAAGTAGCTTTCAGATTAAGAACCATGGGATGTACAGCCATGTTACATTCTGGATTTGCAAAGAAAACTGAAAGTGATGCTCTAATATGGGTAAGAGCTGTCTCCAGTTCTGTAGAATGTCATGTTAGACTCTGAGGCTATAGATGCCAATAAAGAAGTAACGAAGGGGGGTAACATCTTTTTTAAACAGTTTTTCACTTCTAAATTTTAGTAGGATAGTAATTTTTCTCATTGAGGCATTAGAAATTACTGATGGAAGTTTAAAGTTTCCATCTTACATAGTTGCTCCATACATATAGGATTATACCTTGAATAGAAGTATATTTGGGAGCTTTGCTACTAATTGAACCAGGCTAAGAAGAAAATAAAGGCGAGAAAAAGAAAATCATATTCTGAATTCTTACAGTCTACAATGTATGGGTAATAGTTCTGACATCACAAATTAAATGTTAAAGCAAAACTAAGAAATAGAAAAAATAAAGCAATGGACTTGCAACCAATGCTTCCAGTGAAAAGTGAAGGCCATCATCTCATGTCACTTTTCTTTTGGTTTATGTTTGCCTCAGCTCATTCAAGTCTGATGGATTAATTTTTGCCTCAGAAAAAAATGGCAAGACTTCAATTTCAGTTAGATTTCATTATTGGGAATTTAGGAGAAGTTCCTATAAAAAATCATAAATGAAGGGTAAGAATTTAAAGATTTTTTTTCTTTATGGTACCCGAACTTATATTTTTATAGTGTATAGATGTACTTTCCATCCACATTCTCCACTGGTGTATAGGCAAAGTGACTCATGAGCTGCAACATCATTTCAGAATGACAATGTACCGTGAACCTCAGTGGGTAACTTCTTCCAGTTCCCTGATGCCATTAGTAGTTCTGTTGCATGAGATATTGCTTACACCTTCACAAAAAACAACCATTATTTTCTTTCTAGACACAAAAGATGAGTTGATCCTCCCCTGGAGGAGAAGAGACTGTAATATTTTTAAAAATACAAAGGCAGAGATGGTGCAAGGGGCTCTTTTGTATGAGAACAGTGATGAGAGAGGAGGAAAGAACTCTGTCCATAAGAGCCATCTGCATGCATTGCAGCAGATTTCCATCCCCAGCACAAGGTCCAAATTTGGGTACTGCATTGACTGCTTAGCCATCACACAAAACTCTCAAACTGCTGTCCTACTACTTTTCAACATTAGCAGTGGGGAAAAAAAAAAAACTACAAAAGCCAATTTGTTTCTCACATTCCACTGTTCTAGGAAGAACCCAGTCAGATGTCATGAAAACCAAAATGACACAGAATGAATAGGCACAAGTCAGCACTCAAATAATACCAATATATTTCATAGCTTCACCTAGATAGGTGCAGCAAAACCTCTGCTAAAATGGTGTCAGTATTTTTCCTCTGAGTGTCAAGCCTTCACCACTGCGTTCACTCAAGTCTGTTTCACATAGGATCCTTCCACTATTTTTTTTCAAAGGCTGGCACTGCTCTTCAGTGTCACAGCTGGAAGTTCAACACAGCTGAAAATTCACCAGGTGGAAAACTAAAGTTCAAAGTTTATTTCTTATTATCAAAAATGCTTCTAGTGAGGACTTTGTAGATTGCATTATCCAACCATGTGTAAGAGCCTCCCAAATCACATTTCTCAATCAAAGTTGTGCTAAAACTAGTTATGCTGATTGCAATTTGCTTAAAGGACAGCTAAAGGTTGCTGGGAGGGTGTCAGTGTATCTATTGCTGGAATATATGCATTAAAACATCCAATGACAGGCAAAAATGCAGCTGAAAGATCCCAAATATAAAAAGATGCCATCAGAAGTCCCTGATGGAGCATGAAAATGTGTGTGTTCTTCATGTGGGGAGCAGGTCTTCTTCACAGTTAGCAGATTATCAAGAAAAATGGGAAGAGGCTCTGTTGAGATTGATGACACCTCTATGCCTCTGTCTTAAATTCAGAGCAGTCAGGGATTACCCTGTCACTGACCTGGCAAGTACAACTTGGCTTCAGGCTATTTCAGTTCGTTAATACTGGAACCCAAGCAGAGGAAAAAAAAAAAAAAAATCAAAGCATCTTTTTGAAGAGGAGGTGGAAGATCTTTCATTTAAGCTCATCCAAGCTGATACTTATCTTCCCAATAAAGATGCTGATGCCTAAACAACAAAATGACTTCAACATCCAAAAGAACAGAAAAGACTCTGAACTTACCCTGTAAAGTTTTTCCAGCAAAAACACAGTAGGGCTAAGTCCATGCCATTGGCCTTTTTCTACTGTAATGGATTAACTCACAGAAGAACTGCATTTATGGCATTAGGTCTGACAAATCAAAATGTCCCATTATTGTACTTACTGAAGACAAGGACAGAATTCCTACTGGTTTTAACTAAGACATGAATTCTCTGGCTCATCAAGCTTCAATAACAGTTTATATATGCAGATGTAGCATCCTGACTGTGACTGGCCTGTCTGCTGACCTATGGAAGAAAGCAGCAACATGAGCAAATGGAAGTCCATGGGCCATGCCCTGGTTTTAGCCCTTTTTCTGCATTTACTTGCTTGCCTACCTCCAGACTCATCCTAGAAATCAAAGGCACTTTGTTTAAGTTTTTTTGCAAGTCTTCCTATTTACCATGTCAAGGTCTTCAGGACTTAGACTGTGCCCTTTTCACTGACACCTGCTCTCCATATTTGAGGAGGATACTGCTGCAATACCAAGACAGGCCATTATGCCTAGGAAGGGAATCCCAGGATTTGGGGCACACCACATGTGCCTTACGCACACCAGCTAGACACATCCTGAGACCAATCACTTTCTCTTGAGTCACAGCAGGCAGGGTACTTTGTAAACACATGAAGTGATAGCTCCATACCCTGAATATTTGACAATTTACAATGGGCTTTACACAGAATGGATCACAACAGACAGTGGCAGAGTTGAAAAAGCAGCCAGAAATGACAAGCGTGGAAGATACTGAGATGGGCTTGATGTTGTGTGTCCACTGTGGGAAGGAAGTGTCTGGGAGAGCTTGCAAGCACACGTGTATGAGATTTATTTTTTTTCCAGCATATAACATTAGCTGATTCTACAGCGCTCCTCATTCAAGGGTAAATTAACATTTCCTTGGTAAAAACTGTAGAGGGTTCACTTAATTCATTCATTTAAAAGGGTAATTAATTCGCAGATACCACCACTTCCTTCAGGCTACTTTTTAGCATGAAACTAATATTGCTGGTGCCGTCAAATAAGCAAAATCATTTCTCTGAACTGTTTTATTTTTAAGGTGGTGGTGGGGAAATCGACAAAGACCTGAGTCAGCCCCACGCAGCCCTGCTGGCTGTTTGGTCAGCCTCATTTCATTATTTGTGTTCGTGCCTGGCTGCTGCCGGATGTAACACCTCGCTTTGTCTGGAAAGTGAGCCAGTGCTCAGAACACATTACTCACAGGCTGCAGCTCCTGGCAAAGTCACCTTCATGCCACATAACTCACAGGTAGAGAACGCTGCACAGTGGCTACAGTTTATGAGGGGACTCTCCAAAACCACTGTCCCCAACTCCTGCAATATCCTGTCAGTATCTACAGAGCGAGATCCTACTCGGGCGTAAGTGGTATATGAATTGTGCCATGTCATTTTTAAGAGTAAGAAGAACTACTACAATCTTGTGATTTGATTTTGCACCTATCACAGAATGTGACAAAAGTCCAACTTTTCCTTGCTGAGGCTACTCTCTTCTTGTGCTCCTCCTACAAACAAGGGAGAGGGAGGGTCCTGTAGGTGGCTATTACTTCAGACTCCTTTTGTACCTGATTCATTCAGTCTCCTCTGATTATAACGAGAGTCCGGTGAGATTAGCCCCACAAAGTTAATAGCCTTTGCAAAGACTTTTTACGCACGCTTTGATGCCTATTACTCAGCTCAACAATTCATTGAAATGAACATTTATTTCAGAAAGGCATCTGTTCTTGAATCAAAGGCACTACAGAGAAGATCATCTAATGTCTCTGTCTCAGCCAGTCACCCTCACTTTGTTTTCTAGTCCCTGTAGGAAAATAGGACATACAAAATTTTTTGGAAATTAAGTGCCAGGAACCTAAGGGACCTTTCAGAGGTCTTTCAGCTTCTTTCAGAGGTTCAGATGAGATAAGTCAATCTCAAACAATACTGAATATACCACTGATTCTCTGGTTTCATTATCTGTTAAATTTCTTTTTTTACCTGGTATGTTTTTCCTGATAGACAGAAAATCACAAACAAGTAAAATCTCATCTTTCATTAAAACAGAGAGACAGAGAGGCTTCTAGCCTGTGGATCTCTTCAGAGGTCCTCATAAACATGAAAAACATGTCCTGGAGTCCCATAAATGTGAATGCAAGTTAAAAATGCCACTACGTGTTTAAAATAAATCTCATGATTTGCAGGCCTTCCTAATCTTTGAATGCTTAAAGTTGACAACACTGTAAATAATAACTCTGGCCCAAAATGAAAGGCAAATTTTATCATTTTAATGCAGAATGACACAAAAGATAAATAAAGATGATCTGAAACTTCTGTCAAAATGTTCATAAACAACATAAGCCATTCAGGAGAAAGGTGTCACATTTGAAATGTCTGCTTGCACCACAAAACAATCTTTCAGATCGAGCCTGCAAGGCAGCTTAGGAAAGAGAAGTAAGATTTTTCCACCACCTGCCCTAGTGGAAGGAAAGGAGGAAGGATATATAAGACATTGTCCACATATCCAGAACCAATCCCAACCTTCCAGTCTGCACATCAGCTGGAAGACAAGGATTTGAGTTTGGGCTGGGACTTCAACAAAGTCAACAAGCCATTATCTACACTAAAAACCTTTTGCATGCAAGTTCATTTTGCAGCTGATCATTCCCATTGATGGCCCATTTTCCGACCCACTCCACCTGGAGCTCTAGGCTTGCTTTCTCTCAACCCAAATACTAACCCTAACCCAAACCATAAATGAACCATATAGGCAGGTTTCTTTCAAACCCACATGTCCACTCCCTATACCATTTTCACTCTGCCAGCTCTGTGCAGACAGGATGTGTTACTTCCATGAAGGAGATGGGAAAGCAAACAGCAGCATGTCCAGACACAGCTCCAGACTTCAATTTCCCTATGATAGTCAATTGTCATACATCTGACATTGGCCAGTATTTATACTGCCATCTTCAGTAAATCTTGTGTGTCTCCTTCAGTAGTCTTCTTGTGTGAGCTCACCCATAAAGGTTCAAGCTCCAGGTGAGTAGGATCAGTTCTAGAAGGTTCCCATTGTGCATCCAGGTGCTCAGATAATTAGATGTCTCAGTCAATGCTTTAAGACAATGAGAGTATTTTAAAAATGCATTTACATAAATATAAATATCTCATCCTGAGAATCACAGAATTACAGAATGGTAGGGGTTGGAAGGGACCTGTGGAGATCATCTAGTCCAACCCCCCTGCCAAACCAGGTTCACCTAGAGCAGGTTGCACAGGAACGCAGACAGACAAGTTTTGAATGTTTCCAGAGGAAACTCCGCAACCTCTCTGGGCAGCCTGTTCCAGGCTCTGTCAACCTCACACTAAAGAAGTTTCTTCATATGTTCAGGTGGAACTTCCTCTCTTCCAGTTTGTGCCCGTTGCCTCTTGTCCTATCACTGGGCACCACTGAAAAGAGTCTGGACCCATCCTCTTGACACCCACCTTGGAGATATTTATAAGCACTGATAATATCTTCTCTCAGTCTTTCTTCTCCAGGCCAAACAGCCTCAGGCCTCTCAGCCTTTACTCATAATTATGAGAGATGTTCCAGTCCCCTCATCATCTTTGTAATCCCTTTACTGGACTCTCTCTTGTAGTTCCCTGTCTCTCGTGAACTGGGGAGCCCAGAACTGGACACAATACTCCAGCTTTGGTCTCACTAGTGCAGAGTAGAGTGGGAGGAGAAGCATCTTCCACCTGCACCCCAGGAGAACATTGGCCTTCTTGGCTACAAGAGCACACTGCTGACTCACAGTTAACCTGTTGTCCACCAGGACTCCAATGTCTTTCTTTGTGAAGCTGCTTTCCAGCATGTCAGCAAGTAACTTGTACTGGTGCAGTGGGTTATTCCTACCCAGGTGCAGGACTCCACATTTGTCCTTGTTGAACTTCATTTGGTTCCCTTCTGTTCATCTCTCCAGTCTGTACAGATCTCACTGGGTAGCAGCATAGACTTCCGGTGTAATCAGTCACTCCTCCCAGTTTTGTGCCATCAACAAACTTACTGAGGGTACACTCTGTCCCTTCATCCATGTTACTGATGAATACGTTGAACATGACTGGACCCTGGGGAACACCACTAGCTACAGGCCTCCAACTGGACTCTGCACCACTGATCACAACACTTTGAGCTCTGTCACTCAGACAGTTCTTAATCCACTTCACTGTCCACCCATCTAACCCACACTTCCTGAACTTATTTATGAGGATATTATGGGAGACAGTGTCAAAAGCCTTACCGAACTTAAGGTAAACATCCACTGCTCTTCCCTCATCTACCTAGCTAGTCAGGACACCATAGAAGGCTATCAGGTTACTTAAGCATGATTTCCATTTGGTGAATCCATGCTGGCTATTCCTGATAACCTTCTTTTATTCCACATGCTTAGACATGGCCTCCAGAATGAGCTGTTCCATCACCTTTCCAGGGATGGAGGTGATGCTGACTGGACTGTAATTTCCTGTCTTCCTTCTTTCCCTTTCTGAAGACTGGAGTGACATTGGCTTTTATTCAGTCCTCAGGCACCTCTCCCATTCACCATGATCTTTCAAAGATGTGGCTTAGCCATCAGCCAGTTTCTCAACACTAGTGGGTGCATTCCATCAGTGCCCATGGATTTGTGGGTGTCCAGTTTGACTAAACATTCTCTAATCCAATCCTCCTCAACCAAGGGAGAGTCTTCCTTCCTCCAGACTTTCTCTCTTACCTCCAGGGTGTGAGATTCCTGAGGGCTGCCCTTATCAGTAAGCCTGAAACAAAGAAGGCATTCCATAACCTTCTCTGAATCCTCTGTTACAAGGGCACCCACCTCATTCAGCAGTGTGCCCACAGTTTCCCTAGTTTTCCTTTTGCTGCTGATACACTTGAATAAGCCCTTCTTGTTGTCTTTTACATTATTTGTTGGATTTAATTTGAAGAGAGCCTTTGTCTTCCTCTTTTCATCCCTGCATACTCTGGAAATGTTCCTATATTCCTCCCAAGAACCAAGACCCTTTTTCCACATACTGTAAGCTTCCTTCTTCCCATTTTACCTTTTCCAGAAGCTCCTTGTTCATCCATGCTGGTCCCTTGATTTTTTTCTCATAGGAATGCACTGCAGAAACCTCCTGGGCTTTGTATGTCTCACTGTGTAGCCTTTCCAGCAAATGTCAGGGTTACTGAAGTCCCCCATGAACACCAGGGCATGTGACCTTGAGGCTACTTCTAGCTGTATGTAGAAGACCTCATTGACTTTCTCTTCCTGATCAGGTGGCCTGTAGTAAACACTCACAACAGTGGCACCCATATCAGCCTGTCCGTTAATACTACCCATAAGCTTTCAACATGTTCTTCATCCCGTCTTAGATTGAGCTTGATACATTCCAGCAGCTCTCTCACATGGCCACCACCTGGCCATGCTGCTCCATCTTTCCTAAAAAAGTACATAGCTATCCATGAAAGCATTCCATGTGTGCTATCCTGCAGTGTCTCCATAATTGCAATGAGATCATGGCTCTGCAACTGAACCCAGATCTCTAGTTCTTCCTGTTTATTTCGCATGCTGCATGGGTGAACAAGCATTTCAGAGATTCAATTGAGCAAGAAGGTTTCCCTGGAGGGGTGAAAGAGGAACCACCACAGGCTTAGTCTTGCAGAGGTTGGCTTTCTGGCTCTCATCTTGGAAGATAGCTAAAGGGCATTTGTCACTACTCTGGTTGGCCTGGACTATTCTCCAGTTGGGTGCAACAGCATGAACATTGCCATCTTGGACCCTACCCCCTGAGTCCTTCAGTTTAAAGGCCACCTCGCCAAGTTGGCCAACCTGCTGCCAAAGATTCCCTTGCCTCTTTAAGACAGGCATATTCCATCCGTCCCTAACAGGATACAGTCATCAAAGAACATCCCATTGTCATAAACCCCAAAACCCTCACAACAGCACCAGCCATGCAGCCAGGAAGTTGATATTCATTATTCATTTATTTCTGGCTGCCCCTTTCCTCTAACTGGTAAAATAGAAGAAAAGATAACTTGGCCACCTATGTTTGAGAAGGCAGGCATGGAGGAAGTGTTTCCAAATCCATACTTTAAAACTCATGAATTAGGTTCACCAGAAGTCTTAGAAAAATAGAAATCTTTTTTTTTTCTCTTTTATTTAGCATTGTCTTATCATTCATTAGCATGCACCTAGACTGTGTTTTCAGGACTTTTCCCTTGAATGGGGATTAAAAGGTATTTTGATATTAAGACAGATATTCTTAAACACTCACAGGAGTGTCTAAGAGGAGCTGGAACTTGAAAATGGACATCATATACTCAGAATAAAACCGTGACTTCCCATAAATGCCTTCATCTACCACCCACAATGATGGATTAGCAATGAAAAAAAGTAGAGAAGACAGTTCCTTCTCAGATGCAAAGCAGTGACCTTTCAGAAGTTTACTTTAGTTGGCAATACCAAATAATGACCTTGAATCCCAGTGGAATTTTCTTTTAAATTGGCATGCTGGGTCTTCATAGAAATCCATATGGTGCTGAATTTTGGTTTTGTGACTAAAACAGGGGTGATAACACATTAGTGTTTTAGCTACTTTTGAGCAGTGCTTGCACAGCCTTCTCTATTTCCCACTGCTCCCCCAGTGAGTAGGCTGGACAGCTGACCCACACTGACCAAAGTGATATTGCATGACATATAATGTCATTCACAGCAATAAAAAATGAGGGGTGGTTGGTTTGGGGAGGCTAGTCACTGCTTTGAAACTGGATGAGAATCAATCTACTTGTGGAGGTGTTTAGTGACTGCCTTTGCATCCCTTGTTTGGTTTTTTTCTTCCTCTTAGCTTATTAAATTGTCTTTATCTCAATTCATGAGTTTTCCCACTATTGCTCTTCATATTCCCTCCCCTGTCCCACTGTGAGGACAAATGAACCAGCAGCTGCTTAGCTGGTGGCCAAGGTCAAACCACCACAATTGGGATCAATTTGAGTCAGGAATAAACATTGTTCCTTCACAGTCTCCACCTCCAGAGATGATGTTTTCCTTCCTCAAAAATTGTCCAAAAGTCAAAGATTTCTGGTTTGTATCTGTTCACATGCTGCTGTTCAATGCAGAAATGTGACCTCACCTACTGTGGAAGACAAAGTCTAACACAAAAGCATGGATGTGTGCAGAACATGAATCCAAAGACATGAGCAAATGGTGTGCACAGTCTGCTCATCCCAGGTAAATGTGAGTACAGAAAGTTGAAGAAATACTTATAAAATATTCCAGTAGTACCACATGGTCCTCTGTCTACACAAAATGAGTTGATACTACAGTAGGAGAATTCTGTTATGACTGGATCCATGAAAAAACTGGTTGACTTTCATGGCTAGATCATGACAATGACATGTACTAGCAAAGTCCCTCTAGTGATTTGTGCACCAGCATGGTCTTGGTGAGGGTCCATCCTCAGCTTTGTGATGAACCCAAGCAGACCTCATTACCTGCCATTGCTACTTACAGCCACAAACTGTGGTCAGGGATCATAGCCCCCACTTGACACTACTTTGATGCCTCTGCTCAGGTGCCGTTGGGCCTCAGTAACCCATCTAGGAACAACTGTTGTGCCTTTACAGCAGATGATGGGGCCCTGGCTGGAGGTGTTGCTGGCCAAGCAGACCCTAAGAACCTGCCAGATGGTGATTGTGGTCACAGGGTGGCCGGTGAGGGAAGCCAGACCCAACAGAGCAAATGGGGCAGCATGTCCTGGTGTGGCAGCCCTTCGGGGAGGCCACCATGAACTGCATTACTGCACATGAAGGTGAAGGGTTTGCTCCTTCTGCCATGTGCAGCTCCAGACAGAGAGCTGAGCGACATGAATGGGTTTGAATTTATTGAGAGCTGAAAGCACAGGCTCTTTAAACACTTTTATCTCGAGTCCCAATATCTAAACTATGTAACTTACATGGCAATTCAGCTGTGACCGCAAATGATGCCGCAGAGCTGTTTTCTGCATAAACATGACAGATGGTATTTCAGCAGACAAGCGCAGCAAGAGCAACATCTAGTGGCAAGTAAGATAGTAGCTACACCAAAAGAGAAGCCAACTCCAACTAATAGGATATAAATCAGACAGAAATGTACAAGAATGGAAAGTAGCAACAGAATTTTTTTCTGTAATAATTTGTACTTAAAAGTTTTCTCATGTTTACATTCATAAATAATATATAGATAATGTGCATATCTCAAATAAAAACTAGTTTTAATTCTTCCTTTGCTTCACATGATTAATGCTGTGTCATTACTTTGAACACCAATTGATTTGATGACAATATCTTTGTATCCTATTTAGCACTCTTAGATTTTAAATTTGCAGATGCATAACACCAGAATTTCAAGGGAAACTATCTATGTAATTATGGTTTTGTTATGTACTCAGGCAGTGAACAGCTTTAAGTATGAGAGAAATTTTAGATGTATAAGAAGACATTCAGGATTACTGCAAGGTTCAAAACAATTTAATTTTTGTCCTCCTTTCCCTTCTGCCACTAGTCATGTGTTTACTATGTGAGACACCCATTATTCAAGTTAGATGATTTTGTAATTAAAATATGCATCTAACTTACATCTCCTCTTTACTATGGCTAGGATGGAGTTAACTTCTTTCACAGTAGTCCCTACAGTGCTATAGTTTAGATTTGTGACCAAAACAGTGTTGATAACACAGGGTTGTTTTAGCTATTGCTGAGCGATCCTGGAACAGCATCAGGACATTTTCTGTTTCTCACTCTGACCCAGGTCCTAGTAGGCTGAGGGTGAGCAAGAGGCTAGGAGAGGACCCAGCAGGTACAGTTGAGCCAAACTGACCAGAGGGATATCCCATACCATGAAACTTCAAGTTCAGTAGTAAAAACTGGAGTAGTCTTTTCAAAACAGACACTGCTCAGAGAATCGCTGGGCATCAGTCTGCTGGTGACAGGTGGTGAATGATTGCCTTTGCACCAGCTCTTTGGTTGTGTCTTTTTCCAGACTCTTTCTTTCACTTGTTAAACTGGCTTCATCGTGATCCATAATCTCTTTCTTGCCTTTGCTCATTCGATTGTCTCTCCCACCACACTGCAGGCAAGGAGTGACTATGCAGAAGGTGGTTGCTGGCCAGGGCCAGCCCACCACAACTAACCATGCTTTACTTCATACTCTGTTTTGAATATGCACATTGTGTCCAGAACTGCCAAGTGTGATATTTCTCAGCTAGATCCTAGAAAAAAAATAAAGGAATGACTTTCATTCACAATCAGGGAAATGTATCAATTTAAAACTCACAAGGTAATATCTTTTATAGATAGATATAGATGAATATATGCAGTTAGTCAGAGATAACCATTCCAATACCTGTCTCTGTATTGTCACACAAAATTAACAGACTGGTGTTAGTACACTACCTTCTGGAGGACTCGTATCTCTCCTCCACCATCCCAAAATACACACTGGAGAAATGTTACATGACCCAGCTTCTGATCTCTATACCTTATTTACAGCTGCATGTAGGTGTAACATTCTAAATACAGTATTAGATAATGCCCTATTCAACCAGAACTAAGTGATCACTGCATGCTCTGCCTTGAGTTCTATTCTATCCAAAGACCCTGAGCTGAAAGGTGGCCATCACTTCTGAGAGATAGCTTGGGGAGCAGTCTATTTAGCGTGTTTCTGCACAGTGCCATTCAACCGTCTTTGCATTCAACAGCAGTTCACAAGAGATGGGTCTGTTTCCTGGAGCCCTAATCCCTCCACCTTTCCTCATGCAAGCACAAGGGTTCACAGCTGTAGCAATGTGTTAGAGCTAGGCACTGGCAGGGGATAACATTCTTCAAATGAAGCTTCAGTTTTAACTGAGACTATAACTCAAAACATGGAACTTTCTACCTAAAGGAAAGTCTGTTGAATGTTAACATTTCAGTGCCATGTACTCAGAAGCATGTCATGTCAAAATTAAGGTAGTTTGCTCTTCTGGGACTTGGAGATCAGGCTTTGACAAGGAAAAAGTCCTTACTTCTTATACTTACTGCAAACTTGCTATATTTTGCTAAGAAACTATACTGATTACTGCAGCGTCAACTAGTATTCAGGCCACATGCACAGATACTCACTTCCCACCACCTCCTCCAAATGGTTCCTGCACCAGGCATCTGGGCTACTGCAAGCTGTACTTCAACTGATTTAAAGAAATAGCAGATGGAAAGTGGTAGAGAGATCCCTGGTGGATGATTAGATCTTTCACTACTTCCCTCTGCCTCACAGCTGCTATTTCCTGGGCTCTCAAAAGTGTTACCAGTGCAGAAGCATCACTGTTCTCCCAACGGTCATCAGGCTATGCTGTAAAGTTCTCTTTTTCACAAGTTCATCTGTATTCTAAAAGAAGTATAGCATCAAGTTTCATACCAGCTTCCCCTGGGCCTTCCTGGTGTCTTGGTTTCTCCATGGACCTGTTGTTGTCCTTGAATTGATCACTTACCACCAAAAGTGGTAAAAGCCATCCCCTCAAAGTATCACAACAAAACCCATTCTGGACTTGTGTTCCTCCAGGTTCCTTTTCCTCATCCCCAGAAACTCTTTCCATGAAGCACACTTGCCACAGATGAGATGATCCACAGCAAAAGGCCCCCTTGTCCCTCTGTCCAATACTGGTTAGAAAAAACTCCCTTCAGAAGGAAATTTCTTCCTGAAATCTGGTATTTGTAGGCTACATGCATCCAGAAATCCAGTGCTTAAATCCTTGTGAGAGTCTGGAAAGAGTATGTTTATCTCTCTAATAACAAATCATACTGTTGACCCTGTAAGTGTTCAAGCCTTTTGCTGCTCTATACCCCATACCAGTGTGCCACAGACTGTGAAAAGACAGAGAAATATTTTATTTGCTATCTTGGATTTTTTTTTCTTTTTCATATCCCATATCAGCTATCATTGGAAGTCACTTCATTTCTACCCTTTAGGACACAATTACAAGTTCAAAAGTGTCCCAAAGTATTAGAATTTAGTCTGTGCTATGTCAATCCCCAAGGAACAATGGAAAAGCAGAGCTCAACAGAGTATAACTTAAAATTCATCTTTTTCAGGTACCATGTTGAACTTTGAAAGAATGGGAATAAGACCTGAAGAATAAACTGTGAACAGATCAGTAAATGTAAGCTTTCTGTGGCACACTCATTTCATATGTAATTTCTGTGGGGCAGGTGTTAATTTATTTTTCTGGCACTCAGACACACAACAGTCAGAAATTCTCCTGATAATGCATCAGCTTGCAAAAGAGTTGATGCCTTAACTAGAAGCTACGTTGATGGCTTATCTCATTTTCCCACTTACCTATGTAAGAGGGCAGAAGAAAGTGGAGAGAATTATTTCTTTCTTAAAACAGCATCATAGAGTTTTCCAGTTCTCTTGACTTGAATCTCTCCAAAGCCAGCTGCTTCAAGGAGCTTGCTGTACTCTGCTGCTGTTCGCTCTTTCCCTTCTGTCTGGACCAACATATTCATTGAATGCAGTTGAATCATAGAATCATTATGGTTGGAAAAGACCACCAGGGTCATCAAGTCCAACCTTTGTCCTAGCATTTCTCTAACCATTACACCATATCCTCAAGCTCCACATCTATTCGGTCTTTAAACACCTCCAGGGATGGTGACTCCACCACCTCCCTGGGCAGCCTGTTCCAGTGCCTAACCACCCTCTCAGTGAAGAATTTCCTCCTAATATCTAATCTAAACCTCCCCTGACGCAACTTGAGTCCATTTCCCCTCGTTCTATCATTACTAATTTGAGAGAAGAGACCAACGCCAGCCTCGCTACAACCTCCTTTTAGGTAGTTGTCGAGGGCAATAAGGTCTCCTCTCAGCCTCCTCTTCTCTAGACTAAACAAACCCAGTTCACTCAGCCACTCTTCATAGGGCATGCTTTCCAGCCCTTTCACCAGCTCTGTTGCCCTCCTCTGCACTCGCTCCAGCACCTCGATGTCCTTCCTGTGCTGTGGTGACCAAAACTGGACACAGTACTCAAGGTGCAGTCTCACAAGTGTTGAGTACAGGGGTACGATCACCTCCCTACTCCTCCTGGTCACACCGTTTCTGATCCAGGCCAGGATGCCATTGGCCTTCTTGGCCACCTGGGCACACTGCTGGCTCCTGTTCAGCCGGCTATTGACCAGCACCCCCAGGTCCTTTTCCACCAGGCAGCTCTCCAGCCACTCCTCCCCAAGCCTGGAGCGTTGCTGGGGCTTGTTGTGACTGAAGTGCATGACCTGGCACTTGGCTTTCTTAAACTCCATACAACTGAGCTCAGCCCATCTCTCCAGCCTGTCCAGGGAAATAATACCCCAGCAAGAACAAAAATCACCAGCCTTACTTGAGGTATACGCTGGGCCAGTACCCATCTTGATACTACAAGGGATCCCCATCATAGCAGTACACTTGAGCCAGTGATGGAGAACATCTCAAGCCCGTTTACCTGTATGTGCTGTGGCAACAAGAAAGCTAGAATAATATCAATAGCAACATGGGCATACTTTAAGCGACCAAATTCACAAATATGTGTGACATCTGATTGCCAAAGCTCATCAGCTACCAACCCTCAAGGGTTAACCCCCTCTGTAGAAGGTGAAGTGGCAAATTTACAACAATCAGGGCAAGCAGCAACAATCTCTCGAGCATGTGCCAACTTCAGGTGAAAATGCCCACTAAGACCCTAAGCACTCTGATGAAAGAAATCATGTGACAACTTAGCTTGCACCATAGTGTGTGGGACTGATGTGTAGAATGCAGCTGCAACCGCTCTGTCATTACCTGCTGTAATGGGACCAGGGAGGTTTAAATGAGATCGAATATGCATAATGTAAAAATCGTGTTTTCTATAATTAAGCAAAGTCCAAATAGTATGTAACTCAACAAACAATAAATGGTTTCTAACATCCCGGAGACAGGCCGATTCAAGACGTGCAACGACCCCAACAGAATAAGCAGAATCGGAAACTATATTAACAGGACTCAACTGAAAAATCTCAAAAGCTAAACATATGGCTGCCAATTCTATAATTTGCACTGAAGCCACAGGCAAACATAACAACTTCTCATACCATTTTTGAGAAGAATCTGGACACACAACCACTGCTCATTTAGATCTCCCTGAAGCATCAGTAAAAACAGTAAGACCATCAACAGGATGAGATGGACAATGCTGTGTAGCATATAAGGGAAATGACCAATTTCAGCCCATAACACACGTGTTGGGCAATGAATCAACAGTGATCCATGATAATCTGCCAAAGCAAACTGAAAAACAGGGTCCTCCCACCCTTGTGGGAAACCTCGGCTTGTCTGAGGGATTAGAATGTGAGTCAGATAAACAACCTGAACATCTGTGCACCCTTGAGGAGACCAGAAAGTCCTGAGAAAAGAACCAGCAGTTCACAGAGAAAGCTTGCCAAAGTTAATTGTGGACAGGTAGTCTTTGCTTGGGCCAATCAGGTGTGGGCACTTATTATCAGAAGGGTTATAAAAGGGCTTGTAGCCACAATAGATTTGTGCCTTTGGAGAAGCAGTGTGTGAGTGAGTGAAGTCGGTTTTGATCATGATGTGTTGAGGCTTACAATGATATTTGATGACCCCCAGCGTGATGAAAGAAGGAGCTGTGGAGGTGAGGTGTGACATGACCGAGCACATTGTCAAGTGGTGTCCCTGACAAACCCCTGGTCTGTGGAAAAAGCGGTGGAGATGGAGCCCAGTGAAGCTGAGAGAGGCAGTGGAGCTGCTAAGTCCATGGACAGTGTACTAGGTAAGCCCCTGGGAACATGGGAGGGTCTCTCAATAAAGAAGAAACTACTGTTTTAAATGTGTGAAAAATAATTTTGATGAAAAAAGGGACTTAAATTGGAGGAATTGACTTTAAAAGAGATGCTGATATGTAGTAAAAATAACAGCTTTCAAGTCCATACACCAACAGCATTTAGCATCTGTTTGTGGGAGCAAATTGGGGAAAAGTTAATTGATAGTGCTAGCTGTGGATGTAAGGATATAATGGGATTATTATCTACTTGGTGCTTGCTGCTAGAAATGTTGGAAGACCTTAAAAAGTGGTGAGATAAAGTTTAAAAGTTAGATGCTTCCTAGATTATTAGTACCATTACTGTGCCTGTTGCTGATCTGATTGATCCTGAAGCTGATACCCACCTTCTGAAGGAGCCCAGAACTGAGCCAGTGCCCCCCCCCCCCCTCTTTGGACAGTGAAGCATCTGTGACTTAGGGGAGCAGGAGCCCCTTGTTAGATGATGCAGTTTGTCATCACCCTCTGCTGCTTCCAGAAGATCCTGATGCTTGGTGGGACCTTGGAGCAGGGGAGGGAGAAGGGGCCATCCCAGAACTGACATCGTCTGGGGAGGCAGAGGTGGAAGCTTCCCTGAGGTGGGGCACTCTGGAAGCTCCCCTGTGGTGGGGCTTGGAGTGCCGTGGCCAGCAATGGACCCTTCCCCCTGCTCAGGTTACTGCTGCCCCATGCAATCCAGCTGACTTCCGACAGTGAGCGTAATTGTGAACTGTCACTGTTCCCAGAACTGAGAGAGGTGGCACTGCTGCACTAGAAAAGTGGGGAGACCTATGGTATCTCTGGCTGTTTGTGCTTGTGCTCAAGGGGCCAGGATGAGCATGTCATCTTTGCATGGAGGGCAATACAAGATTTGCAGAAGACTACAGCCCAGCGTGGTCCTAGTTCTCCTGCTATGGTGAAAGTGCTATGCTTAAGATGAAACCAGTAAAGAATCCATACAGAACTGCACAGCTGGGCATGAGGCTTGGAATGATCAACAGTGGAAGATCTGAACATTTTGTAGACGTTGCCTATATGCTCGTGTCTTCGTATTGGTTGTGGGGACACTTGCATTTTTTGTATTGGGTATTGTGAGTTTTGGGTTAGACGCATTACACTGCAGTATCTGGGTGAGACTGATCATGACTGATGGGAGACTTTCTGGTCTAGCTCAAAGGGGAATCAAGGGATGGTTGAAGGGCCTGCTGGAAGCAGGCATACTGGTATTGGTAATTACCATCATTTGTATTGTTCTGTGTATTCTGTCCTTGCTGCAAAGGGCCCTGCAGCAAGTAACTAACATGGACCCTTTTGGTAAGAAAAACCCAAAAAGGGGGAACTGTTGTGGGAAACCTTGGCTTGTCTGAGGTATTAGAATGTGAGTCAGATAAACAACCTGGAGTGAAAATCTGTGCACCCTTGAGGAGGCCAGAAAGTCTTGAGAAAAGAACCACCAGTTCACAAACAGAGAAAGCTTGAAGAAGTTAATTGTGGACAGGTGGTCTTTGCTTGGGCCAATCAGGTGTGGGCACTTCTTATCAGAAGGGCTTATAAAAGGGCCCTTATAAGAAGCCCTTATAAAAGGGCTTGTAGCCACAATAAGATGGAGCATTTGAGCCTTTGAAGAAGTAATGTATATGTCGAGTCCGTCTCAACAATGACATGTTGAGTCTGACAATAACATCCCACATCAACCAATTTAAATTGTCCATGGTGGAAGGAAGATAAATAACTGATGGATCAGTACCAGTTAACATTTGTAACTGTTCTCACCCTTTCATGATCAATTTGGTGTACATCTCATTGATGGGCCATACTGTTCTTGTTGGGGTGTGTGACAAAAAATCCATTCCAGAACTTGCATGGGGCAGCAGTAACCTGAGCAGGGGGAAGGGTCCATTGCTGGCCACGGCACTCCAAGCCCCACCACAGGGGAGCTTCCAGAGTGCCCCACCTCAGGGAAGCTTCCACGTCTGCCTCCCCAGACGATGTCAGTTCTGGTCTGAGAATGTGTCAATCCATTGAAACAGCAGTGGAAAAGGTTGATATTTACTAGCTATAAGGGCTAAAAACATGGAAGATTCAGGATCCCACCAACAACATTGCTTATTAAGAGCGTCAATACATAATTGCAAAGCATGTTTTGCTTCATCAGTTAACATACATCAAGACTTAAGATTAGCATTGCCTTTGAGTACATTAAAGAGAGGATGTAGCATATCAGTAGTAAGACCTAACACTGGCTGCAGTCAATTAATAGCACCCAGTGATTTTTGTAAATCATTAAGTGTAAGATTATCAGCAACTTTCAAAACAACAGGCTGAGGTTGTAGTCTGCTGGGTAATTTTCCAACCCAGATATTGCCAAGGTTTGTCCCTTTGTACCTTGTCAGGAGCAATGCATAATCCTGCATTTTTCATAGCCACAGTTATTGCAGCAACAGCTTGATCGAGTTGGAAAACTGTTTGACAGGAAATAAGAATATCATCCATATAATGATAAATTAAAACATTTGGAAACCATTGCCACACTGGTTGTAACACTGTCGCAACCACACACTGACAAATTGTAGGGCTATTCCTCATTCCCTGGAGCAACACCACCCAGTGATATAGCTGCATAGGTTCTGCGTGGTTTAACAAAGGAACAGAAAAAGCAAATCTGGGAGCATCACCAGGGTGCAAAAAGATGGTAAAAAAGCAATCTTTCAAATCAATCACAATTAATGTCCAGTCTGAAGGAATCATAGTTGGAGAGGGCATCCTGAGTTGTAAGGCTCCCATAGGCTCAATAACCACATTAATAGCCCTCAAATCATGTAGCAAATGCCATTTACCATTCTTTTTAAGAATGCAAAATACAGGGGTATTCCAGGGACTAGCAGTAGGTTTAATGTACCAGTTCTTGCAAATGTTGAAGTGGCTTCACCTTTAGAGGCTATGGATCAACCCACACAAGGGTGTCCATGATCGATGTAAATTTACAAATATCCTGAAACTGCATTTGGAATGGCTGATCAATGGCCCCTAAAGAAAAACCTCTGGGGAGTTTGTGAAATTTGAACCAGAGTGCCAAATTGTCCTAGCACATCACGTCCCTATAAGGTACAGGGAACAGCAGCAATGAAGGGAACTATACGAGCTACCTGTCCCTTTGGGCCTTTTATGGTACATAACATAGCACTGTGTCTTGGGCATTGTAATCCTCCCACCCCCATGATAGTAGATATAAGGGTAACAGTAGGCCATGCTAAAGGCCACTTAGTATATTTTATAATAGAAACATCGGTGCCTTTGTCCAATAAAGCGGTAAACTTCTGATCCTCTACAGTACATGTCATAGGAGGTTGCTGTGATGATCTTGGACCAAAACACTGCTGGTCCTCCTGTGCTTCCAAAGCCTCCAGTTCCCTGATGACCTAAGCCATGGGGTGTGGCATTATAAAAAGGAACTAGCTGGGCTAAATGTTGGCCCTGTGGAATAAGACAAGGAGGAGCAGAAGTCCAAATCATAATTTGAATCTCCCCCTCAAAATCCAAACCAATAACTCCAAGAAGAACAAAAAGTCCTAATTTTGTTGTTGAAGACCTGCCAATTAATAATGCATGAGTATCAGGGGATAAAGGACTCCACACCCCTGTTGGAACAAGGGTGAACTCAGTAGAGATAAGGGTTACTGCTTCTTGGGAGGCCACGTCCAGGCCAGCACTTCCAACGGTTGCTGGGGTGAGGCTATGGACCATGCATTTTGAGTTGCTTTTTTTGATTCTGGGGGCCATGTGATCTTGCCCCCTGCCGAGAGTTTCCCTGACAGTAACTGGCCCTGGGTGTCGAATTTATATTGGCACTCATTAGTCCAGTGCCTCCCTTTTCCACACCATGGACAATCCCAAGTAGGCAGTTGCTTATTCCCTTTCTTAGGACAATTTTTACAAAAATGATCCAAATCTCTGCGTCTGTAACACCATTATTACCAGCACCAAAATGTAATTGAGCAGCAAGAGCCATAGCTAATTCTACTGCATGGTGACTTACTGAGCCTACATTCTGGCATGCCCTGACCATGTCTGCTATATCACAGGTCATTTTCTTAAGTATAGCCTGTAAGGCATGTTTACAATCTCAGCGTTTTCAAATGCTAATTGTTGTAACATAATAGTTTGAGCAGGCTCATTATAGATTTGCTGCATCAGGGATGCCTGCAGGCAATCCAAAAAAAATGTAAAAAACTCATTAGGACCATGAAGAATTTTTACAAAAGACAGAGCAGATTCCCTATCTGTACCTGGAACTCCTCGAAAAGCCCGTAAGGCCACTTGAGTAATTACCCCATACCCTTCTCGAGGATAACTAACCTGATCCCAGGGAGTGGCATGCTCACCCTCCCCAGGTAATTGTGCATACGTAACAGGAGACTGCCTCTGCCCTTGATCCTGACCAAATTCAGTCACCTGCAAAGTACACCCTTTGCGGAAGTCAGTTAACCATGCAGCATATTGAGTACTTGTTAAGAATCATCTTTGTCAATATCTTCCAATCCTGAGGAGTTAATACCTGTGATGAACTAATTGCTTACAAAAAAGTATACACCTGTGGGGACCCGATCCCCCCCATCCATTACCAACTGCCTAAGCTCCTTAATAACAGAATAAGATACATCTTGGTATGCAGGGAGTTGCCTTTGCTGATACAGCACAGGGCACGCTGTAACAACTTTCATATCCCCCTGTTTCAATGCTTCTTGCCAGCAACAATCCCAGCGGCTGTGTGCTGCTGAAACATTATCATCAGGAGCATATAAATCAGACTTCTTCTCAGGGTCTTTGAGACCAGGGTCAAATGAATCATTATTGCTATCATTATTCTTATCAAACTCCAACATAGCTGGCAACTTTTTAAACAAATCCCCAGTCTGCTTATCCAGGTATTCCAAGGGAGGGTGAGACCCACAGTTGCGTCTGTCATCAAATAACACATGGGCAGAGGGACGCACTGAAGGAAAAGAAAATCCTGGGCTGCCACTGGCAACCGGAATCTGGTCCCTGGCAGCATGCAGGGTAGCAATAACAGCACCCCAAGTCAACAAATGCTTACAAGTCCCCATGTCTTCATGTCCTTCTTTGTAAAATAATTTCTTCCTCACCTCCAGCCAGGCTTCCAGTTGAAAAGTACCATCAGAGGGAAGATCTGAGCCATGTTCTGTCACCCAGTCCATAAGACTAATTAACTTTACAGTAGAAACCTCATGGTCCTGACGCGGCATAAGGCATTGCAAGGCATCCAAATTCTGTTTCTGTTCTCGGGATATTTTTCTTCCCAACTGCTCACCTGTATAGGTGATGGATGTGTCAAATTCCAGATAATGCTGGAGCTGCTTTCTATCAATTCAGTTGGGTTCTGCCACTGGCACAACATTCTCTCAATAACACTGAGTTCTAATGTCCCTGTTCAGGTGCCATTTGTGGTGGCTTATGTCACGGATTCTCTGATTAAGGTGCAAGAGAGATGCTTTATTAGGACAGAAAGTCACTTATACAGCCAACTATGTTTACCATACAAACTTAACCAATATTGTCACCCAGACATGCTCTCATAACAACACAGGCAAACAGAAAAGTTCTCAGCTGCTTTACAGCTATCTTTAAAACAACATTTCACAGGACATTCCCAAGCTGTTTGGACTAACACTCCCCATTCAAGCTGCCGAAGGTTATACTCCCATCCTAGCACTCCCTTGCTTTCCCACCAGCCTGGCCCTGGCAAAACATTCCACAAGGTCAAATGCAGCAAGAATAGCTCTGACACATATACTGCATACTGAGTTCTGGCCAGACATGAATTTCAGCATTTTAGCATTATTTTAATTTGGACACCTTAATTTTTTTTATCCTTCTTATATTGTGGAGCCCCAAACTTCACACAGTGCTCAAGTTGAGGCCACATTAATGCTGCATATAGGGGGACAGGTTAGCTATACTGTGTTTAATGAATACCATGATACAGTTGTCAGTTTTGACCACCAGGGCAAATTGTTGACTCATATGGAGCTTTCCATCATCCAAAAGCCCAGATCACTTTTTCCAAGACTGCAATCCTCTACCCCGATCTTAAAGTACATCCAGGATTACACTGTCCCTGGTGTTTGTCTTTGTTAAATTTCATATGGCTCATGATTGCCCAGTTCTCTAATCTATCTCTCTGTAAGACCTCTCCAATCTCGAGGGAATCAATAGTTCCTCCCAATTTTGTATCATCATCAACATAATTTAGTAACGTTGGCAAATAATTTGGTAACTTCTATGAAAGGGAAGATTTACTTTCTGTAAGAACATGGTTAAGATTACTTCTCAAAGACAAGACTTGAATGTGAACTTTGAAAGCACTGTAGATTGTAAATGAGGAAAATTAAAACTGAAATTGAATAGAGGAACATTATGCAAAAGCACATACACACAGGAAAACAGCATCAGCAAACATTAAGGAAACCGAAACTGCTTTAATGATACGCTGTCTGGAAGACAGTCATTATAACACACTCTGTATTCACGGTCCCTTCCATCTGAAGGGCTATAATATACAAATGTTACAATATACAAATGTTACCAAACAGCCTGTTGCATGATAATTTTGGGAAGGGAAGAAGATATTTTAAAAATCTTTTTCTTTGCATGGTATGACAGGGGAAGAAAAAAGCAATTCAAATAAGTTCTCTGTTTCTCAAACTCCAAAAATTAAAAGTGGGGAGAAACCCCTGAAGGAGCCTTTCAAATTTGAGACAATCAGACAACAAAGCCTCAGCTAAAAAACTCTTGTGTTTTGAAACTTCATGCAGAGACAAAGTCTACTCATTTAAGCCCCCAAAAGACCAGAGAGATCTCAGTGTTAGGTCAGTGCTAGAGACCAGGTCTGCCCTATTCCAAGTTGAAAGTCAGTGTGGTATTAGGATGCTTTGTTATAAACTGGTTTATTTGCCAAGATATTAAGTGTGGCCCTTGAACATTCCCATCTTAGACATCTATCCAAGACTGAGTTATATTTCTTACTTTTGAGATTAAAAATCCACTTTTGTATTGCAAGATGGTTTGAGGATAGTCAAGGTCTCCCGTGGAACTCATCTTCTTTCTGGACTGAGGCACAGATTCTCTGGTCCTCTTAGTTTAAATAAGCTTCTTTCCACCAGGCACAGAGCACACCAGCTGATCCACTTAATCTTATTGCTTCTGAGAAGCACGCTGGTTACAAAACCTGTTAGCTAAGTTATCTGGCTTCAGTGGGTCTTTCTACTAGGTTTGGTTGTTTCTTTGGCTCTTCCATCATCAAGTACAAGGCTAAAGAGGCTGTGCGGATTAAAGCTTGCATTGTCAGTTCAGCAGTCAGTTAACATGCTGACATGTACTTCAGAAACACTTGAAAACTTGTAACAAACAGAAATCTGTGCAGATCATCATCGAGAACCTGAACTCAGTACGATGCACCAGGGACTCACAAACGAAAGCAGTCTTACCCGGAAGTTGTTGAAAAGCATCTCTTCTGACTTGATCTGGTTTTTGATATTGGAAGACTTTGCAAAAAGAGACAGAAGATAGCAGGGGATAGAGTTTAATAAGAAAAAAAGACAGTCTTTATTGATTAGACACACGGCTTGGCCAGAGAGGCATGTTGAACAGCAGCTTGCAAAACACGACCAATACATTTTATCTCATTTCTGCTCCACTTCCCCAGGCCTTTCCTTCCCCTTCTCACCTTGATTCTTTCCTTTTCCTGTCTTTGGCCCTTTCTTTAAATCCTAAAAGTTTCCCAGGAATCCAACAGTAAGACAGCCCACAAGTAGAGCCCACTTTAATTTCCTGTGATGCTTGTTCTTTCTCAAACTCCCATAGTCTTGTTTATGGCCTTCTTCTCAGATTCAAAGATCTGTTTGAACTTCCTCGTGGCTTTGAGGTCATGTTCCACTGGTCTCCCACTGAGTAGCTAGGGAGTTCTGATGTTTGGCACTGTAGTTCTCAGTGCCTGTTTGCTAGCATTTGTGTACCTAGGTGTGGTTTCTTACTGCTTCTGTCTCTTGCCTTTGTCTGATAGGCTGAATAGCCCTTAACCAGCTATCTAAAAACTCAGGTATCCTTACATTATGGGTATCTACATAACTTAACATTCAAAATATCCTAATATATGAAGCTCAGAAACAATACCTGTTTCCCAGGTTCTAATGCCATAGGGTCTCCTGTGTTACCAGAATACTAGGTCTGAACATACTAAAGTCAGAGCAAACATCAAACTGTAGAAACATGTAGAGCTCCTCATCCTGGAAAACATACCTGGAATTTGTGCAGTTTGCATTTAAGAAGACACCAGTTCTCTGAAGGAAAAGCCTGGACAAAAGGTTTCAAGAACACAGCTACATTCAAAATGGACATCCTCCCCTGCTATCCTCACCTCAAGGAGAGTGCATGACCTTAGCTTCTACTCAGGAACTCCTGTCTGCACATGTGCTAAGTGCAAGTCTGAAGAGTTCATTCACTTGCTCAACTCTTGGTGAACATGCTACAGCTTTTTCAGTTCTTCACATCCATTCAAAGATAGCTCTATAGGAAAAGAAAGTTCAAAAACTTCTCACTAAGTCTCTGTAGAAAACAATGGACATCAATACCACTTGCTTTAACCAGGCAATTCCTTGGGCCACTAGCTTTTACATGACACTGGTCATCCACAGAATTGCAGAGAAGACCTTGTCTGAGGGTGAAAAATCCTTGATTAGGCCCTTGGCTGGCAGGTGGAGAGTACTGGCAAGAGTAACTGTGGCGCTACCACACCCTTATACCCTTTCATGTTGTACTATGCATGCCGTAGTTTCAAAGACAACACTCGTAAGCCTCCCAGCCAGAGTGGGAAGAGTCCATCTCACAGCTGCCACGGGGCATATGTGACTAGCTTACCTATACAGTAAAAACAGAGTTCCAACCGGACAGCCTTAGTGCTGTAAACGTTTTCACCTAACACCTATAGTAAAGCATTTGGTTGAGCTAATCTACAAATTCATTGTGATTTCAAATAGCTCTCATTTCTTCCCATATAATTAGACATCCATCTAAAATTTTAATTGATCATTTTGTTCACTGAACTTCACTGAATATACTAAAAAGTTGTGAATATATAATGATTCACATCAAAATTGTTATCCTTCCTGTAATATGGCATATAAATAAAAGGTATCCTGGGAATGGCTAGGTTGTGGGGACCCTACCTTCAGGAAGTTTTGATAGGCAACATTAAAGTAGTTCCAAAATTTTTATTTTACAGTAGCCAGAGTAAAGACTGATGACCCTGTAGTTTATTTTACATTCCAGTGTAGTTGTTTATGGGGTTGTTGGTTGGTTGGTTTGGGGTTGTTGTTTGGGTTGGGGAGGGGGGGAGTTTGTTTGGGTTTTTTTATGGTATGTTTGCTAATTTTTTACACTCCGTTTGGCATACAAGTGATTAATGTCAAACAATTCTGGATATTCCCATCCATGCAAAGAATTATAATTGCAACATCACAGTTAAACCACCTGATCCTCTGTCTTGCCAGTCTTCAAATAAATCTCTTGAGCTGTAAATTCCCACCTTAGACGAAAAAGGTTTTTGAGGGATCTGGGTATCAGCAGGGGTCTGTGTTAAAACAAAATTATTCCACTTAGTTTCTCTATTTCTTTTCTAAGGTGCTTTTCTGTACATGAGTAACCCAAATGGAGGCTTTCCAGGGCCAGCCTAGTAGGGCGGCTCTCCATGCCAACTTTTACATGCCTACTTTGCTGTTTGGGATTGTAAAATCATTACAAAATCTGACTGTATCCCAATTTCTTGCGATCCTCCATAGGAGTCATCCCAGAAGAGGCAACAGGGGTCCCATTTGATCAGTTGCTGTCAATGCTTTTTAGACAGCTCACAACTCTGCTGCTTGTGTCTCTGCAAAAAGCTGAACATTACAAGCATTGTAGGTACAACAACCTTTAAACGCACTGCTGCTCTTCCCTCAGGTGCCTTTCCCATTATGGTGGAAACTTCATCCATGAACCTGCACAATCTATTATCATTAACCACCTCATGCTCTCTACAGTTGCAGCCAGTACCTCAGGCATCTTGGCAGCTAAAGGAGCCATCTGTGGGGTCACAGCACTTACGGTTGCTGCTGTTGCCCACCATCTGTGGGCTGTGTTTTGCCACCTGCTTTGACACACTGGAGATTGCTATATATGCTAGGTCACCGCACTCACCTGTAGCTGAACTCAGTTTTCAAGGGGAGGCCACAATTCTTCCCCAGTCTCCTTTAGCCAACTGCTCCAGTGAGGTGGGGACAAATCGGAACCTCCAACCAGTACTTTGGTTGGAACATTTCCTCTCTCTGATTTATCTTTAGCCCATACTTGGAGAGATGTCTTCCTGTAGGAATCATCTTGGTCTCCTTCTGGATTGGGAGCTTGGTTTGCCCAATACCAAAACAATTGAAATCTGGTTTTCCCTACCACCATTCAAGACACTGCATGAAACTGATTAGCTAAAGGTGAACACTGAGTTATTGTTCCTTAAAAATGAGCTGCTTATACACATCGTGCCATCTTTAGACATACAGAACCACAGGATAGTTGAAGAAAGTCAGCTGGTCCAGTCCCCCTGCTAGGTCCACCTAGAGGTGGTTTCTCAGGGCCATGTCTAGACAGCTTTTGCATATCTCCAAGGTGGGACAATTTACCATCTTTCTGGGCAGCCTGTGTCAGTGCTCTGTTACCCTCACAGTAAGAAAGTATTTTCTGATGTTCAGAGGGAACCTGCTGTGTTTCAGTTTGTGCCCATTGCCTCTGGTGCTACCACTGGGCACCACTGAGAAGAGCCTGGGTCCATCCTCTTTGTACCCTCCCTTCACACAAAATACTTCTTGCCAATTAGACATCCTTGCCCTCAGCAGCTGTAACACTGGGGCCTTAACTTTTACTCCTACATGTATTAAAGGCTATCCATTTTTTTTTTTTGCTTGTTTAGCTTCCTTTGATATCCAAGGCTGTTGAATGCCACTTCTGACAGCTAAAGGCCTGTAAGAAACATTTGTATAGTAGTATTAGCTTTTCTAATTTACAATTAAAACTTAAATCCTACCAACATTTCAGTATTTTCATACCATATTGTAATTTTTTTTAATTATTTTTATTACGCATGAAGAGGTAAACAGTTTTGTCGCACTTTGGCATCCTTAGCATTCACATCACAGCTTGGAAATGCAGTCTTCCTTCTGTACTATAAATGCTGAGAGAAGAAATCAGCAGTGTGTGCTACTGGTACTGCTTCATTTATCACACCAGAGGTTTATTGATTGAAGACTGTATTCCATTTCAAAAAGCATTACCTGTTTTAAAAGCTACAAGCTATGGCACAGGATAAAGACTAAATATGTACCTTTCTAACAGCATGAACCTTAAGTCATTCTAAAAACCCACCCTGAGATGTTGTAAAGAAATACTGAGTTTTATGTGCTTTTAGTCAGCTCCTGGCAGTCTGATTGCACTAATATGTACTACACAGACATATTTAGTATTTTAACAGATCTGTTACAATCAAATTGCTTTCAGCAAGCCTGGACAGAGATACTGCACACTTTTGGAAGGCCACAAGGTGTGAGAACATCCAGTTCTTCAAAAACACACTGACTTTCTGGCAGCCTTTCAAAAGACATTGGGCTCAAGGAGTTAGTGGTCTTAAGCCATGTCTGCTCTACCGGGCTGAGCATTTAGGGCTTGAGAAGCCTGAATACTATTTTATATATATATATATATATAATATCTGTAACTTATATCTCTGGGAAAGGTAAGCTGTATGTGGATCAAGGGGTGAAATCTATTGATCCCGGCTGGGACCCCATTGTCATTTAGGAGCTAGTGGCCCACATCATGGCTAAACTGAGAAGGTGCAAGCCCATGATGCACTGTGCTGCATGTCCAGGGTGGTCTTCAGCCTGTGCTGCTCACCCCTTAGCTGCAGGATGAGCCCAGGCAACTCACCATCACAGAGGAGCCTGCAGGCAAATCCAGTTCAGTGGCAGCAATTACACCACCTGCGTGGCTTTGCCTGTATCTAACAATGTAGCAACAAGGTCTTGTGAGAATGCAATTTTTCTTGAGAGAAGGCTACAAAATAACTCATATGACCCATAATGAGGTGCATCCCTCCATGGGTGGGATATGTACAATGCATGTTGGAAAAGCAGTCAGGCTCCATCCAGTGCTGCACGAACACGTGCACCTGGCAGCTGAAGGGACATAAGTTTTACTTGCTATACATACCCTTCTTATTCTGTCTTATTAAAAGTTATTTTCTTAAGCCATTTGTTTTGGACCTTCCTTACTGAGAACCAGAAAGCAAAGCCCATGTCTCTCTCACTTCACCCTCCTGCCCTCAGTGCAGAACATTCTCCATAACCCTGCTGGAGCTTCACTCAAAATGTTGCTTTTTCCCAAAACTAAGTTGGTTTGCCATAAGGCTTTTTTGAGTGTCTAGAGCATTAGAGGGGAGAAATGTGCAGAATTTGTAAGGAAATACACACATATACAATTATAGCAGCACATGCAGTCCAGGGAACCCAATGGGCATGTCTCAGGTCCATCAAGTAGGCTCTAGGAGCAGGTGGTTGGAGGGAAGGGAGAGATGGACCTTGGAGCCAGCAGGGAGCCTGGGGGCATGTGCCTAGTTCTCACTGTCCTGCAGTTCTTCTTCAGCCACAGCTCCCATGGTGAGAATTTCCCACCCTTCTCCCCTCTAAGGTCTACTTTGGTGCAGTATTTCTAGGGAACACTCAGCCCCAAGCCTCCACCTGATCCAGATGCACACCAGTCTGTTGTTTTTCTAGGCGTGGGATCCCTACTCTGCTCCTTCAAGGTTTTTTTTCTCACATTGTTACTGTTTGTTTTGTTTATTTGAAGCAGGTTTTTTTCCCAGGGCTCAAGGTAGTGCTTCTTCAATGACCAACAACTGTCAGCAAGTTCTTGACAATGCTAAGGCAGCTGTCTACAGACTGCTTCCATGCTTTCAAGGCCATGGTTATGGCAGGGAAATCTAAGTGTGGGATGACAAACAGCCAGAGACACTACCTCAAGCTCTGCTTCATGCAGTAATTTCTCAAAGCAGCCAGATAATAAGCACTACAGGCCAGAGCTGGAGACTTGTGAAGTCAACACAGGCAAAGTTAGTATCAGGCCAGTGGTCCATCGGGAACACTACCCTCTCTTTTTATAGGGGCAAAAAAAAAGAAAGAAAAATTATTATAATAATAATTAAAAAAAAACCCAACAATAAAATAGGGTCTGATGAGACCATCTATGTATCTGCTATGTCAATGCAAGTCTTAAGCTCAGAGCACTCTGGACTTACTCTCTAACTCTGGCACTGACTTCTGTGCTCATAGAGCAACCTTCTCTCTTTGAGTCAAGAAGGAAGGACTCAAGGATGGATAAAGGTCTAAGGAATATAGGAGAAAAGAGAGGTGCTGAAGGAAGAGGATGTTAAGCACACTGTGGAGGAAAGGGTGGGAGGGTAAACAAAAAGAACAGAAAAATCAGAACTAGGTAGATAAATACAGTCTAATGGAAATAGGACAAGTGCTCTTATTACATTAGTTTGTGGTTTCAGAGGTCTAGTCTCTGGACGTGAATCCAGAGTTTCAGTATCTTCCTTAAGCATGATCCAGTATTTATTTGGTCATCTAGCATGAGTAGCCAAGAATGCTTTGGCATTCCCCCAGAAGCTGGATGCTCAAATGCCAACTAGCAGATAAAGAATGAGCAGCTGAAGCTATAGCCAGCTGGAGGTTCTGCTTCACACAGTCACCGTAAACACACTGCAGTCCTGTGTTGGTATTTAGCTGCTCTGATATGGCATCACATCTGATGCTTAAAATTCATTTAAATATCAATGATCTTCAAATTCTGCAATCACCATTCTGCACTTCAGTCATTTCCATCTGTATATCAGGTAATGATGGGTTGATCCTTAAAACCCCTTAAAAGGCATGTTAGAATCAGGTGTGCATCTTGCCTGTTCAAGTCATGCCCAAGCCACTCACTGGTTAGTTAACAACATGTCATGAATCAACTCAGTGCAGAAGTACTGTATTTAAGGAATTTGTTTTGACAAACCAAAGCAGCTTGCTCGTGTGTTTTTTCCAAGTCGAGAGCAGAATTACACTGACAGCAGCCATGACAGGATTTCTCTGACCCATTAAGGTTATATGATGTGTCAGTTTATACATGCAGCTGCAGCATGCTGACCACAGCTGGCCTCTCTACTGGCTCAGGAAACAGTGCAACCACATGAGCAACCATCAGTCTGTGGGCATGCAACTTTTTTTTGGCAAAGCATCTCAGAGAAAGTCCAAGCAGGAGTTTTGTTTTGTTTTGTTTTGTTTTTCCCCAGCATACTTCATTAGCTGCTTGGTCAGTCAAAGCAGCAAAGTAATTTCTCTGAACATTTGGGTTTTTTAGGGTGTGGGGGGAATCAATAAGACCTAGTCAGCCTCGTTTTGTTATTTGTGTTCGTGCCTGGCTGCTGCTGGATGCAACACCTCGCTTTGTCTGGAAAGTGAGCCAGTGCTCTGAACACATTACTCACAGGCTGCAGCTCCCGGCAAAGTCACCTTCATGACATGTGGGGAACACCGCACAGTGACTACAGCTTATGAGGGAACTCTGCAAAACCAAGTAGGGCAAGATACTATTCGTGTATAAACCCACTACCTGCACAGTGGCACATAACTGAGCCCTGTTACTTTTAAGGATGAGAAGGGCCATTACAGCCCTTTGATTTGATTTTGATAACAAAAAAAATATGACAAGAGGCCAACTTTTCCCTACTGAGACTACTTTGTCCCTATGCTCCTCCTACAATCAAAGGAGCAGAAGGCTCCTGTAGATGGCTATTGAGAAGACTATCTCAGGCTCCTCTAGTATCCAGCTTAATGTGCGAATGCTTTTGGTGTTCAAGTCACAACTTCAGAGTGACCTTCTGGTGTCTTCTCCAAATGTTTCTCAGACCAGTAAGCTGTAACTCTGCTTCTAAGAACTGAGTAGGTTATGGCAGGTTGTGTTTGATCAAACAATTTAAAGAAATAACAGGAACCATATAATAAGGACTTCAGACCTTAGTATCATTTTTCATGCCAGACTCACCAAGACTCAGACAGGATTTCTCTTGGAACTGTAAGAAAACAAACCACAAGGAAACATAATTTGGTCTGTTTATACTATATCACTCCCCAGTGAGGCAGTTTGACCTTGGATGAATGCCAGGTGCCCACCAAGCCACTCTATCCCTTCCTCCCCTCCTCTCATCTGGACCAGGGGGCAGAAAATAAGATTAAATTCATGGGATAAAACAAAAGCAGTTCAATGAAGAAGCAAAGCAATGCCACGTGCAGAAGCAAAAGAAAACAAAGATTTATTCTCTACTTCCCATCAGCAGGTGGGAATGTCTGGTCCATTCTAGGAATCAGGGCTCCAAATGTGTAGTGGTTGCTCCATAGGACAAGCCAATACCCTCCACACACACCTTTTCCTAGCTTTTATAGTTCAGCTGACATCATAAAGTATGGAATATCCCTTTGGTCAGCTGTCCCAGTTGTGTCCACTCCCAAAATCTTGTCCATCCCATTGGAAGGAGAATGTTGAAAAACAGCCTTGGTGCTGAATGAACTCTGCCCAGCAGCAGCCACAACACAGGTGTGTTATCAGCACCTTTCCAGCACAGCACTGGGAGGGCTGCTATGGGGAAAATTAACTCCAGCTCAGTGAGAACAAACACACCCAGGAATAATAATTCCAGTAATAGAGCTCAGTAAAAGGATTAGTTTTATTTTACAGGGATTCAAGTACAAATTCAGCTTTGATTTTGTCAGATATGCTGTTAGAATGGGAAAGAATGAAAAAAAAAAAAAAAGAAGAAGACACACTGCACATTTCTTTTATGCATTTTTTTCTTGTGGAACAGTTGTTGATTTTTTTTTCTCCCTCACAGATCCAAAGGCAAGCACTAGTCAGGTTGCCAGACTTGCAAGCCATGAATGCTCAGGATCTATCATTAGTGATTTTCTTGACAATGCATCAGCTTATAAAAAAGTTGTCTGCCTTAGCTAAAAGCAAAGTTGATGATTCCCCTTTAAGAATAGAATATTGCATTTCCCCACTTATTCTACCTTGTTAGGTAAATAAAAGAGGTACTATTATTTCCTTCCTAAAACAGCATCATAGAGTTTTCCAGTTCTCTTGACTTGAATTTCTCCAAAGCCAGCTGCTTCAAGGAGCTTGCTGTACTCTGCTGCTGTTCGCTCCTTCCCTTCTGTTTGGACCAACATATTCATTGAATACAGTTGAGTTTCTAAAGGCCCACTTTTATCTTCATTCAGAAGTGATTCAGCCAGCAGCACTCCACCACCTAGTTGAATAAAGAGAAATAAAATACACACTGTGCTCTCAGAAAGTGAGATGGTTTTCAGCTGTTACTAGGCCAGATCCTAACCTTTAGTTTCAGGAAGCAGCAGCCTCTACATTAAGTCATATTTCAGCATTACAGAAGATAGCAAAAGACCAAAAGCATCAAAGCCTGTCTCTGCTTGGCTACATAGGTACTGATGTAGCAGGGCTGAAAGGAATGTTATAGCTGAGATAGAAATTTCCCATTTCCCCTAGTTGAAATCTACAGGAGCTTACTGGTTTTCCTGAGAACCTGGCTCTGCTGGCAGTGTTTTCAAAGCTCAGAGGGTTTGATATGATGCTTAATGGGTTTTTTACTATGATGAATACACATATCTAAACTATACCCAAAATCCCCAATCCTTACACCTAACTGCCTTGAAAAAGGAGTCCCTGCAGAGAAGAAGACTAAAACTGGGAGCCAGATAAGGAGGACTTAGACCAGACCCTGTTTGGTTCATCTGCACATGGCTGGCTTTGGAAAGCAAAAGACAATAAAGAAAACTCTGTGCTGAAACTCTGACACCTAAATTGAGTACCAAGACTGGTGTACTTCATGTTACTGATAGGAGAGTCTCTCTACCCTTCAAAAGCTCACACTCACCAGGTTTGCAAGCCTTGTAGACTTTTGCCAGCAGTTGCCTGCATTTGTCATCATCCCAATCGTGTAGTATCTTGGATAAAATATACAAATCAGCTTCTGGAATTGAATTGTTAAAGAAGTCTCCTGTAAAGCAAGAATAAATGTGTCACATAACCCCCCCAAAACACAGAGGGCAGAGCTAAGCAAATATTCTCAGTTCTGTCCACTTTTAAAGACTCTGGGATTGCCATGTCCATTACCCACATCAAACTGTTACCAGGTAAAAATCCTCCATGGCACTGCATAAGGGATTTTATTCTTGTTCAGTCTCACCCTATCAGAGAATCACAGAATTGTCATGGTTGTTGTCCAAGATCACTGTGTCTAAACATCAACAACAAGACAAACAAAACCCCAAAACAAACCAACCACCTCACCATCCCTCTAGAGCATGTTCTGAAGTGCTTTATCTACATGGTTTTTTTAATACCTCCAGGGATGGTGATTTCATCCCCTCCCTGGGCAGCCCGTAAGATCTGAAAAGAGCAGCAGCTCATCTGAAACAGCTTTTGATGCACAGAAAAGCATTTGAGTCTGTTTTCTCTAATGGCAGGAATTCAGATTCATAAAGCATTAAGGAGAGGAGATGGTTTCTCATGGTTTCTGTCATGGAAAAAAAGGAAATAATTTTCCCTTGTCTAAGCAATTGCACAAAGATCTTTAGTAACCACAGAGCTACATTGTAAAAAATCCAAACAAAAAAAAACCTCCAAATTTTTTGAAAGTTTTTTTAAGAACTCTTGTTCTGAAGAAATGAAATGGTTCTCTTCAGGAGCAAAGAGCTTCAGGGCTGCTAAATAACCAAGTCGAGCCTCTGATAGAAGGTAGCGGATTGCACAAATGGGACAGGCCTGTGGTAGCAATGAACTGCAGACTCAGGCTGCAGAGGCTGGGACACTCTGCACACAGAGGGGGCAGCTGGAGACCTGAGCCTCCAGTATGGTACCTCTGAGCAGAGACAAGGGGTTCAGGAGCAACAGCTGTGACAGCACTACACTGCTGTCTGCACCTACCCGCATGGAAAGTGATCCGATGCTCCTCAGGGGGAATAAATTGCTCTCTGGCCACTTGCACGACTTCTGGCAGGTCGTAAATTGTGACTGTGGAATTTGGATACAAAGAAACACACTCCCGGGCCAAAGCTCCTCCACCTCCTTTGGGAAAAGTGAAAGAAGGTCAGCACTGACACAAAACCAACTTCTTCAGTAACAACCTCATGAAGAGATGCAGGTGATGGTGCATTCAACCTCACGGAAGCTGGCAAAGAACTCCCCACGTGTTGCTGAAAGGGAAGAGGAGGAGCAGGAAAGGCAATGGTTTCCATTTGCTCCACAAGAATCTGCAGGTCTCCTAGCACCCAGGTCTATGGAGTTATCCCCAGTCCTTACAGCTCTTTATGCAACCCATCAGCCAGACCCAGCTGTGGATGCTGGAAGGTAGGAAATGAAAAACAGAGCCACTGAACCAGGAGCTAGGGAAGCAGTGATGGAGCCCAAAAGGGAGTCTGACCCACAGATCACTGAAAAATTGGATCACTTCCATTGGAAGAGACCTTTCAGATCATTAACTCCAATCACCAAACAAGCACTACCAAGTCACCACTAAACCATGTCCCTCAGCACCACATCTATACGTCTTTTAAATACCTCTAGGCATGGTGACTTCACCTGCCCAGTCAGAGTGGCCTCTTCCAGTGATTTACAGCCCTTTTTTTTTCCTAATATCCAAGCTAAACCTCCCCTGGCAGAACTTGAGGCCATTTCCTCCTCTCATCCTATCACTTGTTACTTGGAGGAAGAGACCGACCCCCACCTCACTACAACCTCCGTTCAGGTAGTTTTAGAAAGTGATAAACTGACGGATTTAGAAAGTGAAAAGGCCTCCTTTTCTCCAGGCTAAAAACTCCTGTTCCCTCAGTCACTCTTCGCAAGACTTGTGCTCCAGACTCTTCACCAGCCTTCTTGCTCTTCTTTGGACATGCCCCAGCACCTCAGCGCTGGCAGCACTGTCTGGCAGTACTCAGCAGCACTGGGACAGTAGGGCACTGCAGGGTAAGAGGCTGCTGACAGTATCTCAACAACACTGACTGAAGGGGAGGAGGAAAAGAGTCTAGCACCAGAAGAATGAATCGAGCAAAGCATGAAAAAATGCCAGAGCTGCCACATACACAAGGATGGGCCAATACTCAAATGAGACGCTGCAGAGACAGCATTCAGCTTCTTAATGTTCTCACCCCTCTCACACTTCTCTTTTTAACACAACCTAATCAGTGAAATGTCCCTTCTATGTCTGAGGTATGTCCTGCTTTCCATTGCTGTACCCATCATATAACATAGGAGTTCTTTTTCTTTCCAGAGCTTGTTAAAAGAAGACAGTTCAGCGGCTTCTTAAAGATCTACTGACACTCACCTCCTAGGTCATAGACCTGAGTGAAAGAGGAAAGGTCAAAAGCAGCAAGAACATCTCTGCCACAGATACTCCATATTGAGTTCTGTCCAGCCATGAATTTCAGCATTTCTTCTTCTGATCTAGTAGTGCAAACAGACACAGCACATAAAAAAAGGTAACTTATAACATCCTTGGTAATTCCTATCGTAACTGTTATTACAAGTTTTAGTTTAAATACTATTCTCTGTTTTTATTGACCCAGAATACATCTTTTTTCCGTATAAGACTACCTCAAGTCTTACTGTAGCAGAAGGGTACAGCTATAGATTTGTACATTTAAATAGGGAATAAATATAAATAGTGCAGTCAAACAGTGTTATGCTGCTAATTCTCAGGCTTACAAAGGAGATTTTTTTCCCTTCAACAACCATTGCCTCTTTGCCGAGACTTCTGATAAGTTTTTCACAGTAGGGAATTATTTATCAGAGAGTGTCCTGGTAGTGGATATTGTTGAGGAAGGAAGATGCTGCATGATGGTTCAGGTGAGTTGGATTCTCACATCATCTGATTTACTTGTTCTGAGCCATAATTAAAAACATTAATTTTATCTACAATAAGAAGAATAACATCTCTATAAATACACTAAGATTACCTGTACATTGCTCCAAACGGGTCTTTAGATGAAATGCCAAAAGCTCTTTCATATTGGTTTCTTCCTTCTCTAAAATAACAACCAAGAAAAGGCAAATGTGTGTGGATTTCTTTCTTTTACCCCAAGCACAGCTCAGAGCTATAGTTTCAGCTAATTCATCACAGTGGAATGTACTCAACTTTGTACAGAATATATGCCAGCCTGATTGTAATGGCTGTAAAGGCACCCTCATTTCCCACTATAAAATATACTGATATATTTCTCAGTCCTTCACAAGAATGATGGGTTCTTTTCAAGTCCAGGTTGGATGGCGTTTTGAGAAACATGATTTAGTGGAAGGTGTCCCTGCCCATGACCAGGGGGGTGGAACTAGATGATCTTTAAGGTCCCGTCCAACCCAAACCATTCCGTTATTTATGGGAACACATCTCAAGTAAAGGTATGAGACCAGTGTAGTCACCACCATCACACACACCACGTTTTGATCATCAGTTGCAGATTGGAACAAGTGATACTCCAACACGATATTAAACCACTCCTATACCTTTGCAACAGAACTATCCTTAGCCATCATTAGTCATCATCTACTTTGTTGATGCCTCCTCAGGTAAGAGACATTGTAATGATCAAGTGCTTTCCTGAAGGTCTAACACATGGAAATCTGATTCCCATATCATCTCCACCATCAGAAGGAAAAGGAAAACAAGAACATATACAAAGGGAAAACAAGAAAAACCAAGAACACATATAGGCTAACAGATGAAATGATCTGTTGCTTTTTCATTTGGAGAAGCAACCAACATCTTCATTGTTCTTTTCAACAGAAACACCACTTGGAACAGACACACATATGCTGCAAAACAGTCTGCAACAGAGAGCGCACAATGTTCCTTACCTCACAGCATCAGCCAGGTAGTGCCAGCACAAGTAGACTGTATTTGAGTAATACATCATAATATGATACTGAGACTTGGGACTTGATTTTGTAAGGTAGATATTGGAAATTTCTGTGTTTCTGTAGAGGGCTAAAGGGTGAAATATACATATTTACTAACATGTATGATATGCCACATTGCCAAGACCATTGTACAGCATGGTATTTGTCACCAGAAGACGTCTATATGACCAAAGACGCAACCACATTTCTTCTACAATCAGACCTGCCACTGCAATGAGCAGTGAGTGAGGGCTGCTGACAGGTGTGTTGCCCCATTCAATGTGAGTGAACACTATCTACCTACACTTACTCCAGCACAAAACATTTGTTTCAAGAACAGCTAGAGGACTGCCTTACAAGTGGCATCATTTACCTATAGGCTTCTGCTATCAGAGGAAGCTTTGGGTATGTCCATTTTAAATGAGAAGCCCTTGCAGATGAGCCTTTTTTTTTGATCAACAAGGTCAGCAAGTGGGAGACAAGTCCCCAGAAATGCCAGCCACACCTACCCTCTCTTGGTTCCTTAGGGCAGGACCTTCTGAAGACAGATGAATGCCTAAAGCACCCACAGAAATTTCCCCCACTGCCTGCAATGTGTCTGCAATGGCATCATTCACCCATGGGACTGGCACAGAAAAGGAATATAAAAGATAATCCTGCTCTCCCTAAACGCATTGGGTAAGTACGGTAAACCCTATAGCAGGGCAAGGCAACACAAGCCAGAGCAGGGGACAGAACTTGGAAGATTCTGTCTAGTCCTGAGCAGCTGTCTGATGGTCACAGATCCCTTCTGACCATGTGGACTCAACATCTCTGATGCAAAGGCAAATCTACATTACCTCTCAGGTCAGACTAGCAAAATAACAAAATACTTCATATGATGGTAAAACCCCAAAGAAAAAGGAAATGTGTTTTTAAATCATGCTGTTGTCCATGAATCCTGGAATTTTGTTTTAAGGTTTAAAATCATGCCCACAACTCAGAGAAACTGAATTATCTTATACAAGGTCACCTGAAGGCTGTTGCACAAATAAGTCTAGGAATATAGAACCCTTCACCTGGGCTTTACTTTACAACTTTAATCATGCTGACATTTGCTGTTTCTCCTTCAGCTGAGGAGGGGATGGTGGTCCCAAGTGATTCTCTCCTCCTTCCAGCTACCGTAACTGGCCTAGCACTACATATCACCTCTACTCACATACCTTGCCTCACTTTCAAAAGCATCAGAGTTTTAAGCTTTTTAGTTTCTTCTCCTTCTTCTGCCTTTATTACCTCCTTCTTGTGTCAGCTCTACTGCCAAGAGCTTCAATCCCACACAGGCATCCAGAAGTCGTTCCATCCCTGTGGTGCTGGTACCCAACTGTGCAGCAATGGCATCTGAAGACAGAGGCTCTCCTGACTCCAGCAGAAGATCAAACACCCCCAACTCACAGGCAGTGAACATAACCTGCAGGTAGGGAAAGGTAGGAGTGAGGGATCAGGTAAAAGCACCAAATCTACTGCATTTCTAAAGTTTCCGTGTCAGGGAAATTATACATATATTATTATACATTATAAATATATAATTTTTTTTTCATGCAAAGTTATATTTCATATAAACAAGTCCACTGATCAGACTGAGGTTTCTCTGAACACCAGTACTACCATGCAGTGCTTGTAGTGCACCTTCATTCATTTCCTCTTTTTTTTCTGGTGAGGCCAGACAATGTTTTTGGCTCACAAAGGTTCACATTTAGAGACCAGGTTTTGGGTGTGAATGTTCCTGCCTCTTCCTTAGTTTCAGAGCACATTCTCTTGCTTACTGCCTGGAGAGCACAGAGGCAAGACTGTGTGGTGGTGGGTTTTCCTGTTGTTTTTGTTCTTGAACTAAGGATCTAATGTATGCTCCAGTGAACTCCGGAGTAGCTTGCAAAAAGGAGTAATATCCCACGCTGTGGACCCTATTTTCAGGGAATAATGTGCATGATTACAGCAGGAGGTTCCTCTCAGCCAAAAGGACTTCCTTATTGATGCCAGAAGAATTACCCTGTCTTTTTATAGGGAAGCTGTGTAACATCACCAGGAACAGCTCTCAACCTTCAAAGAGATGTATGTAACCATATATTAAAAAAACCCACATTCTCCTTTAGCTGTACACAGTTAAGTTTACAAGTCTTAGCCTATTTCTCTGGCCACACAAACATTTCCTAAAACATTAACAAAGGCATCAACTCAATTGACTTCCTGTATCTACAATGGTTTTCTAAAGTTCATGGGAATCTCCTTTTACCCTTAGTAAGAATACGATTTAACCAAATCTGAGCTAGTCTCTCAAAAACATAGTTCCAGTGTTAATTTGGACACTCCTTTTTCTCACGAAGCAAAAGGGTTTTTCATTAACAGTTTTTCCTCTTCTTATTTTCAGCTTTGCCTTTCAGGAGCCTTAGGATGCAGCAGCATTTGCACAACCTAAACATTCCTTCCATTTCCATGTTGGCCAGAGGTGCAGCAAGGGACAGTAGGAAAGGTAACTAAATAGTAAATGAGGAAAAAAATCTCAGACTGCACTGGATATTATAATTTTATGACAATGTCCTTACACAGGCAAATAACATTGGTAAACAATAAGGAAACTGAAACTACTGCTTCTACCTTTGTGCCTTAATCAAATGTTTTTTGGAAAAAAAGTGATAATTTGGAGTCTTTCTTCCACCTGAAAAGAAGCAATACAGAGAAGTTTTCAAGGTCAGCCTTCTGCATAGTAGATACATAATAATACATGGGAGAGGGAAGGACATTCTTTGAGAAGATATTTGAAAAAGTCTTGTTCTTTGAGTGGTTTAACAGGGAGGGAAAAAGGCAATTCAAGGCAGTTCTCAGTTTCTCAGACTCCAAAAATAAAAAGTAGGAAGTCATCTCACCACTGAAGGAACCTTCCACATTTGAGGCAGTCAGACAGCAAGGCCTCAGCTATAAACTCGGGTGTTTTTTATAGTCTCATGCAGAGACAAGGTCTGCTCATCCAAGCCAATAAAATCCAGAAAGGTCTCAATAAATGGTAAGTCTATCCTGAGTGGTCAGGTCACTTTAAAATATTTCTTCTTTTCAAATTTCCTTCCTGTCTAGATGAGCAGACAGGATGCTTTCATATGGCATGCTTTTCATTCCCAAGACTTAGATTCAGAAGCTAAAATGAGATCCTTGAATTTTTCCATCTGCATACTCTTAGACATCTATCCAAGACTGAGTTATATTTCTTACCTTTGAGATTAAAAATCCATTGTTGTATTGCAAGATGATTTGAGGATAGTCAAGGTCTCCCGTGGAACTCATCTTTCTGGACTGAGGCACAGATTCTCTGGTCCTCTTAGTTTAAATAAGCTTCTTTCCACCAGGCACAGAGCACACCAGCTGATCCACTTAATCTTATTGCTTCTGAGAAGCACGCTGGTTACAAAACCTGTTAGCTAAGTTATCTGGCTTCAGTGGGTCTTTCTACCAGGTTCGGCTGTTTGTTTGGCTCTTCCATCATCAAGTGCAAAGCTAAAGAAGCAGTGCAGATTAAAGCTTTCATTGTCAGTTCAGCAGTCAGTTAGCACGCTGACATGTACTTCAGAAGCACTTGAAAACTTGTAACAAGCAAACCAGAAATCTGTATAGAACAGCATCACGAACCTGAACTCAGTACGATGCACCAGGGACTCATAGACCAAAGCAGAGTCTTACTGAGACCTTATTCAAAAGCCGCTTTTTTTACCAGGCTGGTATTTTGGTGCTGGAAGACTTCCCAAGTATAGAAATCCTTACAGAAATCAGACAGACAGTGATGTGACCCAGAGAAAAAATGACAGTTTTGCAACACAATTCTTCAAGTGAAAAGGGGACATTCCCAAGAGTTTAAGAGCAAAGGAGTATCAGCTCCGATCAAAGCAGTCAGAGCTGACTTCTGGCCAAACATATCATCTCCCACTCACCCCTCACTCAAGAACATCACTTACCTTCACCATGCTGAAACAGAGACTCTGTCTCAGGCTCCAAGTCATGTACCCAGGACCTCAGACCTCACCCATGCAAGGAAAATGACTGGCATAACTACCACATAGTAGATAGAGTTGCTGAGGAAATAACCTGAGAGCAGAACCTACACAAAGAGCTGAAGGAAAGCATCCCACTACACACTGTGCCTGGAATAATTTCCACCCAGGTGTGGAAAACCTGGGTGTCTTTTCTGGCCTGGTTTGCAAGCCATGACCATGGAAAGGATAACAGAAACACAGGAGTGTAGCGAGAGGGGAGCTGAAAATTGTTGTGATGGGCACAGGTAACCCTGAGACTGGCATTAAGACAATCTGCACTCCTGAGTGCAGAAGCAGACAGTCCAAAGAGAAGCTCTAAGAGTCTATTTGTTCTGCTACTTTGTCACGGTGACTAGCTTGCTTTAACAATGATCACTCAGATGAAGTCTACAAGAAATGAAATCTGTATCTTCTGTATTTTGTAGGTCCCATCCCACCCACTTCTGCCTTAGAAAGTAATGCCTGATAGATAGCAGCACCACAGCAGGGGTGTCCTGATTGTGCTTTACTGTATTTTGGGAGAGCAGGGTGCTGAGGGATGACAAAACATTCTATATTTTCCAGGTAGCTACCAGTCTTACTGCACTTCAAAACTAACCAAGGTCATGCAGAAAGTCTGTGGGAAGAAACAGTGAAATGACTGCCAGATGTGACATGGATTTCAGCTTCACACAGAACACACCTCATAGGTCTTTCATCAGAAAATTAACCCCCTGGATTTCTTTCCTGAAACCTCTCTGCCCCACTGTCCATTGCTCCAAGTTGTAAAATGCCTTCCATCTTGCCCATCTTGCCTTTTGGGGCAGATGCTGCAACTCTCAGGTGTGAAAAGACACTTCCCATCAAGGAAAGACTCACAGTTTTTATACCATACATTTAGTGACCTTTCAGGCAACAGCATCAAATGAGACCTGACTTAGGTAATACAGCGATGGCAAAATGTTAGAAAATAGATTTTTTTTTTAATTTATTTTTAAGTTATAGCTTTCTCTGTGCTTCAGAAATTAAAGTAATGGGTGACACTTGAGCAATACAGAGATTAACATGCAGCTCAACATCTTGCATACATTAGCTTGGTGTATGTTCAAAAAGACTGTACCTTATAGATTTGTCCCACCACAACAATTTAATATTCTATTCCTTTCCTAAGAAGTAGGGTTGTGTTTATACATTGCTGCTGAAGGTTAGTTCTGTGTTTCTCTTTTGAACCTGCTTCATTTTAGAAGAAAATGTCCAGTACAGTTTTCCACATGTTCCTTCTGACCATTTTGTGGATGCATTGAAACTTTCTCAGCTGAGAAATTCCACTGTATAATCCTTCTGTGAATCTGCATTTTCCATTCAGGTCCTTACATGTCATCCAAAAGATGTTTTATTTTTCAGCCAGTAGTGAAATAGCAAATTGCTTAAGAGTTAGTTGTTAAGGTTAACGAAACAGATGTCATAGTTATTAGCCTTTTTCCCCTCTGTACACAACTCAGAAACAGTACCTGTTCTCCACATTCTAACTCTGTTTGCTTTCCTGTTTTACCAGAATACCAGGTCCAAACATATAAAAGTTACAGCAAACACCAAACTGTAGAAACACGTAGACTTCTTCATTTTGGACAACCTAGCCTGTAAAATATAGTGCTATTGTCTTGCTAGTGCACCAGACCTCACTGTTCAGTGCAGGTTGGACAATAATATTCTGTTTATTTTGTACTGTGATAGCTGGAGATCACAATACACCTCTCTGACAGAATGAACGTGAATCTGTGCAGCTTGCATCGAGCAAGACAGCATGTCTCTGAAGGAAAAGCCTGGACAAAAGATTTCAAGAACACAGCTACATTCAAAATGGACATCCTCCCCTGCTATCCTCACCTCAATTTCTATTCAGGAACTTCCATCTGCACACATGCTAAATGCAAATCTGCAGAGTTCACTCACTTGTCCAACTCTTAGTGAACATGCTACAGCTTTTTCAGGTCCTCCCATCCATTCCAAATACAGCTCTACACAAAAAAAAAAGCTCAAACACTTCTCACCAAGTCTCCATCCATATGGATAACCAGGTCAACTTCTACCCCTAAATAGCTTTCCCTCTCCTCCCACTAAAATACAGAAATAAATAGTACATAGATAAATATCACTAGCCAATGATAGATATTGTTAGCCTAAAAGTTAGAAAGGAAAATAAAAATATTTCTCTGCTAAAGGCCAATTCTGCCTGCCTGCTACTGAGAAACAAATTGGTGCAATTTTGCCCAAACATAAATATTTCTCATTCCCAGGACTGTAACAGCTATTCAGATACAGGCCATCAGCCACACTAGAAGCAAATGCTTGCACATTGAATTACACATTTCTCTTCTGTTAAGCTAAACAAAACAACTCTAGGAAGAGCTAGATGCTGCTTGCCAGTTTACAGAAAACTTTGCTCAAATGACTCAGCCACAGATTGATAATCAGATGTTACAGTGACCTTTAGTAAGCTGAATTAAAGATTCATGAGCATGAAAAAGCTCAACACTCGATACTTGTAGTTTTGACTAAATAACAATTATATGCACAACCATACACTAGCATGTCCTAACGGGCCATAAATTCACTTCGCTTAAGGCAAAGTTATAGGGTACAAGAGGCACTGGTAATAAAATGACAACACAGTGAATTAAACCTACTTGAAGTACTTTTTCAATTATGACTAAATCTGTCTGTTGAGGACACCAGATGTAATCGTCTAATGGGATTACAACTGGCAGAGAGATGTAGGGGAGGAGGGTTGCAGATAACCCACACCAGATTGATGCAAAGCCGCACACAGTGTGCTGTTGTTTCCAAGTAAATTGTTAGTGAGGCTTAAAGTCTAAGCCCCTTTTAAGCTACAAATACATTCACGAAGATGAAATTGCAATGGCTTGCTTTCTCTGAAAACCCCATCAAGGTTTTTATCATAGTACTTAGACCATGTGCAATCTAAAGCTGTTACTTTACCTCCACAGTTCTATTTTGGTGATGAATTTTTCTTTGCCTAAGTGACTCACTACACACAAATACTACACAAAATATAATTATGTCATTTTTGCATACTATTTGCATGACTATTGCTTCTGTCATTTTTTGACACCAACTATTTTTTTTTTACTGTTTACGTCACATATACTACAAGCAGACATTTGAAGAGGGCAGGAAATCTTGTATAACCAGCTCATTCTCTAAGCAAATCCTCTCTTCTCCTCATTTTTCCTTATAGTAAAAAAATCTGTCTGAGAACATCTTTTACAGTCCATCACAAGCAATCCTGGGTTCTTCTTGGTTTAGCTTCCTTACCTGTGAATAATCTCTCAACAATTAATTCACCCAAATAGTCACTGAGATCTCTGTGAGAGGAAGGTCCCAGCAGATAAGTCTCCGTGAGGACAGACAGATTCACTAGCTAAAAATGACAGAGGCCAAAACTTTTGAGACATGAAAATAAAAGGCCCTGTATAGACAGCAGTTGAGGCAGGCTCTCATGTCAGAAAACACTTGTGCTCCGTGAGGCATCACAAAGGCAATCAGTGGACACTCAACTGCCTTGCACAGGCCATTTTGCACTTGCTAATCTGACAAACCTCTCCTCCTTTTCTTCTAAAGGAGACCTTCAGAAAGAAGTGTTCCTGTCACTTGTCATGGGCAAGCACCCCTGAAGTCCTTTTACCTCGTAGCTCACCTCAAATATTTTTTACAGCCTTATTCTGTTTGCAAGTGTGTGGGTTTTGGCTGAGGTGGAGTTAATTTTCTTGATAGTAGCTGGTATGGGGATAAATTTTGGATTTGTGCTGGAAACACTGTTGATAGCACAGGGATGTTTTCATTATTACTGAGCACAGTTTACACAGAGTCAAGGCCTTTTCTGCTTCTCACCCCACCAGCAAGTAGGCTAGGGGTGAACAAGAAATCAGAAGAGATTACAGGTGGGACAGCTGACCCCAACTGACCAAAAGGATATTCTATACCATATGACATCATGCTCAGCAATAAAATCAGGGGGAAGAGAAAGGAAGGGGGGATGTTTCAAGTGATGGCATTTGTCTTCCCAAGTAATCATCATGCATGATGGAGTCCGGCTTTCCCGGAGATGGCTGAACACCTACCTGCTGATGGGAAGAAGTGAATGATTTCCTTGTTGTGCTTTGCTTGTGTGCATGGTTTTTACTTTACCTGTTAAACTGTCTTTATCTCAACTCACAAGTTTTCTCACTTATACTCTACCAATTCTCTCCCCCATCCCACCAGGGTAGGGAGATAGTGAGCAGCTGGGTGGTGCTTAGTTGCCAGTTGCGGTTAAACCACAAGAGCAAGCTCTGTCAGGTGCAGTGAGCAGAGGAGAAAGATGTTTCCAGTTAAAGGAGAAAGTAACTGACACTACTAGACAATTCCTCAGAGCATTTAAAGCTGTCTGGGATCCTATGCAGAACTGCAGGGAAGACCTGGTCTGAGGGTGATCAGTCCTTGTTCAGACGCTTTGCTGGCAGGTTAAGTGGGGGTGACTGTGGTGCTACCACATTATTCATGTTGTTCTACACATAGTCTGGTTTCAAGGACAGCACTCTTGGGCACCCTATCCAGAGGAGGTAGAGCTCACTTCACAGGTGCCACAGTACACACAACTAGATTAGGTTTCACCCTTAGCCCTTCAAAAGTGTCACAACCTACTACCCTAGCAAAGCATGTGTTGGAGCTTATGTAGGATTTTTCTTTGTGAGGCAGTAGGAGATGTATTCAGGGGATGTGGCATCTGAGGGGGAACCAGATCAAATTAATTTTCTGTGAGTGATTAAAGAAGGATGGTGGTGCACACCATTTCAAACAAGCCTCAAGAGCCTGGTACCAGATTAAGTACAGAAAAAAATAGACGCACGTTCCCTTTTAACAACAATAATACCTACACATGTCCTACTTAAGGACTGTGTGGTGGTGAAGTTGTAGTAGCTTCTTCCTAAGTCACCTAGTGCAGGCTGAGGTCGTGAGACAGAAAATTGCTGGCTGAAAGACTGGTAAGTGCAGAGGTTTATCAGTCCTCAGATAGAAACAGGAGAAGACATTCTTCTTTAAGGATTAGAACAGGACTATGCAGTAACACTGTCCATAGCATCAGGAACTTGATTTCCTACCCTTACAAGGCTCACATTCTTCTTTACTTACCAAGGGATGCAGGAAACCCACTCCTTGCTGCCAGTGCCAACAGCCACAGTGAGGCAGCAGCACAGGCAGGGACAGCATGTACCAGCTCCTGCACAGCACGGGGAGACTCAGGGGCTTTGACCCACAACCTTCCCACCCCTTTCAGCTCAGACCCTGCTGCAAGCACTCTGTGATCAGCAGGGTCCTCAACCTCAAACAGGAAGAGGTCACACGCTTGGCAAATTCAAGCTATCAGGTAAGATTTAAGCAATCAGCATCACAACATTCTTCCAGAGTAGGTAAAAATAGTAGTAACTTCAGTACTTCAGCTTCTAGAAGGCATTGTAAAGCCTGCTGGGATCCTAGGTTATTTCATTTGAAACAGTAAGACCCCTCGAAGACACTTTTCTTTCTGGCAGGGTTTTGGTATCAGGAGAGGGCGCTACTGCCATGTCTCCCATAAAAAGCTTCAAGAAGATGCCCCAGCTCCAAGTTGGATGTATCTCTAGCCAAGGCTGAGACAATCAATGCTTCTGTGGTAACATATTTAAGAGGGGATTACCTATTAGGCAGGTCCTTTTGCTTTGGAGAGGAGTAGGACAGGAGAGAGACAACCATGTGGACATTGGACACTGAGGTCAGTGAGGAAGAAGGGATGGATGCATGCTGGAGCCGACATTCCCCTTCAGCACCTGAACATGGGATGAACTGATAATGACCCCTATTCCTTGTGCAACTTGGCAGGAGGAGGTAGAGCTGAATCTGGGAAGAGGTGAGGGAAAGAGTAAAGGTATAAAATATTTGGTTATATTTATCACTGTCCTACCCTGATTCAATTGGTAAATTGGTGGTGGCTTTGCTGTTCAAATTAAATGTATTTTGTTTTGCCAAAGCTGAGTCTGTCTTTTGCCTGTGATTATAACTGGTGAATGAGCGCTCCCTGTCCTTTGTCTCGACTCTCAAAAAGCCATTTGTATTTTCTCCTCCCCATCCCACCAAAAGGGGGTAGGAGTGACCGAGCAGCTGTGTGGTGTTCAGCACCAGCTGAGTAGGCTCAATCACGAGTGGTAGGAATGTACTAACCTGAAATCACCACAGAACAACGAGCAATCATTTACTATCAAAAATTATATTCTTTAAGTTATTGCATCAGTGAGGTTTTTGCAGTAGTACAAGCACATACCTCAGCCACAATAAAATTAACGATACTGGGAATGGCATAATTTATATTTGTGACCTTATTAAAAGATTACAACTCTTTTCACATTTCCTTGCAGTTCAAAGCCTATCATCAATGAAGACCAAGCAAAATGATGCCCAATCAGTCTTAGAGCAATGGCTACTCAGGAAAGACATAAGCCCTTGTTTTTATAGTCTAGTATGATGTTCTGCGGAACGAGATAGCCCTTCAAGCCAGCTGGGGTCAACTGTCACAGCTGTGTCCCCTCTCCCAACCTCAGCCTACCTATTTGAGGGAGGGAGACGGGGTGTGGTGGTGTGTACACAAAAGGGAAAGCAGGTAAGCCCTTGACACTGTGCATGCACTGGGGTTTTATAAACGCCATTTGTTGCAAATCCAAAACACAGCAGCATACCATTAACTCCATCACAGCCAGACCCAGTACGAGGACATAGGATGCAACATCCATTTCAGAGGATTCATCACTGAAAAGATTTTGGAGCTTTGACACAAAACACACTCCTGAAGAAACAATACTGCCAAGTGTTAGACAAGATAGAACTCTGCACTGAGCAGTTACTGGGCTACTTTAGATACTAGGAGTTTTAAGAGGTTTTGACTGGGTTCAGAGGGACAACTAAAAGAGAACCTCTTCCATATTCCTTCTGCCTTTTGAAAAGTAAGCATTTGCAAGTAGCTTCAAAGCACTTTCAGGTTTTTCCTCCTGAAGCTGCTGTGAAAAGAAGAAATAATACAAGCACTATGAACAACTGAGTTACTTTACATTACTGCGCTTACGGGATATTGCATGAAGCCAGTGCTGGATACGGTGTGTTAAGCTGAATGATCATCAAAGCCTGACAGCTGAACAGACTCCCCACAATTATATTCTCTGGCCTTAGAAATTGCCCTAAACATCAGAGCTTATGGAATTCAATCATCTCAGGGTGGAACACGAAACCTGCTCTTGGCGCCTTCTCTGGAGTAAAAAAATAAAACTTTTGAACAGTTTTTGTTTTGGTTTGGGTTTTTTTTTTTTTTGTACCAATTAACAGTATCTGTTGGATTCTTTTAGTATGACTCCAACACTTCATGGCAACTGCCACTGCTTTAACTGCTTCCTCTCTTGGCAATGATAGTGCCTTCATAGCTTGTTGACTACGTGAAAGTAGCATTATAAACTAGTATCTCCCTGGTAATACTTCATCAAGACCCCACTCAAGACATCAGTCCCAGTGGAAACCCACAATCCAAATAAACTACAGAAATACTACTAGGAATCTAATCCTGAGCTCAAAGACATTGGTGCTGACAGCTATTAGTTAAATTTCACATGTAACTGCAGATAGAATATAACCACCCATGGACAGTTAGCATTTAAAAATCAGGCTAAGCAGAACTGCATGCACCTACACAGAGGCATCCCACCAGCCTTACCAAATACTTGCAACCAACATTAGATTGGATTTTAGCTAAATCATCACTAAAGATTTAACTCATCTTCAGGTAGATAGGCTTTTAACAAAAGGAAATCTCCCCAGAAAGCAACTGCTCAGAATTTAAGAGATTGGTGGTGTTGAGGTAAGATAAATCAGTCCATCTCTTGGTCCCCAAGAGAGTGGTGGAACTCACAAGGGAAGTCACATAAACTTGAAAAGTAACACAATAATTGGAGATCTTTCAAAACATCAGTTGACAGGAAGATAGAAGAATGTCTACTTTTTCCTTCCGTATCTACTAACTACAAAATATTTCAGCAACAAGGTCTGGTAAGAAACAAACCCTGGATGGATTCACTGAAAGTAACAAGAGACTAACTCAGCCAGCCAGGGATCCAGATGAGCTGCAGCATCAATCTGCTCTTCAGGCTCTGCAGGAAAGGGATGCACTTTGAATTCATGCATCCGTGTGAGGAAAATGGCATCTGAAGGCTGTAGATAAAGAGCACATGTCCTGCTGAATTAACAGCTGACATAGCTGTACATAACAAGACCACTGAGAAGAGTGGCTGAACTTCATTATCCAAATGTGTTGAGTGATTTTTTTCAGCAGATGGGTTCTCCTACAACATGTGTGCAGATTTTAATAGACATATGAAAACATCAACTTCAGTTCACTGTAAAGTTTTCTTTTTAATTTTACCATAAAAAGGCAAAATAAAACTCTTTCACTGTAATTTTATAGCTTTTAATATTCCTGAGCTGCATTTTAGAAGCAAAAGTATTCTTAAATGAATTTAACAAGAGACACTGCAGCCTTAATTTCCAACACCACAAGTAAAAATAATTTAGCAAGAAGGCCCCTTTTTCAAAAGACAATGGCTAGCTCTGTATGTACCTGAAAAAAATGCTCCAAGCAGTTCTACACCACCTGAAGCAATTACAAAGCCATGTATGTCAACAAAATAACAACTTTTCAACCATTTTACCACTACTTCTTACTTCCTACATCAGTGTGCCTCTCTTACATGGAAAGTATTCTTATACAAATGGCATTGCATGCCAGAATAATTTGGGCCACAAAGCTTGGCACCATACAGACATCTAAAGGAATTGTAGCAGTTCAAAAGATATCCTGCATATCTTTAGAATCAGTTAAAAACTCTGTGAAAGTTCTGCTATACATCTCAGTCAGCAAAAACTCTACTTTGTTAAATGTGATCTCACTGAATGTACCAGAAAGCATTTTAAATCTGTATGTAATAGCTTGTCATGTCTGGAGTTCCTATAACTGGGACCCATGTATTTCTCAAGCCAAATTAGGTGATACAGAGATAAAATCTAAATCCACTAAAATTAAGGTTTAGAAAACTGAAAATCAAGCAAACAGGTTGGTTAGCACTGTAGGAACTCAAGCACAAGGTGGTTATACCTACATTGTGGTAGAAACCTAAAAAGAGACAACAAAGCACAAAGGAACATCAGAAAACCCAGGCAGCTATTTTCTTGATTTCAGGGACTAGAGGCAAGTCAAGCACTGGTTGAAACAAACGTGCTTTCCACAGCAGTCACACCGATGAGGTCTCGTTTACAACTTTCTGGCCCTTTAGTCCAACCACAGCCTTTCCAAGGAGCCAAGGCCTACACTACCCGCTCCAAGTACTCCTTTGCTTGCTCAGTGATCTCCTCCGGTGGCGTCGTCTCCTGCTCACGCTTCTACGACTACGGCTTCTTTCTCTTCTGTCTCGTTTACGTTCGCTACTTCGAGTTGTCCTGTAACGTGAACGTCTGGGGCTTACACTTCTTCGACGAGGACTGCGGCTTCGTCGAGGACTGTAACTTCTGCTAGAGTGTCTGTAATACCTCCTGTCTTTCCGGTGCTTCTCATCCTGATAACTCACATCCCTTCTGTGTCTGCTCCTCTCTCGTTTACCCTTACTCTCATCAGTGTTTACGCTGCTACATGAACGGCTCTTTCGTCTCCTCGGCTCTGTGCTACGTTTGCCCTGCTCGCAGTGCGAGTCCTTCCTGCAGGTATTCTGGTCATAGCTAGAGAGGCTCTTCTGCTGCTGGTTATTGTCGGGAACACATGAAAGTACCCCCGAACCTCTTTTCTCAGAACATCTCTCAGAGTTTGTGGTATGAAGTTTCTGACCTTCTTTGATGTGAACTTTGTCATGAACGTTGCCATTCAAGTACCTACATTGAGTGTTTACACCCTCAGGGGATGCTACTTCTCTTTGAGAGCCAGGACCCAGTTTGCTGGTAACAGCCTGTGCAGAGGTAGATGTGATGCAGCTGGATGACACAGTGTGTGGAACACCATCAGGGGTTTTCGGCATGTCAGACTGCGATGCTTCAGTTTCTTCCTTGTTTTCATTAACTGCATCCATTTTCTTACTCAGAAGATTGTTCAGTAGTTTCTCCCTCAGTTCCTTTTCTTTTCTCTGCAACCCCAGTGCTCTCTCTTTTTCTTCTTCCACACGTTTGAGCTCAGCCTCCTGGAGCCTTCGTCTCTCCTCTAGCTGCTGAAGACGGATCTTTTCTTCATTTTGCTCTTGTTCCAAAAGCTTTACTGTCTGCAAGACAGTCAAGGGAAAGGTAAGAAGAAAAAACAAAAAAAACATTATAGACCTGCTCATCCTTTGAAGTTATACCATAACTTAAAAGCAGCAATATGGCAAGAAAATAAAATCTAACAAACAGAACTTAACCATCCCAAAAATAAAATGGTTGTTTCCCTCTTAAAAGGAAAAAACAAAAAACCAACCAAACACAAAAACCCACTAACACTCAACTGTTGGAAGGTGAAACATTGGCATTAGTCCACAAACTCTTATAAGTATTAATTTTTTGCATCTTTTTCACTTAGAAAAAAAACAAAACGTCTTGGTCTTTATGGCTTCTTAACATGGTAAGAGCAACACACAAGCTAAAATTACATGTGAAATTTGAAGTATTAAAATAATTTTATCAGTTGGACATGGACAACACCTCAAAGTTTCATTCAAATTTAAAACATAAATTTATCTTAAGATGATTGCAATCTGTGTTTCATAGATGACTTTACAATGAGTCCATAAAAACCAGGAAATAATTAAATATACGCATAGAAACTTACTCTCATTTTGTCAACCACTTTAGAAACTCACAATACTGAAAAAGAAGGGTCAAACTTTTTTTTTATTCTGACAAAGATAACCAGCTTAGTATTTCTGTGAATGAAAGAAACACTGCTCTATTTGACCAGACTTCTATTTCACAGCTACAAAATTACAAAGCCTGCAAGAAGTGTTTGTACCTTCTCCTAGCATATAACTGACCACATGGCACTGAGGGAGTTCAAAACCACCTATCAGGTACACTGGCGTCAAGTAAAAATACCCCTGCACTTTGCCACACAGTTTTTTATTCTACAGAAAATACTTAACATACATTACCTTACAGCCTAACATGACTTTATCCAAGTCTTAAGCAAATGACACCCTGTTTCAGTGAAAAATAACAGTACTGTTAAAGAGACAGAATCTAACATTCAAAACCTTAGCTGAAAGTACTCTTCCTACAGAAAAATCATCTTGCATATTTTCCCAGCATTGACTAATGGAAGCTCATTCTCTGAAACTACAAAGCACAGTTAATGGAACTGCTGAAAGCCACATAGGAAACAATATCAAAACTGGAATTAGAAAGGAGTTTTGTAACTTATCTTCTGTTAACTTTAGTATGCTTACATATTCTTTTACTGGACTTAACAGCAATCTTGCCAATTAGTATACAGGCTCCCGTTCACTCTTCCATTTACCTACATGTGCCTATTTTACCAAGGAAGAAATACTGTTTTGTTGTACTTCTTAAAAAATTTTAGTCTAAGGAATAGCATCTGCAGAGGTACTACATCTGCTGTTCAATGAACAGCACTCCCCACCCCCTCTCAAGTCAGTAAAAGGCTTTATTCTGACAGGTTCTTCGTTAGCTTCTGAAATAAATATTGAAGTTACCTTTGCCCTGCTTAGCAGTTCTGCAATTAGTCTAATGGACTGAAGATTTCTCTGAGCTAACAGGAGCTTCCTTTCTTCTAGTTTTATCTTCTCTTGCAGTTTTTTCTGTTCTTCTGCTTGAAGCTTTTCAAGTTGCTTTTTATTTCGTCGAACTTCACGATCTTTCTGTTTCTGTTCTCTCTTGCGCAACTTTTCTTCTCTTTTTCTCTCTCTCTCATATTCTTCAAGTTCTCTCTGCTTCCTAAAATGAGATTAATATTTTTACTTTATCTAGGGCAGGTACAATTTTAGAGTCCTACTCTATGTAAGAATGTATTTTGTGCTTTGAGTAAGTTTCTAAGTAGGTCTTGTTGATTACTGAAACACACAAGTAGAAAACAGTGAAGATCTTAACCCGTAGTTGCGATAGCAAACAATAATCACCTTCTCAATATATAAAACCAAGTTGGAATTGAAAAAAACACAAAACATGGCTACAACAAAAAATTATTTTTTTCTAAAACCAATTTGACCAGAAACAATAAATTGTAAGGACGTGTTTGATGAGTGGTGCACTTGGTAGATAAGGAATTGGCTAGATGGCTGCTCTCATAGAGCCATGATCAATGGCTCCATGTTCAGATAGAGACCTTGACAAGTGGAGTCCCCCAGGGATTGGTACTGGGTCTGGTGCTGTTTACATCTTCGTCGGCGACATGGACAGTGGGATTGAGCACCCTCAGACAGTCTGCTGTGGATTGAGAGCAGCCCTGCAGAGAAGGTCTTGAGGGTGCTGGTTGATGAAGCGCTTAACGTGAGGTGGCAATGCGCCCTGGCAGCCCAAAAAGCCAGCCGCATCCTGGGCTGCATCAAAAGATGCATGGGGAGCAGGTCAAGGGACATGATTATGACCCTCTACTCTGCTCTTGTGAGACCCCACCTGGAGTACTGTGTCCAGCTCTGAAGCCCCCAACATAAGGACACGGATCTGTTGGAGCGGGTCCAGAGGAGGGCCACAAAGATGATCAGAAGGCAGGAGCACCTCTCCTATGAGGATACACTGAGGTAGTTGGGTCTGTTCAGCCTAGAGAAAAGAAGGCTCTGGGGAGACCTTATAGCAACCTTCCAGTACCTGAAAGGGTCCTGCAGGAAAGCTTGGGAAGGACTTTTTATAAGGGCATGTGGTGATAGGACAAGGGGCAATGGTTTTAAACTAGAGCAGGGTAGATTTATATTAGACATTAGGAAGAAGTTATTTACCATGGGGGTGGCAAGACACTGAAACAGGTTGCCCAGAGAAGTCGTGGACACCTCATTCCTGGAAATAGTTTAAGACCAGGCTGGAAGAGGCTTTGAGCAACCTGGTCTAGTTGGAGGTGTCCCTGCCCATGGCAGGGGGGTTGGAACTAGATGATCTCTAAGGTCCCTTCTGACTCAGGCCATTCTGAGATTCTATGAGTAACACCACACCAGGGAGCTGGACAATCAATCATCATACTGAGAAGAAAATTACCAATCCAATTAATGTGTGCAGAGGTTGGTGTTTTTATTTCAGTTATTAGGACAAAATGGTAGCTTATGTAAAAGGTCAAGGGTTTCTGAGATGAAGTGTGTAATGGCACAATTTTTAGGAAATTATTTTGCAGACTTAATATTTTGAGCTGAACATAAGCATTAGTGATAATCTAAACAACCTTACAGTTTCAGAAACTGTTTAATATCTAACAATGAATCAATAAGAATTTATATACATCAAGGCAAATGGACACCATACAAACCCTGAAACATCTGTGTTAATATTCTGAATTGTTGTCTCATGACATTTGCACCCCTATTCATCTTCTTAAAATGTCACTGTTAAGACATGCTTGAATCCCATCCCCTTCCTGGAAAAATACTAATGTTAAAAACAAAGTAGCTTTATAGCATCAAAGTTACTTAGTAGCAGAACTAGTGCATTGTTTTCCATTCTCCATTTGCAGTCCAACATTTTTCTATCAGAATAGCTATATGTCATGCAAGCTCCCAGCTCTTAGAATTACTGTTCAAGAACAAAAAGACAAGCAGGTGTAAAACAATCTTCTCCAAATCTCAAAATCCCTGAACTCTACTGCCTCGAAAGAAATATTCTCACTCAGTTTTAAGTGTTTCACTTTAAATACAGGAGAACTTTGAAAGAAAACTTGTGTTTATTTTCTCTCTATTGATGCTTATAGGAAAGAGTGACTAGTTCTGTTATGCCTGACTGTTAAAAATAAAACTGAACATAAACAATAAATACCTCTCTTCCTCTTTTTGTTTCTCCTCAGCTTCTTTCTCTCTACGTTTTTGTTCTTCTCTCTGTTTTTCAAGCTCTTGAAGCTTTTGCCTTTCAAGCTGACGCTTCTTAATTGATGCATCACTGAGATGTTTAGTTGAGTCAAAAGAAACCTTTATGGGATAAAATTGAAAACAGTTTTAAGTAGACAAAAAAACACAGAACACCTGACAATTTACACAATCCCCACAAATTTAACCTAGCACAAAGGTATCCAAATAGCAGTGTAAGTAGAATCAGAAATATAAAACCTTTTCAAAACAAAGGGAACTTTTCTATGGGCCCAGAGCAAGCACTGAAGTACTATAACCAGATAACTGGAAACTAAATTCCTGCATGCTAGCACAATCTGATACCACTTTACACTTTCTGTGTGTCTGATATGCAAAAGTAAGCCCTTGTGTGGTTTAGGCCTTTGCTGTCCATTGCTTTCAACCTGTAAGAACAGCAATGTACAAAACTCTTTCAACTCATGTATGTTATACTGTACAGCACTAAGACAAAATGGGGCTAAACCATCTTCAGCAGAAGAAACAGTTCTACAACATTCATCAGCTGGTTTAAGCAAGTGCCTCCCTATCAGTTCTAACACCAAGATTCCCCAGATTGAGGTAAACTGGATGAAGCTCCAAGTTTGAGACTGGGAACACAAGAGAAAAGAAAGCTACACACATTTGAGCAATGAAACCTGGGAAAAGGCTCAGCTTCCAGGACATATGAGCACACCTTGGCCATGTCCAGCTGCATGCAGGTACAGGACACCAGCTGACATCACACCCCTGGTGCCCTAATCTCCCATTCTAGTTATCACCGGTGTGCAGGCAGGCAGGGGTCTATAATACACTCCCACAGGACCATCATCATGAACTACAGGGCAGAGAACAAGGAGCACATACTCTGCTGTTTAATTCACCCAGGCTCTATGCAAAATGATGCTTCACTCCCAGGCTGAAAGGACAGATAGGTGAAAACAGACAAGGTGTTGTGACCTTGTATGAAAGAGATCTGTCCTGACAGCACAGTCACAAACACGGCCCCCTGTCTTTCTATCAGTCCCCATGGTAGCTGCCAGGAAGGCACGCTTCCACTTGCACAGCCAAACTAATTTGGGAACTGTGATCCCCGTCATGTAAGTGAGAGTTTGAACTTCACATCCCCTTGAAAACCTTGAGGGTCAAGGTACAAACAGTTTCTATGCTCCAGATGAAAAACAAGATAAAAAGGTTACAGTGTTTTACTTAGACTGACTAAACCACAGCTAGAATAAATATTTCCATGTTCCCATATTACACAGAGAAGCACTCAAGCTTTTTCCTGAAATACCCTTTCTGATTTGATGAATGACTATTGAGCATCTTGAAATACACCCACAAACATTTCACACAACCAATATGTAAATGCACAGACCACCTCCAAACATACCAGAGCAAGTTTTCTTCAGGCCATGCTTTCATAGATACTACATCTGAACAGACTGTCTTGTTCTCTCCTGTCATAGTTGTATTTTCTAAGACAATGAGGTTACAGAAAAAAAAAAAAATCTGGAAAACTCAGCATGTAAATATTATGAATAAAGCATACTGCATTCCCAGGAAACTGTGCTAAAGATTAACACTATCATTTACATTTCCGTAGAGCATTTCTGCAGGTAAAGTGCAGCAATGATTAATTGTGCATTCCCCAGGCCACACAGACCACACGCTATTAAATTGTCCCATAGACAATTATCAATGCAGGGACAAAATACGAAGGCTGTGAAATTCTCCTCCAAATTTCTATTTGTAATGAACACAAGAGAGAACAACGCACTTTGAAGTCAGCCTTCTGGTGAAATACATCTGAACTTGTTCTGAGTTTTTGGTGAAATAACAAGATCTATAAATATGTATTACTTTCTAAAAGCTACTTATCATGTCATGTTCATATACTTGGTCATCCCATCAAGCAGTTCTCATTTCTAGAGCTTCCTTTTTAAAAAAACAATAAAAAAAAAAGAGCAAAACCTGGCACACTTAGTTCATGTAGCCCAACACATATTTCTTACACCATTTTCCTTTAAAAATTCTACTATGGCTGTTCCATAAAAGTGCATTTGTGCTGCCAGTGTCACCTGTTATCCTCACTACAACATACAGAGGTGGGTTTTAAGCACCAGAGAAACACCTTTTAGTTGTAAACAGTCTTTTAAATTGGTTCCCTTACAAAAACAGCCCAGTTTCTCACCTTTATATTGCAAGCCACTGCTTTGCCATCATCGCCTTTATACATCAGCTTCATCCCTCGCAGGGCGTTCATGGCCTTAATGAAACCTGCGTACTCTTGATATTGAACATAAGCTTCAAAATTCAAATGGCCTCCAAAACTGAAAGTGTGAAAATTTCTGCCAGTCATTTCTTCTCTGTAAGGGTCCAGCATGGGGATGTCCACATTACGTATTTCTCCAAAATTCTTGAAAACTTTTATAAGGACTTCTTCGCTTGGCTTTTCCGAGCCAGAGTCCTTTGCTGCAAACCACTTACAAGGTAAGCCCTCTAAGTGAATAGTATCTGGCCTTTCCCCCGGCAAAGTTTCATTCATATCTTTCGCATCACGGAAAAAAGAGTCCCAGTCATGTCTGGTAGGAAAGTCAATCTTATATTCTGCAGCACGGACCTTTAAAATGTCAGAGAAGCCACTCAGCTTTATTGTTTTGCCATCAAGGCACGCCAGGAAAGATTTAACCAAACTTTTGTTTTCAACCTCTCCTTCAAACCGGATGAAATCCATTGTGCTTTTAGAAATCCGCAGAGTGGAAAACTGATGAGTTTGAACCATCCCTTTCAATCTTTCCATCACTTCCCAGTTCGAAATGGATTTTCCCGGTTGTTTCAGCTGAGGAAGTGCCACACTGATGGTCATTTTTGTAATGGGTTTAAGGTATAACCCACAGGGAGCACAGAGCTCTACAGCTTCTGATGTATCATGAACTATTGTTGCAGCAGCCATAACACAGAAAAAGCATAGGATAAAAAAAATAAAAGATGCAAGTTTAAGTTGCACGCCAACAGTAGTCAAATAGAATAGCCCTTATCCGTAAATAATTCAATTCTTTGGCCATTTAACCATTCCCAAGTTAAAATAACGTCTCATAATAATACAAGAGTCAATTACAGAGTTAAAACTGAGTAGTACAAACATCTTAAATTACTTTATAACTACTAGAGCCTATAAGTAATTAAACCTCAGTAAGGGCTCAGAAAAAAAAAAGACAAAAAGCTGATGACAATCTTAGGAATACATGAAGCTGTTATGTCATGGCTCAGAAAGCAGCTACCCTTTCTCAGGAAGGAAGGGACTGGCGGAGCGATGTCACACCGCTTTGAAGTCTACTTAACCAGTAAACCCCAGCAGGCTAGCGCCGAGGCGGATCCCACGTTTTGGTATCTGCAACGAGAGAAAAAACGTCCTTTTCATGTAAAAAAGCCTGAAGCCTCACTGCCCTCCCACCGAGCAGCGCTGAGCAGCCTCGGCAGTACAAGGCAGGGGAGGGCCGTGAGCCACGCCGGAGCCAGCGACCACCAGCAGCCGTACAACCCGCCCGCGGGAAGGCCGGCGGCTGCCCCCGACGGGAGGAGCTCCGGCGGCGGGGCGAGCCCTCGGGATAGTCGGCCTAGCGGGGAAGGCCCTCCCCGACCCCAGCGGGCCGGGCCAAGTTACTCTCTCCCTCCGCCGCAGGCTCCCCTACGCGTTCCCCGACCGCCAGAGCCCAGCAGCGCCCCGCCAGCCACCACCTGCCCCGCTGAAGGGCCCCTCCCGGCGCCCGCCTCACCCGCAGCGTGCGTCGGCCCCACAGGCAACGGCCGCCAGCCCCGCGTGCACCACCACCGCCGCCCCCCGACCCTGCCCCTCCGCGCGCCGCCGGGGGCCGCTTCCGCTTCCGCGTGGCGGGACGCACCCCGGCCGGCCAGGGGGCGGGCGCCGTCTCTATGGCCGCCCTCTCTCTCTATGACAGCGGCGTGAGGGCGGCGCCTGGCGGCCCGGCGGGAGAGCGGGGGTTTAGAAACACCATGGCGGCCCCCAGGCGGGCGGGGGGGAATATGGTTTCCCAATAAGGCAAACAGTGTATCCAGCAGTAGAGGGAGGGGATTCTGCCCCTCTGCTCCGCTCTGGGGAGACCCCCCCTGCAGTGCTGGGTCCAGCTCTGGAGTCCTCAGCACAGGAGAGACAGGGACCTGTTGGAGCGGGGCCAGAGGAGGCCACAGCAATGCTGGGAGGGCTGGAACCCCTCTGCTGGGAGGCCAGGCTGAGAGAGTTGGGGTTAAATAAATAAATAAATCTTGTTTTCTTTTGCTTCTGCGCACAGCCTTGCTTTGCTTCTTCACTAAACTGCTTGTTTCTTATCCCACGAGTTTCATCTTACTTTCTTCCCCCTAGTCCAGCTGAGGCAAGAAGGGAAGTGATAGAGAGGCTCAGTGGTCACCTGGCATCCAGCCAAGGTCAAAGCACCACAGGGGTCTACAAGAAACCTGGGTGGGGACTTTTTACAAAGGCCTGTAGTGATAGGACAAAGGGTAATGGTTTGAAACAGGAAGAGGGGAGATTTAGATTGAAAATAAGAAGTTCTTCACTGTGAGGGTGGTAAGACACTGGCACAGGCTGTCCAGGGAAGTTGTGAATGCTCCATTACTGGATGTGTTCAAATTCAGGTTGGAGATGGGTCTTTGAGCAAAGTGGTCTAGTGGGAAGCATCCCTCCCCATGGCAGGAGGGGGTGGAACAAGATGATCTTTAAGGTCCCTTCCAAACCAAGCCATTCTATGACTCTGTGATTCTATAATTTTTACCATTTCCTTCTAACAGGGCACAGAAACCCTGCCAAAAGCCGACCCAGTACATGGACAACAGAGCTGGGGTGTCTGAGGCCACCAGCTACCAAGGAAGATAGCCTCTGACTTGCAGATTCACACACATTTCCAATAGCTTGTGGTTTTTTGTTTTTTTTTTTTCTCTGAAAACAAACCCAAACTCTGAATTTATAACAGGATGGCACAAGTCAACAAGACAACTTAGTTGCATAAACATGAGTGACTAGTGCCATTTGAGATGCTGTAAGATATCAAAGCTACATACGTGGGTCTGGAAAATACACCACATGACCTACAGGAAACCTGACTACACTGTCAGCTGGAGGTTATTCTGGATACCCTACAACATCCCAAATGGCAGTAGGCGTATGAGTTAGACAACTGAATTCAGTCTTTGGTGTTGTCTTAGTGGCTGTGGGGTCTGTGTCTTGCTTAGCTTTCAGCTGCTGCTTTAGGAGGGTGTGAGGCTTCTCAAATCCTGTGTTGAACATACTGCACCTTAGCTCACATCTCCAATACCCTAGAGTATCTCTATACATAGAACATTCCTTTTTGCTTTCAGTACCCTAGAGCATCAAGTGAACGATGGTAGATTTATATTAGAAATAGAAATTTTATAATAGAAATTCTTCACTCTGAGGGTGGCGAGACACTGGAACAGGTTTCCCAGTGAAGCGGTGGATGCCCTCTCCTTGAAATTGTTCAAGGCCAGGTTGCATGGAGCTTTGAGCAACCTGGTCTAGTGAGAGGTGTCCCCGCCCACAGCAGGGGTGTTGAAACTAGGTGATCTTTAAGATCCATTCCAACCCAAACCATTCTGTGATTCAATGTTCTTGATAGACCCTAAGCCCCTGTGGCAGGAATCTGAATCCTGTTTCTAGTTTACAAGTAGCTATCCACATGCAGACACGTGTCTGAGTCTTTAACAGGGTTGTATTCTTGGTGTTCTCAATCTCCAGGAATTCTTTAATTCAACTGGTATCTGAATGGGAAAAGACTTCCCTTTCTTCCAAAGAAATGGAAATATGGAAAGTATTGATGTGTCTTTACATAATTGTTCAGCAATAAATATTTAATTCATACCAAAGCACATTTCTTGAATGTGCTCTCATCCTTCACTGGTTGTTTATAGCAGTTTAAAGAAAAGGGGGTCAAGTTGCAGTGGTGGGCACAGAAGACAGTTGTCCATTTTGTGCTTGTTCACTTTTTATGTCTGCTTTGCCTACTGTATAAATGAGGCAAAGTATTTGGTAGGCCATCAGATCCTCAAGTACACTTTTCAAATGATTTTACACTATTTTATCACACATTAGAGCTTCGCACTGTAGCTTTACCATCAGAAGATTCCTCATACTTAGGTTCACTGCAAGGGAAGGATGCAGAAGTTGCCACATACACACAGGAGCAGGCCTGCCTTCATTCCCTGTGCCACCGCCCTTCAGATATCTGCTCCCACATTCTCAGAGAACCCCAGTTTCATCACTGGGACTGAAGTTGCATGCTACCGACTCCCTCTTAATTTCCTGCTGCTCATCCCCAGCCCAGGAGCTGTTCCTGCTGCTGCTGCCAACCTCTTGCCCTTATCCAGTGACTCATCCACTACCTCACCTTCCTGCCCCCGCTCCTGTGTTTTGAAACAGGCACCAGGATAAACCAACTTGGATAAAGTCCCTGCCCCTGGGAAAGTGGAACTGCAGGAACCTTCAGCGTCAGGCTAGCGCTAACCACTGTGTGGAAATTATGACTTTGAAGCATCAATGAAAACACTCAGCGCAGGAGGCCACCATCAATCCAGCAGCTGCAGCAAGACCTCAGCTGTTGTGCAGAGGTGCTTTTCCACATTGCAGATGCTGGTAGCTGCTGGCCCTACTCTGTTTCTTTGTTGGTTTAGTTAAGTACTAGTGTAAAGGCAGAATCAGGAACCACCGCTGTTGTACAACAGTTTGAAAGAGTTTGTGCTTTGTAGTCTGAGAGCCCCTGCATAGCGTGTCACGCCTGCTCCTACAGACTGCACTTGGGAGTGCACAAAACCCATCTAGTTACATCCCAGAGAGTTTCTGTAGCAGCACACACTGCGTATGGCAAAGATTTTGAATCCTGTGCGTGATGATAGTTCCACCCCCTGAGACTGTTCCAGAATTAAATATTCTGTATTTTTAACTAACAGGTAATATCAATGCTCTGAACAGTTACAAGATGCCAGAGTTGAGGTTTTCTATGCTGTGACATCAGATAGGGTGCTATACTGACATCAGATGGGGTGCATCTTTATCAGAGGGGAAGAAGGTTTCTATCATGGGAATTGTCTGGGCTCATTGATAGAGCTTTAAACTAGATTCGAAGGGGGTAAGGGGAAAAACCTGTCTCACAGGAAACAAGCCAGGGACATCTGTGGGGTGTTATGCCAGCTCCACTGCTACCTTGGGGTTGGTACCAGTCAGGAGGTACTCTAGCATTGCTAACTCGCTAAAATGCCTGTACACCAATGCATGCAGTATGGGGAACAAACAGGATGCACTAGAGATCTGCGTGCGATCTCAGGACCCTGATCTCATTGCAATCACTGACACATGGTGGGACAGCTCACATGGCTGGAACACTGTCATGGATGGTTATGTCCTTTTCAGGAAGGACAGACTGGCAAGGCGAGGTGGTGGAGTCGCTCTCTATGTGAGAGAGCAACTGGAATGCGTCGAGCTCTGCCTAGGGGGCAATGAGGAGCAGGTTGAAAGTTTGTGGATTAGGATTAAGGGGGAGACTAGTACGGGAGACATGGTAGTAGGTGTTTACTACAGGCCACCTCATCAGGATGAGGAAGCTGAGGAGGCCTTCTACAAGCAGCTGGAAGTAGCCTCAAAACCACAGGCTCTGGTTGTCATGGGGGACTGCAATTACCCTGATATTTGCTGGGAAAGCCACCCAGTCAGGCATGCGCAGTCCAGTGGGCTCCTCCAGAGCACTGATGGTAACTTCCTAACGCAGAGGGTGGAGGAGCCGACGAGGAGGGCAGTGCAGCTGGACCTTGTACTGGCAAATAAAGAGGCACTGGGTGAGGATGTGAAGGTGGGAGCACCCTTGGCTGCAGTGACCACGAGATGCTGGAGTTCAGAATGAGGGGCAGCAGGCACAGGGCCACAAGCAGCATCGCTGCCCTGGACTGCAGAAAGGCCAACCTTGGCCTCCTCAGGGAACTGCTTGGGAAAGTCCATGGGACAAGGCCCTAGAAGGCAAGGGGGCCCAAGCAAGCTGGCTGATATTCAAGCATCATTTCCTCCAGGCTCAAGATCAGTGCATCCCAAAGAGCAGGAAACCAAGTAAGAGAGTCAGGAGGCCTGCATGGCTGAGCAGGGAGCTGCTACAGAAACTTAACCAGAAGAAGGGATTGTACAGAACATGGAAGGAGGGGCAGGCACTTGGGAAGAATACAGGGAGGTTGTCAGAGGATGCAGGGATGCAACAAGGAAAGCTAAGGCCTCTCTAGAACTAAACCTGGCGAGGAAGGTCAAGAACAACGAGAAAAGCTTTTTCAAGTATGTTGGAGGCAAAAGGAAGTCTAGAGGCAATGTGGACCCGCTGATGAATGAAGCGGGTGCCCTGGTGACCGAGGATAGAGAGAAGGCTGAGTTACTGAATGCCACCTTCACCTCGGTCTTTACTAAGTCCAGCCACCAGGAGTCCCAGGCCTTCAAGACCACAGAGGAGATCTGGAGGGAGAAAGTTTCTGCCTCTGTCGAAGAGGCTTGGGTTAGAGATCAGCTGAACAAACTGAACATCCACAAGTCCATGGGCCCCGATGGGATGCACCCGCAAGTGATGAGGGAGATGGCAGAGGTCATTGCTAGGCCACTTTCCATAACCTTTGAGAGCTCCTGGAGATCGGGAGAGGTGCCTGAGGACTGGAGGAAGGCCAATGTCATTCCAATATTCAAGAAGGGCAAAAAGGCAGAGCTGGGTAACTATAGGCCAGTCAGCCTCACCTCCATCCCTGGAAAGGTGATGGAACAGCTTGTTCTTGCCACTATCTCAAAGAATGTGGGGGAAATGAGGCTTATCACAAGTAGTCAACATGGTTTCCGTAAGGGGAAATCATGTTTGACTAATCTGATAGCCTTTTATGATTGCATAAGTAATTGGATACTTAGTAGGGGAGAGCAGTTGATGTGGTATATCTTGACTTCAGCAAGGCTTTTGATACTGTCTCCCATGGTATCCTCACAGCCAAGCTTAGGAAGTGTGGATTGGGTGATTGTGCAGTGAGGTGGATTGGGAACTGGCTGAAGGACAGAGCCCAGAGAGTTGTGGTCTGTGGAGCAGAGTCTAGCTGGAGGCCTGTGGGTAGTGGTGTCCCCCAGGGGTCAGTGCTGGGTCCAATACTGTTCAATATATTCATCAATGTCCTGGATGAAGGGATGGAGTGTACCCTCAGCAAGTTTGACGATGATACAAAACTGGGAGGAGTGGCTGACATTCCAGAAGACTGTGCTGCCATCCAGCATGACCTGGAGAGGCTGGAGAGCTGGGCAGGGAGAAATCTAATGCAATTTAACAAGAGCAAGTGTAAAGTGCTGCATCTGGGGAAGAACAACCCCATGGATCAGTATAGGCTGGGGGCTGATCTGTTGGAAAGCAGCTCTGGGGAAAAAGACCTAGGGGTCCTGGTGGACAAGAGGATGGCCATGAGACAACAGTGTGCCCTCGCGGCCAAGAAGGCCAATGGCATCCTGGGGTGCATTAAGAAGAGTGTGGCCAGCAGGTTGAGGGAGGTTCTCCTCCCCCTCTACTCTGCGCTGGTGAGGCCCCACCTGGAATACTGTGTCCAGTTCTGGGCACTCCAGTTCAAGAATGACAGAGAGCTACTGGAGAGAGTCCAGCGCAGGGCCACCAAGATTATTAAGGGAGTGGAGCATCTCCCTTATGAGGAGAGGCTGAGAGAGCTGGGTCTCTTTAGCCTGAAGGAGACTAAGGGGAGACCTCATTAATGTCTATAAATATGTTAAGGGCGAGTGTAAGGAGGATGGAGCCAGAATCTTCTCAATGTCATCCAATGTTAGGACAAGAGGCTATGGGAATAAGTTGGAGCACAAGAGGTTTAGAGTAAACATAAGGAAAAACTTTTTCACAGTGAGGGTGTTGGAGCACTGGAATGGGCTGCCCAGGGGGGTTGTGGAGTCTCCTTCTCTGGAGGCATTCAAGACCCACCTGGACACGTTCCTGTGTGACTTGATCTAGGTGATCCTGCTCTGGCAGGGGGGTTGGACTAAATGGTCTTTCTAGGTCCCTTTCAACCCCTATCATTCTATGATTCTATGATTCTATGACATCAGCCACAACTGTGACAGTTTTCATAGATGTATTTTTCTGATATACTCAAAAGAACTGTTACAAGCATGACATTCAATAGTATTGTAAGATATGTGGGCAAAAAGTAGCAGTGATAATGTACGTAACTTTTAAAAGATGTAATCAAGCATGAATACTGAAGTGTGGCAAGGGGAAACAGCACCTCTGCTCAAATACAGTCCTCTGCATTGGGCAGATGTGTCTATTGTTTTTTCACTGGGGCGAGATACCTAAATGAGTAAATGAAATGTCTCTCCTTTAGTGTTTCAGAGTCTGAAGTGAAGGGCAGTAAATCAAGTATATCACACCTACTACGAAGAGGAAGGATGAACAGGCAAAGTAAACATCAGTAAGGGACAGTATCCAAGTACAACAGTGTATGTAAATTTGTTAAGACATTGCCTCTCCCCAACTCTGACCAATATATTTCACTACTGACCTTAAAAAACATCTAGCATGTCTAAAAGCTTGTACTCTTGTGGGAGGTGCAGGCCCCCCAACAGACAAAACAGACAAAGCAAATGTTGTGCTGGAGTAGTTTGGCACCTTGGCCAGAGCACTTCCAAACCTTGGCCATTAAGCTGCATGTCCCAGTGCTTAACTGTCATCTCAGAATCTGGACCCCTTAGTAAACAGGCTAGGGGTTTTGGCTTGTCCCTGGTTTGTCTGGGCTGGTCCCCTCAACCAATCAGAATGACCACAGCGCACTCTTGAGTAGGGTATAAATGGGGTCCTGCCTAAGAGCCACAGGATTTGGTTCTTCCCAGAGCAGCAGGCCTGGCAGTCAGACCCTTCCCATGGACATGCTGTCCAAGGACACTTCCATGGATTAAGGGAGTCTCCATGGATTGAGTGAGCTTCATGCCCTCCCCCCACTTTGGCTGAGTGTTATCTTGGGCACTCTTGTGTGGGATGTTTCCCCTTCATGAGTGAGTGTGTGCCTATTTTGGTTCATCTTTCCTTAAGGTGTAGGAATTAGTTGTGTAGTAGTTAATTCCCAACAGACGTCCAAACTTGTGTTTGGTCAGAAGGAGCGCTGAGTGACTTTGATTCCAATAAAGCCCATTTTGGATAGTGGCTGCTGTTTGGTTTGTGGGTGCCTCTATGACAACCCGTTTTCTCACTTCAACAAACAGTCTACTAGAAGATAGCACTTCTGCCTATGAACTTTCTCAGCTGTACCTTCAGTAGTTACAACACTGAATCCCACGAAAGTTCACTAGAGGGAGCACTTGTTATTTACATATAAATGGATATATATCTATATAATAGATCTACTCATAAACACAATTAAAATAGGCTATAAACAGCAGATACTAGGTTTTGTATTCATGCCAGAATACAGACCATTCTTCCTTTCTTGGAAGAGGATATAATTCTCCCAATTATGCATGGTCTTATCTGTGTTCTTCTGTTCTTCCTGAAATGCACCATTTTCTTAACCTTAATGGTCATTTGCAGTAATGCGTGCAAGAAGTTATGTGTGTGTTTACATAAAATAAAACAATCTGCTATAATTCCATTTCCTTTCCTTCCATCTTCCTTCCTCTCCAAAACACATCAAATAAGAAGAAAAAAAAAAATCTCTTTTGAGTTTAAACTTAGCTGTATTTGTTGGAGAATGATTAATCTCCCATGCTCATCTGAATCTTTTCTACTATATGATACCTAGAAATTCTCCTAGTATATATATTTTTATAAACTGAGTATGTGGGACCCTGTGGTTAATTTCAAGGATTGCTGTTTTCTGTTGTCAATGAACAGGGGACATCTCTTTATTCTCTGTCATTGAGGGAATTATGAATGGTTTTCAGAGGTGGAGGCAACAGCACAGAAGACTCAGATGACAAGATTGCAGAACTGTTGAAGAGCCATGACAATGTTGTTTTCAGACTTTAAATAGCCTCTCCCCACAAAGCAAAATTAATCCCTAAAGTGGTAGGAACAGAGGGATGAACCTGGAATACATTGCTTTATTTCCCATGGTAAGAATTGTTCCATTTCCTTACATTATCCCTGCTAATTTTTTTTATTATTTTATTTTTATCTACCTGAATGCTGTGTGTCACTGAGGTGTGTGGGTGTGTCAGATCGCATATCTTTGAAAGAATACATAGCAGTAGACATTATACATGTGCTGATGCAAGGCAACTTCAACTAAATGCAATTAATCGTCGCTTCCTGTGGCTGGTTCTCTACAGGCTTAATTGTTGTATTCTATTTAAAGCAGTAGAATATGACAATATACAGTGGCAATTTCACTCTCTCTATCTCATCCTTGTGGCAGAGAATTGGTCTCATTAGCACAGATGAGGAGTGTGCAAGGAAGGCCTTTCTTACTGATTTATCTCAATGCACTGTGCCCACTGCCATCTATCTTACACTAAACATAAACGGAAAAAAATCTGCTTTTTGCTTTCACTGAGAAGGAATTAGCATCTGTAGTTGTACTGCTTTATGAACTGTCTGGTCAAACCACAATGTGCTGTAGCCTATAAAATACAAACATTAGATAGAAGTTGCAAATCACGTTGTACTGTGCTCACTAGGGAGATGTAGGTTTTAAATAGTTGCAGTACCATGCTGTCAGATGCATTACTGATTTCAGTTTTTATACAAGCACCCACAAGATGCTTTCACAATGCTGACAGATTTCAATAGCGATCACTTAAAATAAGTCCAAATCTAAAAGATGAGGATTTTTTTCTACTTTTCCCCATTAACCGTTTAAGAGAAAATATTTGAATGTGGTTCAAATCAACACTCAAAAATTATTTCCTCCACAATATTACATGTTACAGGATGACACCAACCATAAAAGCATCTCATGGTTTTATGTATATATTTTGAATACAAAATTTTTCTTAGCAGTTTATGGAGTGAAATGCAAGAGCTGGTGGTCTACCTTTTCATCTGTTTCTGAAGCAGAGAACAGCAACAGGTTAATACTGGTAACATTCCTCATTATTATACTTTTCTTTTAACAAATTCCACAAGATTCAGTACTAGTGCAGCTATTGACACCCTAAAGATTTCTTTTTAAAAGACGTGAAACTGCATTATTCTAAATGTAGAACTATGAATTTCTGAAGTGCTTTTAAGCAGACAAGATCCCCTCTGTAGGTTCATCCTGCCCTCCCCACTTACATTTTGCCTAATCCAGAAAGATGAGAGATATTTTCATAGGTCTGGCATAAGAGACTGTGGCATCAGTTCCATGTTTCAGCAGCAATGCCTGTAGTCCAGCCTTGCTTCCCAACACACACATCAGGGAGGTCAGGGGCCTGAGTGGCAGAATATTGTGCTGAGTTTCTGTTGTTATTGCTTTTTTCTCGTGTGTATCCTCCTTCCTCATCTTACAGGGTCTGATTGTGAAATCTGAAAAGCTAAACAAAGGGAGGATGACCAAGCCAGATCACATTAAATTTGCTCATGGCACTGCTCTTTTCGTACATAGAGATACTGTCAATATGTCTCAGAATGTGCTGCCAGGGCTCGTTCATTTTCAGCTTTACATCTTAAAAAATGTCTTATAGTAATTTCCGTTGACTGTGAGTTTATACTATAATGCAAATTAAGACAGCTGAAATAATCAGCAGGTGGCCTAAACCAGTGACAAAGTTTTATCTTTTTTTTTTCTGGGCCATAGTATGTATATGCTTCTTTATCTATCACTATACATCTATCTATATATATATATACACATACATGTACATATACAAACTGTACTGTGCAAACTGATTGCCCCCTAAGCTCCCTCTGCAGCCAGGAGACCCACACAAGCGCGTGTACGGAAAGCCCTCAGACATTCTGTGATTCTGTACTAGGGGATGACAAGCCAGCCTAGGATGAATTTGTAAATATTCTCCTCCCTTCTCTTCCCCTGATATGTCAGTAGGTGGAGAGACCACTTACAAAGTGTTTAGATATGAAAAAAAGCCTTGGTTGTCAGAGCAAAACTCTTAAGTTACTTTGGTACCACATATGACTAATAGGGGACAGCAATCAACTTCCAGACAGAGACTGAAAGCTCCCGAAAAGATTAGAGTGTTGTGTTTGCCACAAACAAGCAGATATTCAGGTACTGTCAGTTGAACACATGTCAGTGAATATCAGGCAGCCTAAAATGCCTACGCCTGAAAAGCTTCTGTCACATATCAAGTTAAGGCAGCATGTTTCAGCAAGCAGTCTTGTAGTTTTGGTCAACTCAGGACATTTATCCCATGGTGACTATTTGATACTGTTTCCTACCTCCACTTCCTTTGATTTTAGCAACTTCCAAATCAGGCTGGTAAATATGATGCTGGAAGTGTGGATCTATACTGGACCATGCTCAAAGTTGCATAAAGTTCAATCTGACATCAAGATACAAGAACTTGCAAAGATCCTCCTGTACCTTCCTGTTCCAGGTCTTCCCATTAAATCATGGGAAGAAATAAGTGATAACTGAGGCTACGTATGCTGAGAGTGGACAGAGTTTTGGGGAAGGCAGATACAGCATTATCACCTATTTTGCAGGAGGAAAATGTGGATGAGTGGCAATTCATACAAGTGAGTCTCTGAGTTGTCTTGTAATCAATTTACAGGGGTTAGGATACAGTCAGCCAAGGTTTGTAGGAGAACTTGGAGATTCAGATTAGGGCAAGGCTTCTTTCACATATTTTGGTCTGTCTAATGGTTGTATTTTCTCATGAGAAGCCATCAGCAATGCTGTCTATATAAAAGGCTGCTGTGAAGACTCTGAAGAAATGTGATGCAGCTTTGACCATCAAGTAAAAAACCTTACATAGGAATTTGCAAAATGCAGATGGTCTTTTTCAAGGGCCTGGAGCATTCAAGCAGGCCTTAGCTGCCCTGACCAGCATCACAGGGGTCACACACTGGATGATCCTCTGCCCAAGGGCCACGTCTGAGTCATAGTGTAGGTAGTCCTGACTGGCTGACTGGATTTCTGGATTGACCTTGGACTGGACTTGCACCTCAGCTCTGTATGATGATCACCAGGCAGTCATAGGAGCCTGTCCTTGTTACCAGCCTGGCCTTGCTTTGGGGCTGTGGGACAGTGCCCTGACTGGTGAAGGTACTGCCCCATGAGCCATGGAAACCTGGGGCTCCACTTGCCTCATGAAGAACCCCCAATCTTATGTTCCCTGACAGCTGGCTCAAGCCTTGTGTTTGAGACAAATAAAGATTCTGGTAAGTGTTCACAAAATAAGCTGCAACAAAAAAAGCAGGCATTTGGTGAATTTTGGAACTGCCAATAAACTTCTGTTTAAGCTCTACAGAGAACTGGGTGAAAATTATGAGCCGAAGATGTCTTCTGAGACTTCAGTTTACTGAGAACAGCATGAAGCAATGACTCTGCTAAATGCTTATTTGTGATAACAAATTTATAGACTACTTTCACTTCATCTCTCTTTTGTATCTGATATATTTCCCACAGATAGGTGATTCCACATAAGAAGGAAGTTAAAACAGGCTCCAGGCAGTGCCAGTGTAACCATCTGGTGGTCAAAGCTGCTGCTGAGGAGTGATGGCATCTTCTCAAAGAAGGAGCAGGATTCACAGTGGCATTGACCATCTACGGAACCTCGAATGCTAGGAGGGGGTGAAGAGCCTCTCCCTGCCTTCACCTTGCCTGCTAGGCTTCCTCTTTTTCACACTTTGCCTTCACTTTCACATGCAGAAAGGCAGGTTAAATGCCCTGTAATGAAGGAGGACTTGGATTCAAAGGCACACTTCCTATGAGCAACCATTCTTACTTTTCTGGGGTACTTGACTGTGTTCACAGCAGAGGATGAGCTCACTGCAGAAGTTCAGCAGGATGTTGAGTAACCTGCACCTGTCACAGCATCAAGATGGCACAACCTCCATCAGCCTGAAGAACATTCCCATGGGATCACTGCAAGCATTGATAATGTGATCAACCTGCAGCTGGACATGGGAGCTGCTAGAGGACACAGCACCTAATTAGCCAGACCTGCTGGTGGGCCACAGTATGGACAGATGTGGGCAAGTTCACCTGGGCCTGTGACTCCAGTGCTTTTACCAAACAGCCTCCTCAAACACCACAGTGTTTCTTGCAGCCCCTCCCCAGTACCAACTGTCCTTGGTAGCTTGTGTGTTGATAGCAGATCTGTACCTCTTGCAGGGAGTCATCCTATTTCACCAAGGTGGGTGACTTCAACCTGCCTCCTGTTCCAAGAAGTTGCCATGAATGGTTGATTCTTCCTACAACAGTTTTATCCAATGCTGTGACCTCTCAGACAGCATCTTTCAGAGCAGATCACAGCCACAGCTTGGAAGGATGGCATAGGTCTTCTCCAAGTGCAAAACCACTTTGAAACATCCAGAGATGGACAGATGGAGAGAGGACTTACTGGATTTATCTCAGATTTGATCACTTTATCTTATCTGATGATCACTCAACAGTTGAAGGGACCTGTCTCCAACCTGCCCCTGCTCAAGTGCTCAGGGACAGTGAGGGCTCTGCTCGCCTATGAGGTCTGAGTTAGCATTGGCCATCTCAACTTTCAAATGAAATAACTGCAGACTCTTCATTGTGAGTTGGTTTGTGGCAATTTTAGAATTTCATAGACATGTCTAGGTTGGAAAAGACCTGTACGATCATGTAGTCCAATCATCAACCTAACATTACCAAGTCTACCCCTTAAACCATATCCCTAAGCAACCCATCTAATCAGCTTTTAAACACCTCCAGCAATGGAGACTCCACCACTGCCCTTGGCAACCCACTTCAACATCTGATAACCCGCTCAGCAGAGAAGTTCTTCATAATATCCTAGCGAAACCTCCCCTGGAGCAGCTTGAATCCATTTCCCCTTGTTCTATCATCTGTTGCTGGGTTAATCAGCCCTACTCCCACCTCTCTGTAACTCCCCTTCAGGTAGCCATAGAAAGCAATAAGCCTCCTTTTCTCCAGGCTGAAGAACCCCAGCTCTCCTCAGCCGCTGCTTGTAAGACATGCGCTCAAGGCCCTTCACTAGTTTTATTGCTCTTCTTTGGACACGCTCCAGTGCCTCAATGTCCTTCTTGCAGTGAGGGCCCCAAAACTGAACCCAGTAGTCAAGGTGCAGCCTCACCAGTGCTGAATACAGGGGCAGGATCACTTCCCTGGTCCTAGTGGCAACAGTATTCCTAATACAGGCCAGGATGCTGCTGGCCTTCTTGGCCACCTGGGCACACTGCTGGCTCATATTCAGCCGTTTGTCAATCAACACCCCCATATCCCTCTCCAGTGTGCAGCTCTCCAGCTACTCTACCCTGAGTCTGTAGCATTGCCAGGGGTTGCTGTGACCAAAGTGTAAAACCTGGCACTTGGCTTTATTAAACTTCATACAGTTAGCTGCAGCCCATAGATGTAGTCTGTCTAGATCTCTCTGCAGAGTCTTTCTACCCTCTAGCAGATCAACACTTCCACACAGTTTAATGTTGTCTGTAAACTTACTAAAGGTACACTCAATCCTCTTGTCCAGGTCATCAATAAAGATGTTGAAAGTTATCAAAGACATTGTCACAAGGCATCAAGGACATTTAACAGAAAATAGCAAATGATTCTGCAAAGTTTAGGTACTGTTCTACCAAACCTCTGTCCATAAAATAGTTTTTACACATGCTACTAAATCTCAATGACTAATGTATAGTTAGTAGTTATCTATTTTTGGGGTTTTGTTGTTATTTATTTGTTTGATTTTTAACAGTAGTATTACTCTGTTTATGGCAACATAATTTTCTGCCAGAAGAAAAGCTTATCTTCTATTTCCTTTCCATGTTCTCAAATTTCTTTCTTTCTTTCTTTCTTTCTTTCTTTCTTTCTTTCTTTCTTT